>OY282499.1:4786689-5171689 GCA_958295605.1 Ajuga chamaepitys
AAAGAATCAACGCTATACAAATGATGTTTGAAATATATAAAGTGAAGTAAGAAGTCAACTTTAACATGAGCATGAATATACATTTGGGGCAACAAGGAGACATATTTGGGTTTTGGTAAAGGGAGCAATGGGATGAGGCTGACATTTCAACAACCTTTTTATGATTGTAGCATGTTAATTCAAAGACCTACTGGTGACCACAATGCCTATTATGCCCATCAACATTTTTTTTCCAATTTTTTCTTTTCTTTTTACTTAGAATCCAAGGCTTTTGCAAATTCAGAACCTCTCTTCTCCTTTTATCCTCAATTATTTTTCCTTCATTATTTATTTTCTAACAAAGTCTCATATGTCCCAGGTGCACTATGCAATTCGAATTGTGTATCACGGTTTTTACTTAAAGATATTACATATTTTGTGTAAATGTATTATAATATATTTACCCAGGAGAAGTATTACATTTATGCATAAATATTAATACATTTTTATCATGATATATTTACTATGAACATGTATTACATTTTTGCCCATAATTCGAATTGTACGAATACAAGATCCATACAACTAGTATATAAGAGAGCACCCTTGTTTTACAAAAACACACACATTTGTTTTCTTAGTGTATCTCCTAAGCCATTGGTGACTTTTGGCCTCCAAACATGAATGCCAACGTCTGATGATGGGAGAACTTACCAACCAAATATGTGTGGGCATTGCCAAAAGATTGCCTAGGGCTATCATTACATATGTGACATAATTCAATAAGGTCATCAGCAAAATGATTTATATAACCATTTTAACTTTCTTTATTTCTATTTATTGTTAATCACTTCTAGTTCTAAATTTGGTTCAAATGATTATCTCTGAACAATTACTTTGTTTGTCATTGGCATGATTTTTTCTTAATTTTTTAGTTTTATTTTGAGTGGGGATTAGGGGTGGCGCTTGAGACTCTGACCTCATCATATAATGTCAGTGCCACAATACTGTTAAGATTTAAGAGGCCTGAATTCATAGCCGTTGTTTTTAGATAAGAGGATTTGATGATGGATATAAAATGCCAAATTTTCTTATATTAAATTGTAACCATATAGTTTATTTGATGGTGGATATTGATTGCGAGAAGTTAAAATGTTCTCAAGCAGATCCAACCATAGTGCACATTAATATTCATAAAATTGGTATTTCATATATTTCTGAAAGTGGGACAACCTAAATAGTAAAAAATGTTGGTTTTTAGTTACTTAAAACCAATGTCATAAAACGCTAATTAGAGATTAGATGGGATCTAGCCTCTCTAACTGGGAAGATGCACAAAAATGACCAATAATGAATTTGTTATACCAAATAGCTGAAAAGAATTTATCATCGAGAAAAAAAAAAAAAAAAAAGTAGCACAAAGAAGTAGAGTTATTTTATTCATCATGTATAACATTTATTTAAGGTGTCAAATACAAGGTTCTATAAGCACTCAAAACATTATGACCCCCTAAATTGTCCCTCATCAATTATCTTGAGGAAGCACACTAATTGTAATTTTCTTCAACAACATCATTGTGCTAAATCAGAGCAAAATTATGGATAACTTGCCTCGTTAAAGAAACTTGTCAAGTAACAAAAAACTAGTGAGAAACTAAATTTCGGTTGAAGGTAAAAAGAGCACAACATATCTATGTTGAGACTCCCCTTAAAGACTACACCTCTCTTTGTAAATACATTTCTCAAGAGAGCTTAAAACTTTCACATCCTCAATTTTACATAAACCATGAGAAAATTAAGTTTATGGTTGCTGGTTTCAGAAATAGTTTGGCATACTATCACTTTTGGTGTAGTCGAATTCCATATATTTGTTACAACCTATATTGTCTTCATAAATACAAGTACGTTCTTCAGTGGTAGAACTCACACTATTATTTAATTTATACGAAGTCTACATATCTGCTTGATATGTACATCTATCATGAGAGCTTTGAAGGTTTCACATCAACGATTTTATATAAACCATGCGTAAAGTATATGATTTCTGCTTGTAGTACAACTTTGATGACTTATGCTTGGTATTATCACATTTTCTGTAGTATTGCAAACTACATTATCTTCATAAATACAAGTACAGTCTGTCGTGGTGATAGAGGTTGTTCTAAATTCAGCCCTCAACAGTGTTTGAATATTTGAAGTATGAAAGAATACCTATGAATGATTCCCGGTAAGATTCACGAAACAGGGATGAGCTTCCTCTCCTTCGCACAACCGTGTATCTGCAAAACAGAGCCAGGGGGTGCCCCGACGTAAATCCTCCGACGCTCAAGTCAGTGCTCAGTTCAAAGGATGAAACTTAAGTAATGTAATAGTAAAGTTTAGAGTGTGTAACCTTTTGAAAATGAATGGATCGCCTATTTATACTTAATGTTCATTAGGGTAAAGGGGCCAAATGTCATTTTGGGTTGCCCAATAGCATTGTGTCAACTGTCCCTCTATACGCGGCGGTGGTGTCAGATGGTACCGTGCTTTTCCCAGGACAACTCACAGTTGTCTGTACTTCTTGTCGGAGGGTAGGGGAGCACGTATCTTGGTCCCTAAGTTACAAACGGTAATATTGCCGCTGCAAGGCTCCGCCTGCCTCCAGTGATGTCAGTCAAAGCACATAGAGAGTTATCTCGTGTTCTCATGTCCAGCGCCAATAGATCAGCCGCAGGGGCCTAAGCTCTGTTCAGCCCTTCAGAGCCCAACCCTCCAGAGCTGGTCTGCGGTGTCAGTCAATTATGAGTCCCGACTATGCAGGACTGAGCCAGTCTTTGGTTGACATATTGTTTTCCACTCTGCAGGGATGACAACAACTACTGCACCTCATGATCGTCCGAGCTGAAGGTCACATTGTGATCCTCCATCTAGACCACCGCTGCGAGCCCATACCTGCTCTAGTGATTCCTGTGCAGGGGTGATATACACTTCTCCCCTAGCACGTGGTATGTTTGATGATAGACGTTAACCATATAATCTTGTGAACTGATTCATGTAGAGCAATTTGAATGATTTAAGTAAGCAACTACAAGCTTAGTTTGCTTAGTTGATCTCCAATATATCATCTTATTTCCCATGGTCAATACCTAATCGGTTTAACACACTCTTTATTTGGATTTGAAAAATAACTAGCATCAAGAAAACTAGTTAAAATAGTATTTTATGAGTAGTTTCAACGTTTATTAAGGAATTAGAGTTTCCTTTATAGTCATTTTAACTCTTTGTATAAGAGTCTTAACATTTCCTGTGGAGGCTACAATTTCATTTGTAAGTTCTCTAGTATGTGAAGAACAAACTCATATTAATAGTTTCTTTTAGGTATCAAAATATATTTCATTCCAGTGACGTTGTGTCATCCTAATTAATAATCTACCTAACAAGTTCATTGAGAAAGTAACTATTAATTGAGTGCATTGAGCTTAGTAAAAGATTCTGCATAATACTTGAGTGGGGCATTTTTAAGTTTCCAACAACACTTCGCCTTTTCCTTTTGATAAGAGGTGGAGAATATGTAGCTCCATTTGAGGAATTTTGCCAACAAAATGGTATTATTCATCAAACTACGGCTCCATATTCACCTCAATCAAATGGCATTGCAGAACGCAAGAACCGAACTCTGAAAGAGATGATGAATGCTATGTTGATAAGTTCAGGCTTACCCCAGAACATGTGGGGGGGGAAGCAATCTTGTTTGCCAACTACATTCTTAACAAATTGCCACATAAGAAGAGGGACAAAACTCCGTACGAGTTGTGGAAAGGAAGAAAACCTTCCTACCATTACCTCAAAGTGTGGGGGTGCCTAGCAAATGTTGAAGTACCTAAGCCAAAACAAGTGAAAATATGACCCAAAACTGTTGATTGCATTTTCATTGGATATGCGCATAACAATAGTGCATATATTTCTGGTGCACAAATTAGACGTTCCTGAAATGAACGTGGGAATGACTATTGAATCAAGGAACGTGGTGTTCTTTGAGAATATTTTTCCTAAGAAGGAAAACATAGAAGTAAGTTCTCGTAAAAGAACTTATGAAACTGCAAATGGTTCACCTGTTGAGGTTAATAAGGAACCTAATGATGACCCTAGACGCAGCAAGAGGGCCAGAAAGGAAAAGTCTTTTGGGCCGGATTTTCTATCATCCATGATGGAGAATGAACCCAGGACAATACATGAGGCATTGTCCAGTCCAGATGCTCCTCTCTGGAAAGAGGCAATAAACAGTGAAATCGAGTCCATCATGAAAAATCACACGTGGGAGATTGTAGATCTACCACCAGGTTGTGAACCACTTGGATACAAGTGGATCCTAAAAAGAAAATATAAAGTTGATGGATCCATTGATAAGTATAAGGCTAGATTGGTAGCCAAAGGGTTCAAACAAAGAGAAGGTTATGACTTCTTTGATACGTATTCCCCTGTTACGAGGATCACTTCCATTAGAGTTATCATTGCTATTGCAGCATTAAATAACTTTGAGATACATCAAATGGATGTGAAGACGGCCTTCTTAAATGAGAAATTGGAGGAGGAGATATATATGGAACAACCTGAATGATTTGTAGTGCATGTGTTCGCCTATTTTATAACCTAACGATCCGCAAGTGTACGGGTGCAAGTGTATATAACGGCAAGCAAGGTCGATCCCACAAGGACTGACTTAATGACTAGTTTGATACTCTAAATATCCTAAAACACTCCTAACTAGGATCTCAATTGGATTGATTTGGTTATTAAACTAATTTTCCTAAACTATTACTTAACACTCAAGTCCAAGAATAAGAAAACACTTTATCAAATAGTCAAGATTGGATGACAAATTCTAGAGAATTGATTTCAGAATTAACTAAGTAATGATAATTATCGTTATTAGATGGCACTTATATATATTAACTCTCCTTTCGAAGCAATTAACTTGTAGATTCATTATCCCTAGCCACCCTTTCAAGTTGACTAGACCTAACGAACTCCCAATCGATCTTTGACCAATGCCGACGCACTTATCTCACCTCCTTTCAGAGCGCTCAACAAATACGCTATATATTGTCTTTCCATTCACAAATTCCTCCTTTCAAAGCGAACTTATGAATTATATAGAAGTAGTTAAGTGATCAAGTTAACTATTCATGAAAATAAATCACAACACATAGATAACGAATAACCATCATTAACTAGAATAGAAAAACTTCAATTAATCAAACATTCATTAAAACCTACTTTCAAAACCCTAGAATAATAAAGAACTACTCACTCATGTTCATGTTCGACAAACATGATTTGAAATAAAGAAATGAGAAAGTGAATAAGCACCCTAATCGTCGTCTTGATCTTGATCTTTTGATGTTGCTTTCCTCTTCAATATGCCATGTAATGATCTCTAAGTCCCTTTTTCGAGTTTGGGAACCTCCTTATATAGTTAAGGCTAAATTGGGCTCAAGATGGGCTCAAAATCATAAAACGCGCATAATCAGTTTTGGACTCGGAAAGCTGCCTCGACTGAGTCAGAATCCCCCTCGACCGAGTTGGGCTCTCTGATCAACTTCTCGTTTTTCTCTTCATTTCTCACTCGACCGAGTTGCTAAACAACTCGACCGAGTCAGAACTTCTGACCATGCTTCAACTCCTCTTTGCTATTTCTGACTTTTCTTGCTTGTTTTTCATCCGAACATTGCCCAAATGGACTTTTTGGCCTTTTTATACCTGAATAACACTAAAACAAGAAAAAACACATCATCTAGCTCAAAAGATGGATTTTAATCACTTTTCGCCCAAATACACATGCATATGTCACAAATTACGACCTTTAATTAACCTAAAATACATGTAAAACTAGCATGTATCAGCCTGGCCAAGAAAAGAAGGTGTGTAAACTTGTTAGATCTTTGTACGACCTCAAACAAGCACCTCTTAAATGGCATGAAAATTTTGATAATGTGATGCTCTCTAATGGTTTCAAAATCAATGAGTGCGATAAGTGTGTCTATATAAAGGGCACTCCAGATGATTATGTGATAGTATGTCTATACGTCGATGTCATGCTTATTACAGGGAGTAATCATGACTCGATCATGAATATTAAACATGTTAAGACGAAATTTTGACATGAAGGACATGGGTCTGGCTGACGTCATTCTAGGGATGAAAATCTCTAGAACTCCTGATGGAATTTTCCTATCACAAGCTCATTACGTTGAGAATGTGTTGAGGAAATTTGATGCTTATGACATACCCCCAGCTAACACTCCTAATGTTAATCTACACTTAGCCAAAAATAGAGGAGACCCAATGCTGCAACTGAAATATGCAAGAATTATCGGAAGTCTGATGTACTTGACAAATGGTATGCGTCCAGATATAGCATAATCAGTTAGCAAACTTAGTAGATTTACAAGTAATCCTAACAAGGATCACTGGAAAGCTCTAATGAGAGTTTTAAGGTATTTAAAACATACCATGAATCATGGAATTTTGTATACAAGATATCCAGCCGTATTGGAAGGATACACAAATACAAACTGGATATCTGATACAAAAGATTCAAAATCCAGTGGTTATGTATTCACTATAGGTGGAGGAGCTGCAGCTTGGAAATCCTCTAAACAAACTTGCATAGTTCATTTCACAATGGAATCGGAGTTCATTGCTTTAGACAAAGCTGGTGAAGAGGCAGAATGGCTTCGGAACTTCTTAGAGGATATTCCCGGTTGGTGTAAACCGGTGCCTCCCGTGATGATACACTGTGATAGCATGTCTGCTATAGGGAGGGCACAAAGCCACATGTATAATGGTAAGTCTCAACACATCCGAAGGAGACACAATACCATTAGACATTCGATCTCAAGTGGGGTAATCTCCATTGACTACGTAAAGTCAAAAGAAAACATTGCGGATCCGCTAACTGAAGGCATTGGTCGAGATCAAATGTATAGCGCGGTAAGGGGAATGGGACTAAAACCCACACACTAAAGAGTGTCCATAGTGGTAACTCGTCCATGATGATTGGAGGATCCCAAGAACTTGGTTCAACGAGACAACTAAGCTTTGAAGAACTCAGTTTTGCACTTGAAAAATAAAAATTTCAAGTGCATTCTCGATTCCGCTCAAGTGCCAATTGTACCTATTTGGTACAAAATTTGATGACGTGTGGTGAGGGTAAGCTTAACAGCTTTTAATGATTCCTATACCTTCGTGGTGAGGTATTTCAGGGTACCTTTAATAGGAGATCACCTATATAAGTGTGAAGTAAGGCCGCTTCGAACTGACAAATATAATATTTTCAGTACACACTTATGAATCCGAGATAAGGTCCATGGCCAAAATGGACAACAACGAGAGAACCAAAAGGATATTAGAGTCGTTACTTTATGGTTGTCATTGTACTAGATTTACACAAAAGCTTACCAGTTCAAGACATCATGTTCACTGAGCAGCGAGTAAATCCGATGGCATCTCACTAGGGAAGGTTCAAAGCCTGAAGCTACCTATCCTGATGAAGGGACGACTTGCTGGGACTTTCTTAGGTTTGCATTGCATTAATATCATTCATGTGGGAGATAATGTTAGTTTTTAGTATGTGAATGTATAAATACAAACAAAGTCGAGGCTAGAGTTTGACTCTGTATCAGTAAGACGAAATTACCACGTACTCAGGTTCAATACGTTTAATAGCAAAACTCCTCCAAGATACAACGACTTTAAAACTTCAGACCGCTGCACTACGAGTAGGAAGTTATTGACGAACGTACTCCGATATTTGAAACTTTCGGACTCTACTAATGCAGAATTTGGAAAGCTTTTGAATCTCAATGAACTTGTGAATTTGAATGAATGAAATGAAATGTGGAGGGACCTATTTATATATGTTGAAGAGTTGTGGTGCCTTTTTGGAAAGGCACCTCTTCACCCCTTGGTTGCACCCTTTGGACTGGACCCACCAGGTCGCTGGGCGATCGCACCCGCAGGCTGACCCACGCCGTGGCGGGCGACGGGTCGCACTAGTTCGATCCGCCCGGCTTGCTGACGGGTCGGTCCGACCCGACCCGATTCGACCCACCATCCAGTTCGGTTTGACCCGGTTCCTGACGGGTCGATCTGACCGAACCCGGTCTAGGTCACTGCACCGCCTGACTCGAACCGCCACGAACCCGCGAGCCATTCGTCTGGACCACTGGGCCAAAACTTTAAGGCTCCTCCAGCTCCTCGCGACGACGCATACGTGCGAAGTGCACCTCTAAAGCGACTCAATGCGTTCGCACCATCCTCGGGTCCATTTTAGCCAAAGGCTAAAATCCCACTAGGATCCACCATAAGGTCCACCATCGGGGAGCACACTTGATAACTACTTATCAAGTGTTCTACTAAATAAGGAGTATCCACTTACTCTAATTTTTCTATGTGAGACAAGCTCTCATATTTCTTCAATTTCCAAGTTTAAGTTGCATTCTTTGACAATTAATATCTCATTCACCCGAAATTGGTTTTGAGCATATTAATACATTAAATTCATCTACTTAAAACGTAGATTATGAATTTGCAACTTGTTTTCATTTTTAACAAATAGATTGAATTAATTAAATTGATCAATTTTGGGTTAAAACCCAAAATTGCAAACCATTTTCCAACAGTTCCGTCCTAAATCAATCTGTGACTCCCCATTTAACTGAACGATTCATTATAACACTGTCAAAAATCATTCCCTCTATTTCTAAATAATTGTGTGCGTGTGACAAGTATCAATAGCAATATTTCAGGGTCACTTGTTACAAAATCAGAAATAGTAAATTGGTAATGATAATGAGTAAAAATAAGGGGTAAATCATAGCATAAAATGATATAGGGGAGTTGTTAATAAAATAGGGATAATAATAATTTATTCATATCTACCAAATATAAGAAATACTAGTATGAAGTAAATCTCTTTTATGTACGAAAAAAAAAAAAGAAATTAAATCTCTTTTACTCCATTACTCACTCCTCTGTACCAAGCGTCCCTCGATACACTTGACATCACCCTTTTAATTGATAATGCATTACATACATTCAATCCTTTGTAAAACTAGAAGTAACTTCATGCGATGCACGATTTGTAAATGTAAATGAAGAAATAATAAATAATTTATGTGTTTATATAATTTTAAATATATTAATATATTACAATTAATATAATAATAAGAGATGAAAAATTATATATCATTGAAAGAAGAGTCAATAAAAAATATTAAAAAGAAAAAATATATAAATCTGAGTAAGTTATAGAATATTCATATTTGTTTGGAGGTTGTGTTGATCATCTTGTACACATGATGAGTGTATATATTTATATTTATAAATTTATGATAAACGTTTATATTTATCCAAAGTATCTGATTTTTTTATTTTTTCAAATATAATGCTCAAGAAATTTTCAAAAGCTTTTAGTGAGTACCAATAATACTACATTATAATTTTATTAATTTTTATCTGTAGCACAAGCACACTATAATTAACCCACATAATCAACCAACAAACAATTATTTATTTTTAATTCAATTTAATTTATTTATACAATATGGTGTCAAAATATAGAGAGATAATACATGACTAATTTAATTTATTATATTTGAAAATCACATTATAAATGAAGAAAAAATAATAATAATAATAGATTGCTTTTTAAAAATAAAAATAAAATATTGAAATTCTAAACTGGAATTATAAAATATTTAATAAATAATTCAATTTTATATTTTTATATGATTAAAAAAATTAATAAGAAAAACAATTAATATAAAATGAAACAAAATTCAAATTAACATTAAATATATAAGACCATTAGGGGTTTATTTAAAATCGTACTAAATCTATTTTTTGCTTTTAATTTTTTCTTTATATTTTTTTTCCCTTTCTAAGTATGAATATACTTGACCATAAATTTTTTATACACATAATTGATACTACACAAACTAAAGGACATATTTAGTGAAAATAAATTACATAGAAGAATAATTGGTATACTTAACATAGTACATATAATTTTAGACAAAAAAAAATATATTGCTTTTGTCGACAAACTTATTCCCATCTCACTCCCTTCCCCACATTTTAGCCCCCTCCTCCCATTTTAGATTCTAGATTCTAGATAATTATGTTGATTTCTCTCACACAATTTTGATAAGGCTTTTTTCTCTCTCTCACACTCTCACTCTCACAATGTCGGTCTCTCTTTGTTACTCTAGTGGGTGGTGATGTCGCATTACTTCTCTCTCAGCTACTTTGAATCTCTTAATCTTCACTACAAATAAATTTATCTAAAGAAAAATAAAATTTAGAAGTAGACGCAAAATTTGGCTGAATCAGCGGCTTGATTAATGTCGATTTCAATTAAAAAATAAATTGATTGTGTGTAATAGATTCTTTGAGATATGAGTTCAGACCTTTTTAGGAAGGTTGCGTGAGCGTCACATTTTATAGACTTGGACAAATTAAGTTGATTGTGGGGGACTTACTATTAATTTGAGATAATGGTGCCTAAATATATTTTAGGTAAATATATGTAGATTTATCCCCAAATAAAATGATTTATATTAAAAATAATGTTTCCAAAAATGATGAGGGGATTTGGACGAAAAAATTCTTAGGTTACTATTTTGAATGATTTTATTATTATATAGATATTGACTACGGGGAGACCCCTTTCTCAATTTGGGGCCGGAGACTTTTTACTCATGACTCAAACACTGATGCATTCTTGGAGAAGGCGAATCAGGAAATCAAGTCTATATATATAGAGAGAGTGATAAGTAAGGAGATTCATAAAGCGTGAAAGTGAAACTGAGATAAAGTAGAAGGATTACCATTAGTTAAAGGAAATTAAAGCCAGATTCTGCAGTTTTTATGTTGCTTTTTTCCTTGGATAAATAATATACTTTGCTCCTCATTTACTTGTCCTTATTTATTACATGCCTCACTTCCTTATATATGCTTCATGCACTGCAGCTTTAAAAACACACATGTATATTTGTCTAACTAAATATTATTAAATTTCTGAAATCAGTCAATATTATTGGATATGAAGAAACGGTCGAAACAACTTAGAATAATATGAAGCACCCAACTATTAGATCTAACCTCAGTAAATAAGATAAATCACAATTGACAATGAGTAACACTTGTGTGCATATGTACAATAAACTTATTGTATATCACTACAATTTAACATATGGAATCCAAAAAATCGCTGAAATATGGTTTATAGAAAAATCGCGTACGCGGACCAGGTCCACGCACAGGTCGCGCCCTTTTTTCTTAAAAAAAAAAATCTACTGCAAGAACAAAATAAGTCTACTCTAAACACAAAATAATTATATTGCAAGAACACGATAAGTCTGTTGTAAGAACAATAAGTCTACTCTAAACACAAAATTATTAAACTACAAGAACACAATAAGTCTACTGTAAGAACACACAAAAAAAAAAAAAAAATGATGTGGGTCACGCGTGACTCGCACGCTATTTTGGACCCTAATGTACATTAAGTACTATTGTGCATCATATGCACTCAAGTTTTTGTCATAGACAAATTACCTACAAAAATGTTTAATTTTGAATTTGTTATTAAATTTCTGGTGAAAATTCAAAAACAGGAGCAAATCAATGTTCAAAAGTTTATTGATAGATATTCAAAATGAACACCGTGAAAAAAACATAATACCTATTATTTCGGGACAAATATTCCCATTGATTAAGGGAAGATGTAAACTCGCATGAAGCGAGAATGCGAGATTAAAAAACTTCCATGAGAGAAAGATAAAATAAAGAAACAAAACAAAAATAAAGATTAAACGTTCCCATATTATTATATGTATGTCGCTATTGAAGTTATTACTATCATATATTCTATATGTTCTAATTTTTGCATATATGTCACGTGTATATCAACAATATCATTATCACATGTATATATATGCTAGGTACTAATAACACAAAATTCAATATAAAGCAAGTATTATGTAGTAGGTGTGGCAATGGGACAGGTTTGGCATTTCCCAAGACTCATCTCATATTAAAAGAATTAGATTCGTAATTTCAGATAACCCCATCCTACTTCGCTTTGCTAACCCGGCGAATTTACCCCCGATCCGCTATGTTGTTTTAATTTTCTTTCCCAGTTTATACTTTATTGTTTTTAAGATATAATGATTCCATAATTAAAATATACATTATTGATTAAAAATCCATTTAGGAAAATAATTAAATAAATTCAAACTAAATAAAACACAAAAAAAAAAAAAATGTGAATATATTGGTAGTAGAAAATAGTAGTAAGTTGAATATATTACTATAATAAATAAAAAAATATATATTATCAATATAAATAATACATACGGAGTGAGTTAGGAATAGATTTAACAAAATTTACAATCCAATTCAAACTCGAAAATACTCGTTTCATAATATTTGAATCCATCTCGTAATCTGTTTGATCGGATTTTTATCCACCCCATACGAAACGGATGTAATGCGAATTCGAAGTTCTAACTCGATTCATTATGTAGTAGAAATTTAAATGGTGAGCACCTTATAGATATAAGTACTTTATATACTATTCCACATATATCGACGAACATTGCTAAATAACGTATACTTTTTGCCATTTCCTCTCTTGGCTCTTGAGGTCGATGTTTCTCAATAAAATTTATAACTTAAATCACGTGCCCTCTTTTAAAATAATAAGACAAGTTTTTTGCCTTTAGGGAAATAACTTTCAGATCGTAAGAATATAATTTTCTTTTGTCTTTTAGACAGAGACGGAGCCAGAATTTAATATGAAGGAGCGAATTATTTTTTTTGAAAAATTTATAAAAAAAATTAGAATTTGAGGATGACGAAGTCTGTTATTTAATTAAAATTACATGGTATATGTATATACCCAATAGTTTAGTCGAAAATTTTGAGGGGGACGACCGCCGCCGCTAGCCCCTGGCGGGCTCCGTCTCTGCTCTTAGGGAAGAGGAAATATAAATTCTAATAGTGTTCAAATTGATATAATGTGATGTCCAACTTAGGAGTTGTACCGGTAACAATTGCCCATTGCTATATAGCTTGCAATATAAGAAAAATCAGAAGTATCTGTCCACGTAGGAAAACTGAAAGACTATCACAAGTATATGCTTCTTAGAAAAAAAAAGAAAAAAACTACATTATTAATCCGTCAGTTTTATAAAAAAAAAAAAAAAAGGTCATGTTTTAAGATTAATTGTTATACATAAAATTTCAATTGAAAAAATTCAAGTAATAAAAAAATGAAGACCTGTAAATAAGAATTCATAGTATTTAAAAGAACACACATGTATAGGAGTAGGACAAGATGTCATCTCCAATTATTTTGCATTAAAATGGTGTCCAGTCGAGCTGTGTTCATAATTTGGTGCATATAGCATCATATCTATGGGGATATATGGGCGGGCCGTTGCGAGCCGGATGTGAAATGATCCAATTTAAATGTATTTTATTTTATGGATCGTTGATCTGGATCGTCCAATTAATTTTCATCTCGCTCTAACATATTTTCATCATTACATATTCATTCAGTTATTATCTACATCATCTTTTACTATTCACAATACATTTTTTTATGATTACTTAACTCACACATTTTACAATTTCCAATATACTCTTTTATCGTTACCTATAATCTCAATACCTATTGATTTGCCATCACTTTACAAATTACACATCCTACCCCACTCTATTCTTAAACAAAAACACATTTTTATTACTCAAATGAATATATCACCCGTGAATGTGCCCCAAAGGACGGGGCACATTTTACACATCCCAATCTAAATATCTTCTAACGGTATGCACGAAAATGAATGTTCACAATAATTCTATTATTTGTATTTCTTATGTGTATGTATTTATATGATATTGTCCTTCGTGTGTGTTATTTTCTGTTTGTAATAGTTTTTGTGACATTTAAATGATGTTATCCATTTTCATACTACGTGCATTTTATAACGAGAGTCAGATTTAAAAATAGACAATCTTTTTAGTAATTTAATAATGATATAATTCTTTAAAAATTAGCAATTAATATTTAAACAACTTATTTTATTTTTTAATTTGATATATTCAATTATATATAAATAATTCATGAAATCAAATATTTAAAATTTTCACTTACATTATTGAAATAACAGACATTTGAACAAGACCCATTGAGTTATACTCCATTTGTTCATAAATAAGTATCATTTTATAGTTTCAGGTAGAATTTAAGAGATTTTAAAATGGACAACATCACCCCTTCATTTTTCTCTCTATTAGTAGATCTTGGGTACCCTTCATTTTTCTCTCCATTAATTTTTTTAGAGTAGATCTTGGGTGCATCATGTGCACAATATTGCTATGGTACACCTATTTGAGTCCAAAAGTGCGCGGCTGCGCCAACTCCACAGCGCTAAATCCTTCTTTTTAGTCACAATTGGTCGCGACCGCTACATGCATCATTGTTGATATTTGCATAAAGTATATTTGATATTTACATAAAATATGTTTGACAATTTCATAAAGTATGTTTGAGTCACAATTTTAAAGTGAAACAGATTCAAGACACAAATTCCTAACATAGTACACTTAAGGTATGGTTGATTTACTCATAAAGTATGTTTGTCATTTGATATTTACATAAAGTATGTTTTAATCACAATTATGCGCAGTCGCCCCAACTCCACAACGTAAAATTCCCCTTTCCAGTCGCAATTGGTCGCGGCTGCAACCAGACCCGAACCGCGTGAACAGGGACAAACCGGACTGATGCACAATAAGACTATTGTGCACCTTGTGCACAAGAGTTTTTGCCATTTTTTTTATTACCATAAAATTTTCCATTTTCTTACTTATATAATATTGTAAGATTTATATGGAATTTTCCTTAAATTTATTTAGGTAAGGACAATGTTGGAAAAAATATACGAAAAATGTTAAAATAATATTCTTTTGTGCATAGCAAGATACTTATTTGTAAACGAAGGGAGTATTAAATAGATTTTTTTTGTTTTCTTCTTTAAGTGGAGAAAAGTTTCGATTTTAAGACCAGTATATTGGTACTATCTAATCCTATATGTACGTGTATCAACGGTCATAAAAACCGCGCCCACGCAAACCCCGTGCTCCTTCCCTCAGATAATTCTCCCCTCTATCCTTGAGAAACTCAAATAAATAGGACAGAACTCCAGCACAATTGAATTTTTTTGAAACGACGCTACAAAAATCGGTCGTCTTGGTTGCCCTCTCTCCGCCAACACTGTAACGGTTCGCCGTCTTTCAGCGACGGTGCGGCCTGTCCTTATGACCGGAAAACTTCCGTGAGACTTTGAAATTAGATCACTTATCAGCATCAATCACTATCTCCTCTTCGCCGCGCTCCACCAACGGTCATTTCTATCTCCTGTCCCGTTGAATATCCGCTGCATACAGGTTACTGAAAATATATAATTCTGAACACCTATTTCAATTGAATTTCTTGTTAATCGCCTTCTCCTTTTAATTTTGCTATTTGTGCCTTTTGGAGTGTATTCTTCGAGTAGATACTGAGATTTTCATGTGCGGATAACTGTGTTTTGTATTTACCTCTTTTCATTTCACTTCCAAGTCTTTGGAAGAATTAAAGAGCAGTTCAATGTGAGACTGTTTTGAATTGCAGCGTCTTTGTATTACATACTCCTACTGTTCTAATTTTTTAGTAATTCGCTCAGAATGTAGATATATTCTTCATGTCTTTTGTTCTGTTTTTCGCTTTTTATTTTTTCTCTGAAATCATCGTTGTTATAGTTTAAGCAATTTCATGTTCCAATTAGTGACGAAGAGGGCTGAAAATTATTATTTTCGTATACAATTGGATTCATTGGTTACAACAAAGGGATAAGAGAAACTTTAACAAGCTCAATGGCAAATTGTGGATTTTGGATTTGATTTTCTTTTTCCTTGGTTTTGAATGATTTGATTAGATACGGTAAAGGTAAACAAATTGAAGTGCTGAACAAATGAATACCTTGATTTGATACATTCCTGCCATGCTCTCTTTGGATCTTGGCTTTCAGTGACAAAGATCAGAAAACTGGTACAGGCGAAACTGATTTTATTTGCTACTAAAATTTAATTTCGAAGATGGACGTATTGAATAAACAAAGTGCAAGGAACTGATTGATGAATTCTAAAGATCTTCATTAGTTTTATGTGGAATTTATTTACAAGAGGCTTTTCCTTTTCAAGTGAAATTTACTAAGAGACTGGACCCAGAAAACCTAGCATGATTATGTTCTTAAGTTCTGCGACAGAAAGCTGTTTGAGATTGCAAAATATTTCAAATTCTTGTTTAAAGTTGACATTCGCAAATAAATCCAATTCTATCGTGAGGTCACCAGCTTAATTTTTGAATTTTCTTTGTGATAGTAAATTCCTGAACTCAACCTAACTTATGTTTTTATTTATCTTTGGCAGGGTGTCAAAATGATCGGATCTTTAATCACCCGAGGACTTGTGTATGTGCCACATCCAGTTTCTAGTTAATGAAAAATATTATTTATTATACAATGCACAAGTTTTTTATTTTTCTATTTTCATTTCAGATTGGTTTTTGGTTATGCATACCCGGCGTACGAGTGCTATAAATCCGTGGAAATGAATAAACCTGATATTGAGCAACTTCGGTTTTGGTGCCAATATTGGTATTTCACCTACTTGATTTTACTGTCCAAAACGCTTTCTGGTTACAAGGTTTGATATTTGAATTCATCTCTTAACTCAGGGTTTTAGTGGCCATGTTGACTGTTTGTGAAAGGATTGGCGATATGTTTATCGGCTGGTAAAAGTTTGCGTCTGACACACTATATATATGCTATATTTTTGGAAGACCTTTCTTATTAACTTGATATGTATCTTGAAGGGTTCCAATGTACGGTGAAGCTAAGCTGGCCTTCTACATATACTTGTGGTTCCCTAAAACTAAGGTCGTAATTTCATTTACAAATAATTGTTAATTGTCTCTCTCTCTCTCTCACCTCTCACATTCTAAATTTGACTTTCCTTAACTTAATTGATCCAGGGAACAAAGTATGTTTATGAATCCTTCTTTAGGCCCTATATTTCAAAACATGAGACAGAAATTGATCGTAGTTTGTTGGAACTGAGGACAAGAGCTGGGGACATGGCAATCCTGTACTGGCAAAAGTCTGCAAGCTATCTCCAGACTAGAGTTTTTGATATTTTGCAGTTTATTGCTGCACAATCTACCCCTAAACGACCAGCTCAGGTACAATATTTTTGCTGCATTATGAGAAGAGCAGAGTATATTGTTTCAACCTTCTATTTGTAACTATCTGCATAAACTACGATTATGCTATGAGTTGGTTTATGATTGGGTTGTGGAGGTATATAGGACTCTGCATTTAGCCATGTCAAGCAGGTCGATGTTACATGCACTATACCATCTCTTTTGTCCTTCGATTTTACTCATACTCATAACATGCAGCATATTATGTTTAACTCTCAAAATTCTTTTCACGAAAGAATTTTGGGATCCAACTTACATTTCACTAATTGATTATGAACGTGTTCCAGCCTCTTTGGAACGAACCTCTGCTCCGCATTTTTTCTATACATGCACGCGCACACACAAGCATTTATGTATGTAGTACATAACTTCCTAACTTTTCTTTTTCAATTGCCCTCAATGCATATGCTCCACCTTTTGTCTCATAACTGAGATGTCCGACAATATCATACTTCCGATTGGCCTGGAATTATACAATAATCTTTCTTTGGTAATGTGCTTTGCACTGTCTTCCTCCATTACCAATCCCATTTGCCTTCTCCCTCCCTCCCTCACAAACAATTAAACATTTCTTTCCCCATAAGATTGTGCCAGTGATTTTCTTCTTGTTTATGATGATGTTTGCTAGGCCTTCAAGCAAAGCCTTTGTGGCAGTATTATATCGCATCTGATAGATATATACATATAGATAGATAATTGCAAAAAAAATACACAACTTTTACCTTCCTTTGCAAATTTAATAGTATTTGTTTTAAATTTGCATATACTTAAATACAGAGAATTTATCATGTATTAGATTTATATATTTAACTCTCCAATGTTGTTGTACTTTAGGTTTGGATTCAGCTCTCTTAGTTAAGTGACTTGATATCCTCTGAGGGAGCGGGTGTCAAGTTTCACGTGCCAAATCATCAAGATCTCATTGAGAATTTATGATCATGCATCAAATTGCCAAAGAATAAATAAACAAATAAAAAATTATGCACTAAATTTCATGTTTGGAAAAGATATGATTAAATTGTAAAATGTGGTAAATGTCCTGCATTTTTATGCAATTAACCCATATATATCGCCTAGAAATACAACCAATGATGTGTAAATTCTCCTATGTTAGCTTTCCATCACTCTCAACTGATTTTACATTGTAGCCTCCACCTCAAAGCCCCAGAGTCCAGAAACCGACTACACCATCATCTCGCAGAGCAGCTGCTACTCCACAAGTCCAGAACGGACAACCCTCGTCCCCTTCTTCTAGTAACTCCTCAAGCGAACTCGAACAAGACACAGCAGAGGAAGCGGGGCCCTCCAATGGCCCAAAACCTGCTCCAGCGCCACCCATATCAAACGAGGCAAAAACAACACCAACTCAAGCCCTCATTGTCAGAAGCAAGACGTTGGATTCTTCTGAAGAGCAGGTAATGCAGATTGATTCTGTTTCCACGTCTGCAAACGAGAGTGCTCCTCCACCAGCACCTGCTGTACAAGATGCGGTCATGGATGAAGGGACAAGATTGACGAGAGCTAGGTCTAGGAAAACACGTGCTGCTGCCAATCGCTAAAAGCTCGTATACATAAGGTTCTGGGTGAGGTACACTGTGTAGATTACTGATGCTAATTCAACATTACTTAGTTTCTACTTTGCTATTATTGCTTTGCTAACACATATGATAACTCAATCTCAGTGCTTTTATTTCTTGAAAATAACTGGTGGTGTTCTCTCAACCTTTCTCGGTTTTTGTGTTTCTGCATTTCTCCTCCTGCACATTCAGTTGTCTTGTCTTTTGCCCCCTGCATTGTATTTGTATGTTTTGCTCGCTTTACTTTGTTTTTCGCTCTTTTATTTCTATCAAACTTTTATCAATATGGTGCTAAACTATAGGGGTAAAAACAAAGTACGGGGGGGCAACAGTGTAGGGGACAAAGTAAAAGGGCAAAATTAACTAAAGGGGGAACCAAAGTAAAGAAAATAAAGTGTAGGGACCAAAAACAGAAATGAAATTGCAGAGGGCCTAAATGCATTATTACAATTTTCTGTTCAGATCGGCGACTTTTGTTTTCCTTGTATTGAAACCATATATTTTTCATACAATTTTCCTTTCATCCCAAAATGCAACTACTACTACATTCCAATTGACCCTTGCAGCATGAGGTGCTGGCATATGTTGGGCTATTGGATCACACTTTTGGGCTATAAAATTCATATGGAGACTGTCTGTAATTGGTCATTTCCATTACGCAGTGGCGCATCCAGGATTTTAAAATTCGGGGTACGAAAAATTATTTTATAGTATTTTTACAAATATATTATACATTCTAAAATTTATAAATAGAAAATAGTGGTAATTATATTTAATTTCTCCCTTGTTTATAAGGTTTTATTAATAGCAAGAGCTTTATTAAGGCATTTAAAACAATTGTGAGATTTTTTTCTGTCTTTGTGCATCTTTCCACGCCTTGTGCGATATCCGATCTCTGTTTTTAGATGGTCTTCCAAGCGGTCTCCGATCTCTGATTTCCTATGAATTTTTCAGCTACGAATGTGCGACTTTACGGAGTCCTTTCTTGCTGTGCAGACAGTCACAGAACAAGTGAATTCTTTGAAGTATTGTGGAGTTATTGTGGTTTAGATTAAGAGGCCCGTGTATGAGCATGACTTTTACACAATTTCTTATATGTCTAGAGATTGCAATGGTGTTGCGCATTATCTGACGCGTTTTTCTTTTACTTTTATCAATCCGTTTGTTTGGGTTGACCGAGATTTTCCGTTTTCGAGACGAAAATTTTGTACATCAAGAATTTTGAGTAATAAGATTCTCTTATTAAAAGAAACAAAATAAACAAAAGTTATCACTACAACAAAGCAAGAAATAAATATCAATTTATAGTATAAAAAAGTTAATGCTACCGCAAAAATTGAATCCAAAACTAATAGAAATAAATAGCAATTTCCATCCACAATGACACACAATTATTTATACATCCAAATCCAATACCTACTGCATGTGTTCTTCATAATTTGGGGGTACATATGTACCCCTATATTTCCACGTAGTTCCGCCAGTGCCATTGCAGAATTCCAATGATGTCCATATGTCAGACATTTTATGGTGTGCAAATACTGATTTTCAGTGCAAATAATCGTTTTTCAGTGGTAGTATAGAATGACCCATATACAGTTGAAACTTAAAAAAATAAAATAAAAGAGAATAAACCTTCCAAACCGGCTTGTTATATCTGAATTACATAAATTGCCAAATCGGTGTATTAAATCATTTACGATAAAATCTCTATAAATTTATACTCTATGAATTAATAACTCTCTAAAGTAATAATTTTCTTTGATCCCGACTCGGGTTAGTTCAAAAATCGACCAATTTTGATAAAATAATAAGATAATAATTCTTAAAAGATCTCTATATAAATCTGTAGTTCCATTGATATCATAAATTAATAATTTCTTCAAATTACAAAAATAACTATGACAATTTAGTAAAATATGAATTTATAGTTGATTGCTTCTTGGTAAAACTCAAATTTACTTTAGAGCTCATCTCTAATTGTTTTTTATCTCATCTAATAGTTCTGGTGTTGTGTTCTTAAATTGCACCAAAAAGTTGTGAAGTGTTCTTGATGCTATAAGTGTTTCATTCCTCGTAACTGGTTCCAATGGTACTGTATCATTCTTGTCGTCATCCTCCACATTATTGTCGATGATGCTACAATTTCTTCTAAGCTCTAAACTTCAAAACATGTATCACTTTTACCCGGGTAATCTAATATGCTATTAACATTCATTTTGTTTGCGGTAACCAAGATCATTTATCATTGTCTTTATTTCTTGAATGTCTTCTTCAATGAGATCATTTAAATTACCTGATCCTTTACCGCCTGACTGAATTTTGCAATGTTGGAAAGAATTTACTATCGTGTCCTGGTGCGTCCAAGCTGAGACTGCAAGATTCATAGCATCCAAAACATTTATCTTTCCCGGATCAGATTGTCACACCTCATAGCCTTCTAATATTCTACGGTAAAATCTCCTGTGATAGTGCATCTGGAAAGCTCTTATTATCCCAACATCACAAGGTTGGATTTTTGATGTTATATTGGGTGGCAAGAAGAACAACTCAACATTTTGTAACCCTTCAATATTTCTTGGATGTGCTAGACAATTATCTACCACAAACAAAAACCTTTTACCATGCATTTTCTGGTCAAACCATCGAATACTCACTTTTGAAAATAAAATTTATTCATTAAACTGAAAAAACTCTTTAAATTAATAAATTATCAATTTATAGATAAATTAATACCTCTTTAAAATAATAAATTCTTCCGGTCCCAACAATATTAATTTATAGATGTTTTACTGTAGTTTGCCTAGAATCTTTTAGGTTGGATCGAATTTAACTGGGTTGTGACTTGTATATTGTTGGGAAAAGATCAAAATATGAAGGTTGCAAAAGTTGAAAATCGATGAGCGACGGTTATGTGTTGTATAGCGTACAGGTGCCGCCTAACTGATCCAATTTTCTTTTAATCTTTATTTTTTGGCATATTTAAGTCATTGACATATAAAATATAAAATATAAATAATATAATTAAAATCTCATTTATGTGCATTTCTGCATAAAATTCAAAATTATATAAGAAAAAGACGAATAGTCTTCCCAGGAGCTCGTCAAGTCTATTCAATACACATATAAAACAAGGTCGCTCCGAATAATTAACTAAAATGGCGTCCTCAATCCCAAACTTTTTTCATGCTTAAATTGTTAATGTAATGATTTTAATTTCTAATTATAAAATCAACTAAATTGACGTCGTTTCAAAAAAAAAAAAAGAAAAAGAAAAGGATAAAAAAGAAAAGAAAAAGAATAAATCAAGCACCTAGGATCGATAGACCGCTTAGGCAGCGATTAAAACCGACTTTTGATGCTGATTTGCTTTTTAAGGGTCTATCACATTTATGAACTACTTGTGATTAATACTTTTTCGCGAAAAATGAATACTTTATCAAGAAGAAACTAATAGATGTCTTTTGAGGAAATGCGTTACGTTTTTTGAAAGTATTACTGAAGAGTAGATAATGAATTTTCAACTTTCACAAGGAAAAAAGATAACGAGATATCAATATGAGAGTTATAAATGGTGTACTAGTATATAAATTTGATGATGAAAACTTATTAAAAAAACTTGATAAGAACGCATGAAATTTAAAAAAAAAAAAAAACAAAAGAATTGTTGAGTTTTATAAAAAGAAAATTAGGTTTTACTAAAAAAGTATTACAATTTCTAGGAAAAAGTATTACCATTGAATAGTAAAAGTAACAAATACTTTTCCCAGGAACATGACACTTGATTTTGTGCAAATATAAGCACTTGAAAAAAGCTATGTAACAAATATTAGTGACTTTTTATGTTTTATTCTAATTGGATTGATTATTGCCACAAGCTATCTAACAAATATCGACGATTTTCTAAATTTGTCGTGATTTTCTCGCGAACGTTTCAATTGAAGTATTAATTCCGATAGAATAGCAAAATATTGAATATATCGCGACATTTTCGTTTATCTCGCATATTTCGCGATAAATTGATGATACATGGATTATCGATTCACTCCAGAAACCTGTAAAATGAGACAACAAAGACCTGAGGAAAACCTCATCGATCTCTGACAACCAATGCAATGTCACCGGATGTTACAACTTTCGAAATTAGTTATATAGCAACACTAGTTTAACTAAGTAGACTAACTAAAAGGAAAAAAAATAAAATAGAAAGAACTTTGTATAACAACTAATTAAGTACGTAATTGAAAAAAAAAATTGCTAAAAATTTGCATAACAGTTACATTATCTCAAAGAAAGAATTTAAAATCAAAATATTATAATTTATAAATCCAAGATTACCATATAAGTATATAAAATTCTAACATCAAATTAATAAATTTTGAACGACTAAAATACAAAAGTTAAATTACAGAAATTCGTTATGAAAAATAAATAGGATTAGTATTAAATTTTACGTATTAGATCCAAATTATTTTCGAATAATTTTTGAAATTTGGTTCATATGACGATATTTTTCAAATTTTTTTGTTACATTCTTAAATAAAATTCGAATTACGAATTATCAAGAATGCCGAATTATTCCCGAATCCGTATTTTATTAGTATGGGCACTCATATGAAAACATTTGTTTTTGTTACGATTATTTAAAAGAGAGATTGCATTTAGAAGTTGATTAGAGTGCCCAAAACCTCACGCCTTAATTCTGATTTTGAAAAGAAAAAGAACATCTCCCTTTTTAATTTAAATCTGGCAATCCAAAAGCAGAATCATGTACATTGTACAATTGACTATGCACCGGGTACCACAATAATGCTTAGATTAATGGTGAATCGTATGAAGTCAATATAGGGAGCGAGAGACCAAAACAACAACGCAATTCGCCCATCAAATTACTCGTCACATAAGTTTCACTGCCAAAATCTTCCAAAATGGTACTCTCCGTGGCTGTGCCCCTCTCGAATTTCGATTCCGCCAATTTTCCTTCTTGATTTTCTGCGTGAATTGTAATTTTTCGTTGTTGAGTATTGCAGATCCGATTCATACTGTTGCAGAACAGGCAAGGAAAAACTCGATTGGCAAAATATTACATTCCTCTCGAGGAATCTGAGAAGCATAAGGTTGAATACGAGGTAAAAGTTGTCAGCGTTTTGGATTTACGACTCGATTTCAAGTTGCTGAAAGTTTACTATGAACCTTTTTTTCTGCTCACTTTGTTGTTGCAGGTTCATCGATTGGTTGTGAATAGGGATCCCAAATTCACCAACTTTGTAGAGGTGATGATAAGTGTTTATACCTATTTAGATGGCAGATTATGAATTTTCAGCTTAATTATGTGGTTATCTAGTTTAAGTCTTTAATTTGTTGTGTACTTTCTGAAATATGGGTTTAATTGCTGAAGGGAATGGGATGGGGATTTTGCACTCTTAGTAGCAAATGATGTTTCATCTCATGCTCTATGTTATCATTTTGCTGTTGCTCATAATGTATGCTCTGTTGTACATGATATATAGATTGATGAATATTATTTAAGTGTCATCTGCATATAAGACGGATACATTATAGAGAACCTGAACCAGGGGTAGGGTGGACTCTTGAGGAATATGGAGTTTCATGAAAGGAAGGAGGTTTTGGAAGTCGTTTTTGTTCCTAATAGACCCTATTCTGAGAACTAGATAAATTGTTGTGTTAGATTTTTTCACTCTTCATTTTGTGTTTCGTTCTTTGCACTTCTGGGAGGAAGCATAATTTTTTGTACTCTGTTGGTAACGTGGTGTACACTTGTTATTTTTAGTTACTTTTTTCTATTCGCTTTTTTGTGGCTTTCTATTTCTGTAGTTCATTAGTGTCAGCTATCTTCGACTTGGCATAACAGAAACCATGATTTTGTTTTGCAGTTCCGCACGCACAAGATTATATACAGGCGATATGCTGGTTTATTTTTCTCCCTATGTGTAGACATTACAGACAATGAGTTAGCTTATTTGGAGAGCATTCACTTATTTGTGGAGATACTAGACCATTTCTTCAGCAATGTGTGTGAGCTTGATTTAGTGTTTAATTTCCACAAGGTATGCTGTTCTTTCTTTGCAACTTTTATAGCAGTTGAACTGAATGATGCTAACCAAAGTGGACATTTATAATCTGCAACCATTGTGTTTCTTGGGGAATCGTATATATATGTCGTTTTTGTAGTATCTTTATGTTTTCTAACATTAGCACTATTTAATGTGGTTGTTTCCCTTCAAAATTATTCTCAAGGATAAATAATGACTCTTCACCTTATTGCTTTTCATTGAGCTAGATGTGAAGCTTAGTCGAATCTTGACCAGGCTTATGCCTTATCTTTTAATACCATTTAGGCTTGACATATTGCCAAGTTATGGAGGACTTAGATGGTGCTAACCAATTGCAAGCCCACGTAGGTTACCTTGTAATTCTCTTTGATATGTTGCTTGCCTTTTGACTATGTTCCAATTGATGGGAAACTCTTTAATTATCTTTTTCCTTTTTCTTGTTAAAGATTGTAGTGAATGGAATTAATACTCAAAATTTCCTGTATTATTCGAAATTAGAGTAATTACGATCGACTAATTTTAGTGTCCTCTGTGGTTTTGCTCTCTGTATCATTTAGAACATCACCCAGAAAGTCCTTCTAGATGTGTACTGATGATCACTTTTGCTAATTGAAGGTGTATCTCATATTAGATGAGTTCATACTTGCTGGCGAACTGCAAGAAACAAGCAAGAAGGTAAACTTTTCCTTACCTTATAATGGTTTGCAATTATTGATTCCGTTGATCCACAAATATCTTGCTAAATGTAGTTGGGCATTATTCACTTCCCGTTTGTTACATGAATGTATGGATTGAAAGAGTACACCGTCAAAACTTCTATAAGTAGCATGTCCATTAGGCGCCTTCTCCAAATGTGTAATTATCTAGATAGTTGTAGGTAGATATAACTTCCAAACAACTTCCCAAGAACATATAATACTAGTTTTATTAAAACAATATGTGGAAAATAGTTTTCCTGGTGATGATAAAAAAATCATTATTCGGAGATGAAACTTAGGGTCCGCTTGGTTGCAAATCATCAATGACAATGATAATAGATATGAATGAGGGGTCAATCATACTATGAAATAATGTGGGAGGATTTGTTAATAAAATAAGGTATTGATTTAACTTATTCCTTATGTACCAAGCACAATAAATGGGAATGAGTCCTCATTCATTCTCATTCCTTATTCCTAATCTCCCAACCAAGCTGGCCCTTAATTCAAGTTTGTCATTTTATTTTTTCAACAGGCAATCATAGAGAGAATGGGGGAACTGGAAAAGCAGGAGTAAAGAGTGTTGAGGTTGTGAAACCCTCGTGCTACAGTGAGATTATTCAACCAGACCTATAAACCGTCTCTTCTTTCTTTTGCACCCGGCTTAAGCATGTTATTACACCTCTTTTGGTATTTGTTGAGATCTTGAAATATTTTCTGTAAAGAATGTTTGTGCACCAAACTGCTCTTTGTTTTGGTGAATTTAATTTGAATTCTTGGTAATTCAGTTTCATACCAGATGGAAGATAAGAATATTACGCATGAATAGTTTATGTTGGTCTTATGTCCATCGTTTTCTATTGAGGGATTTGAGTGCAAAGAAGTTAAAATTGGATTTTGCATTTTTTTGAAATCCACCAGAATCCCTCCAAATTCAGTTGAAATGTTAGTGTTTTTTTTGTTTGTTTCATTGCAAAGTGTTTTTGTTGTCTTTATAATATCTATGACACATTATATATATGTAAAATATCATCTTTATTGGCATTGGTTTCATTGTGGGGAAATTCTTAGTTACTCGGTTGAGTACTACCCCACTGGGTAATTCTCCATTGATTCGGTATTCGAAGGAGATTAATTGAGCTCACACCACCAAATGAATGGTGGATTGTCCGGTTGGATAGCAAGAACTAGCTTCCATTGATCTACTATTGCCTGCTCTGGGATGGGACGCTGCAAGCTGTGTTGTGGGCTCATTTTCGTTTCTTTTGTTTTTTTCATCTTTTTATTTTTAGTTATTAATTTATTTCATATTACTTTTCATACCTAGACAATACTTTAAAGTTTATACAGTTCCAAATTATAAGAAGAAAAAGAAAAAGAAATTGTTTGCCAGTGTAGTTCATGGGAATTTCTTACGTATCCGTAGGGGTAGTGCCCCCACTTTATTGGATACATGACACATAGGAAAAAAAGTGAAAAAGTTAATTTTCTATTCATGCTTCGTGCATCCAGTGATGTGGGGGCACTATCTCTACGGGTAGGTAAAAATTTTCCAGCAGTTCATTATCCGAGCGTGGCCATAGTCCAACAAGGAATCCAGGTTGAGTATGCCTGGCTTCTGGGCTGCTACTCTGCCCGGTTTCACTTGGGCTGATATCTCAGAAGCCCATTTCTGCTGCATTGTCCTCAATATGTAAATATGGGATCTACGGGAAGTAGCTTTTACGTATTTGAACCTCCTTTAAGAAAATTTAAAACGTAAAGGAAACTATTTAGACTTGCCAATCTCTATCTAGAGTTCGCAATTTGAGCCCGGCCCAATAGGATTTAGCTGGACTTTTCAATAAAAAAACTATATTTTCTCGTAAATAAAAATAAAATATATATTTTTTAATATGTTATTCTTTTTATAATGAGACGGTCTTACCGACAACACAAACACTTGTACATTATCATCTTACACTGAGACGGACTATAAAAATTAATACATTTTCAAAAGAAAAAAAAAACCATACATTTTTAGAAAGCATCATATTGTGACAACATTTTTATACGGCCCAACTCAATACTACATCATGGATAATTTTAGTGGGGGCAACTATTTGATTCAATGGCTCATGTTCATCTATCTAAATTGAGAACTTCTTCCCATGATGTGTGCCATGGATTTTTACATTTGGAACCTATGTCTCACTTGTTCTCATATTTCTTAGAAAAACTTGAATTATTTAACTTATTTATAGGGTTGAATACATTTAGAATTCATAATTCAGTTCAGGATTACACTTAATGTTCGGGGACTAAAGTTAAAAGGATCAACCTTTTCTGGACTATATATTTTATTTACAATTCATGAATTTATAATGTATATATGATTCATAATTTAGTAGCTCAGAATTCATAATTTATTAGTCCATATAGCTTGATACTATATTACAGACTTATTTTTTAGCAAGAAACGGTAAGGTGGATAGAGCATTCGGATTGTAAAACATATATAACTATAATATTTGATTAACTAACCCATAAAGTAGGTTTTCACATAACAAAAAAATCTGAGGCAACAAAATATTACCTCAAATAACATAAATTAATCATAAATACATTATTTGAAATAAGATATCGCCACAAATAGTACAAGGAAAATGGTAGCTGCAATTATTATCGTAGCGTCCGCGTACGACAAGTCTATCACATCTATACTTAATACTAAAGGAGAAGCGTGATAATTCAGGTTCTGACAAGTGTCTCGCTAATGTGTCTCATTCTCCTTATTTATTGGATTCTCACCCAATCAAGTTTTATTTATTTATTTTGTGTTTTTCCTTCGAAGTTTAGATGTTTTATAACTTTTTCGTCTCAACTCAATTTTCGATGAAAAATATATCAAATTAATAATCTTTCCACGATCTTCAATTTAACATCCATGATGCATATATATAATTAATTTTATTTGTGAAATATATTTTTAGGATTATTATGATATATTTTATTTTTAAAAATTTGTGTATGAAATAAAAATGTGATATTACTTTTTTAAGAGGATTAAAATAATTTACTTTAATTTTATCTTTTTTTAAACCTTCATAATTTTTGGATAGTTTGAAATATTTTTCTTAAAAATGATATAAAAAACATAAATTAGTTAGATTTTTATATTTTATCGTAGAAAAACCTCAGATATATTTGTTAAAATAATTTGTTGATTAAATTAGTTTATTTCTATTATGTGAAAAACCATTATGTTAACTACAAAAATAATAGGTCGACTTTTTATTTTTTTTTATTTGAATATGACATGCATGATAATATGGTTTATCATAAATATACTTAAATGACTAATATATTTATGAGTTCTTACAATAATATAAAAAGAATTCATCCCGTACATCGCACGAGTGCACATCACATAAATTTAAATATAGCGATTACAATTAATGTCAAAAGAGTACTTTCTCTTTGTTCTTAAATTAAAAAAATATATTAATATAGATGTGTGTATGCCTATTATACACGCACAATATAGAATAAGCTGTCTGTAAAATACTGCAGAAAAACCATTATTTGAACTATATATTTCATAGATACGTTAGGTAGATTTTCACCCTGTAAACTTACAAGAACCATTAATTTAATGCACACATAGACCTGATCATGGATTAAAATATGAAGGGCCGAAACCCTAGATGAGCCGAAACCAAGAAGACTGAATAGCGGACTGATAATGTACAAGCACAAGCAGCAGCAGCAACACCAGCAGCAACCCCGACGCCGAGCCCCCCTCCTCCGCCACCGCGCTGTACACCGGCCTTGTCACGCCGAAATTGTACCTCAGCATCCTGCGGCGGAGCATCACCACGTTCACCGCCACAATCGCCACCATCGGCAGGAGGAGGATGCTGAAGCGGAAGCCCGACCGCCGCCGCTGCACCCTTTCTTTGTAGTCCCAGTTAGTGGCGAAGTAGACCATCATCATGAGTAGACCGGAGAAGACCACTAATGGCAAGGGTGGGGCGGATATGGAGTCTAGGGTTTGGTCTTTCCAGCTAATGCCCCGTTTGGCTCTTACAAACCAACTCATGGTATTTCAGTTGGTGGTGTGGGTGTGGAGAGTTTCTAGAATTGAGGATGAATATGAAGAGATAGTGTGTTTGGAATAACTTTTGGAGGTGAAGGGATTTTATCATGGGTGAACCGACTTTTGTTTGTACTCATGCACACGCTCAAAAGCAAGATTCTACTAACTTCTATGCTAGATAATGACTTATTTTAGGGTAGAAAATAAAAAAACTCTACTAACTATGGGTCCGTTTGATTAAAACTGGAGAGTGTTGGGTCAAACTTGACTGAGACTGGAGAATGTTGGGTCAAATTTGACTGAGGGAGTTAATGAGTGTGCTTTATTGGAATTCGATCCTCTAAATCTACTGAACCCAATCTTAATCAAACTAGGGGTGTAAGTGAGTCGAGACAACTTGCGAGCCACTCGGGATCGACTCGTTAAAAGATCGAAATCGACTCAAGAGAAACGAGCTCGAGCTCGAGCTCGAGCCCGAGTTACTCGAGTAGATGTCGAGTTCGAGTTCGAGCTCACTGATACTCGGCTCGACAGGCTCGTGAGCTTAATCGAGCTTATCTTAAATTATTAGTTTACCCTTTAAAGTTGACATAATTATGGATATATTCTAATTCTATAAGGTCCCCATTAACAACGATTTGTAGTATCATTAATGTTTTTAATTTAAATATATTTTTATATTTTTTATATTTTATTTTTGCAGGAATCGAGTCGAGTCGAGCTTATTCCGAGCTCAACGAGTTTCTACCGAGCCGAGCTCGAGTTTGAAAAAAATGAACTCGATCGAGCTCGAGCCGAGCTCGAGCCTGAAGTCTCATAGTCGAGCTCGAGCCTGCCGGTACTCGACTTGACTCGGCTCATTTACACCCCTAAATCAAACGGACCCTATATGTATCTAGAGCAGATGCATTTGGCGCGGCCCCTTCGATATTGTAAATGGACTGGATCATAAAAATTTAGGTTTACAGAACAAGACTATTGAGTCTAACAGGTCCGACTCAATGAGCACAGACCGACCTAAAAATTTTTATATATTTAAAGAGGATGGATAAGCTCAATAATTATTTGCCCGACAGAATTTTAGGATAATCCAATCCGAATATGATCTTGACTCGATAGGTTGGACCAGCTGTTTTGCCCCTCTATTTGGAGCACATCTCAGAAGTTCATAATCGTATGCACGTACAAAATTATCAACAACTGAAGTGTGCTTCAAATGACTTTACTACAATAAAAGAAGTAGATATTTTTTGAAATCATAATTATGATCACCAATAATCAGTTTTTCTGACTTACTTGTTGTCACAGAACTCTCTACAATTATTTAAAATTATGTTTAGACTACTTTAAAGACAACTCGTTGTTGCAAAAAATATTTAAGATGCATTTAAGATGATTTTTATCTTATATTATTTGCGATCGAGTTATTGAGACAATTGATGATAACGTGTTGTTTCTAATAATAAAATTAGGAATAATACTCATAATTTGAGGCACTTTTTATTATTTTAAAAGACCATTTTCTTTTACTATTTGCAACTTAAGATTAACTTCAAATCTAAAAAAATAATACATTAATATGTCCAAAGTGCTATATGTAGTGTGTTATGTATAAATTAATGATGTTATTTAATTTGATTTTTTTTTAAATAAAATCTCATTAAATTGTTGAAATCTGTCAGGACTGATTGACACAAAAAAACAGGCAACATAATAAAAGAAATATGAAATATATGAAGCAAAAAATTACTAGATCTAAACCTGTACATATCTAAATCTAGCAAATCAAACAAATTGCTATTGTGCTGGATAAATCGAGTGCGAAAAATATTGATCTCGGATTTAACAATAATCTTCTGGTGAAAGTTCAGAAAAAATAAGCAGATCGATATTGAAATGCTCAATAATGACTGAATTTTCAAAAAATACACCACGAACAATGAATCTTCTATGAAAAAATAAGCAGACCGATACTTTCATTGATCGAGGAAAAACGAAATATTCCATGAAACGATACTGAGAACCTCTTGAAGAGACATGACAGAGAAAAATAAAACAAAAAATAAAGATAGAAATCTTTTTCATCCTTCTATTAGGAAAGATGAGGGAAGAGTACGACTGATTGAAAATGGATTTTGGAGAAAATATTTGTAGGTAGAATTGCACACATCTGTTTAGATGCTAATTATATTGTCCCCTGCCGTTTGATTTTAGTGTATGTATTAGGCAGTATAATATAAACCACCGCTAAAAATCACTTTTAGTCTCATAAATACTTACTTTTTCAATTTTAGTTTTATAAGTACATTTTTTTTAATTTAGTCTATTAAGTGCTAAAATTGTCGAATTTAAGGATAATTTTCGCCGGAAAACACCAAATTTGCCGGAAAATGTCACTTGACCCCAAAATTTGGGGCAAATCGACGGAATAAGTGACATGTCACAGAACAACGACAGCTCGATCCCTGCTATAAGATGCCGTTGTAGGCTTCTTGCACCATGTGTGACCTCGTGGAAGGACGAGAATTCAGGTCGGCGATTTTATGGATGTTGAAATTACTCGGTATGTTTTCTTTTTTTGTCGAAGGTGTTTGTGCAAAACGATGTTGATCTTGATTCTTCCTCTAAATCCAGCTTATATTTACAGAATGAAGGTTATTCCAAATATTTTAGGTGGATTAACAATCCACTTTGTGAACGTAGCAGGGTTATTAAGAGGGCTGTTGAGAAGAAATGTACTCCAGAAAGAAAAGCAAAATTTGATTCTTGTTAATCAGAAGCTTGAGAAGATTAACCAGGTTTTGCAGATTGAAATTGATAGGCTTGAGAAGGAGAAGAAAATGTTGCACAAATGGAATTAGTCCGAGGAAACCTGAAGAACTTCTAATTCATGATATGAATATTTAATCTAGTGGCAAAAGATTTGATGACATAAATATAATTTTTGTTTACAATTAAAAAGTTGAAGGGACCAGAAATAAGTTCAACTCACTCAAAAAATAGACACATAATTTATTTCGCCTATTTGTTCCAAATTTTGGGGTCACGTGACATGCACATGACTATTTCCGGTCATTTGGTATTCTTCGGCGAAAATTGTTCTTAAATTAAACAATTTTAACACTTACAGGACTAAATTGAAAAAGCAAGTATTTACGAGTCCAAAATCGAAATATCATGAATTACCATTTGTTAGTACTTTGTACTCTTTTTGATAATTAATGTTTGTCTTTTTTTATTATTCATCAAATAGTACTCTCCCGTGCTGTTAAATTGATTCACAAATATCGAGTCTTGCGAGTATATAATGTGAGATCAATTGGGTGAATTGCTCACTGCCGGAGTTGTTAGTAAAAAAAGCTGTGCTATTGAAAATGTCAAACAAAGTACACATCGATTATATTGATGTGTAGAGAATGATTATGTGGTTTATTAGCATTGAAGAGTTTTCAGGGGTAAGAGCCTTTTGAGATTTCGTCTCAAAATAAGATTCAACAGTTCGGGTCAAAACAAATAATATCATACTATTATTGAGATCAATCTATCAAGTTTCAACAAACGGTAACGGTTTCATGGTAACTGATGTGATAGATATTCTCGGAATGCTAAACAAAACCATGATGGAGCCTCAGTTTGACGATGAGACGGCTCTACGAACCACGTGAGGTGCGTCGGGGTAGGGCAGACTCTCCTACGGTGTAAATTATGGGCTCTACATAATGCAGTGGAGATAACTAATTGACTGAATGAAGTGTGCTCATGAGCAATGATACGTCGTATGTAAGGCGTGTAGAGCATCACAGTAAAGATGAGTAGTTGAATTGATCGAGCAAGTATCTTACTAAAGAATGAAGATAATGATTGTCGTTTGAGTAATCCTTTGTAAAAGAGGAGAATTGTTGGGATTGTCAAATAAAGTCCCACATCAAATATACTGATATACAGGGGACGAACATAAAATTGATTAGAATGGAAATTAAATCTTTTAAGAATTAGCACAAAAATAATATTGTGCAAACTTAATTTAAAAAGTACAATATTATACCAATATGAAAATCTGACCGTTAGCCCTAACATATACTTTTACTAATTATTATTGGTTTGGATTTGTTGACAACATCATGTACAAAATAGAGAGGAGAAAATTTTGAGGTCCATGATTCTGCATGAATAATAACATAAAATAATTCTGAAATATAGATGATATCTATCCCATAAACATGTATTAGAATTGATGAAACATGAAGTGCAAATCTGGCACCGTCTCGTAGCATGTCTATCTATTACTTAATTTATTAGAAATACATTTATATAATATTTAGTATAACAATAACAATGATCAGTAGGTGACAGATGGACGACATGCAAAGTCACGAGAGAAAGGCCATTAAGTGAGTAGGGACAGTTTTTCGCTAAAACAAAAGAATGATTTTACCGGGTAAGCGCAGGTCAGTTCTGAAGAATTTTCTTTATTAATTTAGGACCTAAAAAGTTAGAAGTTGTCAATTAAAGACTCTTAAATTTAAAATTATTATAGAACCTGTTAAGAAAATTATAAAACTAACAAAATATAATTATGCAGAAAAAATATAAATTAAAATTTTTTCACTATATTATTATTTTTAAAATTGTTGTTTTCCGAAAAAAATCACTTTTTTTTTTTAAATTTTATGTAGTTTCTTTTTATAAAGTTGTTATTTCTTAAAAAAAGTTATGTTCTTCTTTTTAGTCATATGCAGGGAAAAATTATTCTTTTTTAAAGTAATTATTTTTTTGAGTTCATAATTTTTAAATTCATGTATACATATTTTACTAAATTGTATGTTTTACTTATTTAAATATTTTTTTAATTTGTATATTTTAAAAAATTAATTATAAATTATTTAATTATTTTAGATATATCAAATAACAATTTTATTATGTTGGCACTGCAAATTTCCAAATAGAACCTATAATGGTTTTAGATTTATGGGCCTTTTATTGTTAGTTTTCAATCTTTTAGGTCCTAAATTGAAAGAAATTATATTTCAAGACTTGAATTGATAATTGACCTATTTTTCGATCCTTTAACAGAGAATATATGTTGTAATACATTCTCTGAGATTATAATTATGGTTATGACTAATAATATTTGTGACCATAAAGTATTCTAGGAATTACTTGAAATTATTTTAAACTGTTTTTAAAGAAAATTAGTTGTTACAAAAAATTTTTGAGACGCATTTAAAACGATTTTTGTCATCTCAAATATTTTATTTATAATTAAATTATTGAGACGATTAATTAGTAAATGATATATTATTTTTAATAATAAATTAATTGTGATATATACTTTTCATTTTTTTTTTCCTTTCCGAAAAATTCCTACCTCCGTTTCATTTATATTTGCACGTAGGACTTAACACATATATTAAAAAAGAGTTGCTTTTGCTTTATTTTATTTTTGACTTTTTGAAAAATGTAGATTGATGATGGAAATTTTGAGAGTGTATTTTTCAAAAATATACAAATTAATGTGAAATGTATCGAAAAAAAAAATACAAATTTAAACGGGGTGAGAAAATATTCTTCTCGTAGTGTTGAGACAGAAGGAGAGGGGATTGGATGGAGAGAGAGAGACCGACCGGATATAGGATGCTGAGTCATAAAAGACAGTATCGAATTTTCTTCAAAGTGAAGCAACTTTTGTTATTCTTCGATCGGTCACAAAAGATAAAATGATAGTTTAAATTTTTCTTTGAAATATGGCGTTTCGGGCTAATTTTATGATTAATGTTCTTAAATTAAACATTTTTATATATTATTAAAATATTGCATTACGTAATTTTTAGTCTTCTATGTTAATGTTTGTTTATTTTTATTTTTTTATATTTCGTAATTTTAATTTTAATCTATTATGTTTCGAAAAATGTTTAATTTAAGAATATCAGACGTCGATAATCACTAATGATGTCGGATTACGTGCACGTGATTTAATAAATTGAGAATTTCAGGTAAAAAGAACTAACATGACAATTATGAATTTAGGTACTGTACATGTCAAATAATTAAATCAAAACACCAATTAAAATTATAAAATCTGAATCCACATCAACGTTAAACTTATTGAAGGGAAATAACTCACTGTTTGAGTTCATTTAATTAATTACATGTACACCAAGATTTATAATTGCCACATTAGATATTTGATCGAAAACCCTAATTTATTGGGTCACATGCGGCACAATTACTGGACGTCGACGTCTAATGTCCTTAAATTGAATATTTTTCTAAACATAGTTGACTAAAATTGAAATTCCAAAACATACATAATTTTTTCTAAACAAACCCTAATATATACGACTAAAATTATTTTTTCCGGTTATGTCGAACGATTTAAATTATTTCCTGCATAATCTTCTTATATTTCTTATATTATTAGATTTGCTGCTATATTAGCAGAATCAAATTAGAGGTGTGAATTGCATCCTAAATAAAGTGAAAACTTAAGAAACACCAAATCATATAAGAAAATATATTAATCAATTGTTTTTTTATTTGATCGAAAATAGTGTTTTATATTATATTGTACTATGTCCGTCTCATTCAAATTTGTACATAGCACCGAAGACGTATATTAAGAAAAAACTGCTTTTTATTTTTTGATTGACTTTTTCAAAGATGGAGATTGAGGTGGAGATTTTGAGGGTGGAGACCAATGTTTGTGGGAAAAGAGTGGTACGTCTTGGTACTAACTTACAGACTATGGCTCAGGCGGTGGTTGGAAGTTATGTTTGCTCCAATATTGGGCTATCACGCACCATCGGATGTTGTGCTGTTGTCTCCATGTGTGTTTATCGTCTTCGCTACCCACGTTTCCTACTATTGCGACCGTGTTCCATTGCTTCGTTTACTTCATGCCATGTTGGTTCCTAAAAAGACAAAAACACTAAAAACAAACATAAGAGTATAAAACATAAAAATAGATGTAAAATACAATAAACATCGAGTTGCCTCCCGACAAGCCACTTTAGTTTTACATCGTCGTCCCGACTCAAGACTTCCCTTTTAGAAAAGATACCAAGGAGGTTTGCGGGCTGGTCTTGATGATTGTGGATCCTCCGCCACCGTATGAGTTTTCATTCTGAGCGTTTCTTTTTCAGGTATGCAATTGGAGTCATGTTCAAATTATACGCGCACTTTAATTTAGTTCTTTTTCATAGACTGTCTGTAACACATTAGGTGACCCAGTGTGTGTCTTGAATCCAGCATATGGCGAGATACTGGACGATCCACTGTGCGTCTTCAATTCAATGTCTATCAACATACTTGATGACCCAGTATGCGTTTGGCACACAAAGTCTGATGGCACATTAGATGACCCAATGTGCGTCTGTTCAGCCTGACTTTCGATCCCCTCTTCATTATGCAACACTTGCACATACTTTTCATCCTCTCCACGTTGTTCTTCGCTCCTCAAAATCAAGACATTTTCGTTCATCAGATTTTCCTTGCGTTGGGATACCAATTTCTCTCTTTCTTGGCTTTCTAACCTGCTTACCACGGTAACCAATTGACTAATTTGAGTCTCAAGATTTCTTATTCTCGACCGTGTATCTTCCTAAAATTGCAGAGTGTTAGAAACCAAGATTTTCATCATATCTTCCAACGACATATTGAAATTTTGTTCTGCCATGAAATCAAAAGAAACAGTAACGATCCTGCAGAAAGCTGCAGTTCGGCAAGCACTTTGGATGACCCAAATATTACGAACAGTAATGAAAATAACTAATATTAATTAACAGAAGAAAATACGTAACTAAATAGCAGAAAATATGGTTAACACTAGAAACACAATCAATCTTGCACCGCTCCCCAACAACAACACCAAAATTTGACCGCACTGTTGAGGTGCAGTAAAATTAACAGTCCTAGCTTTCCTCTTCTAACTTGTATAAGTGGTAAGTCAGGGTCGAACCCACAAAGAGCAGGAAGATTTAAAGTATTTTACGTAGTAACCTAGTAATATAGTAACTATATATATGAATATGGAATGGGGGTTTTGATTTGATTTAATTAATTAATTAAACTAAACGCAAGGAATAAACAAGTAGCAATCAAAAAGTAATTTAGACTTCAAATATGATTCCCAGCCCTTAATCTAGTATCCCCCTAGTTCGAATTATCCTAGGAATTAATGCAATTGCTTGCCAACTTAGTTCTGAAACTCCTATCCCAAAGATTAACAACAAGTTTTGCTAACCTTGTTACCTCTTAAGTTTAACTAACCAAAACAAGCTCTTTGATTAGTCTATTCGATTGAGTGATCTTAGAATAAGCTCTCTAGACCTTATTAACCAAACGCATAGAGTACTAAGGTAGCGAGATAAACACGGTGTTGGAATCACAAGCTCGGTACAAGTGACCGCGAATTATGTTATCCAAGTGATTAATTCACTATTTGCTACTAGTGGGCATAAATTCGTAACGATTATGTATTACGACAATGACCTAGTGATAATTATGTGATTAAATACTTAGGCGATCAATCTAAATAACAATTTATATAAGAATTTATTAAAAAGCGAATAGCATAAAACGTTTCAAAATATAAACCTTTGAACAATTACCGTAAGGATTACAAAATAATCAAACTAGGGTTAACATCGATTAAAGACTGAAATAAACGACTCGCCGCTCATGGATATAACAAAAGACATATTTTTATCTAAACATATTAAACTAAAAATAAACTGTAAAGACAAACCGAGAATTGTCGATCTTGATTTGCTCGTCTTCTTCGAAATCCTCCCAAGGTCCAAGTTCCAGGTCCCCTTTTATGTTTAGAGCCTTGGGGTATTTGTAGGAGTACAACTCTAGGATAAAGAGGGAGAAAATTTATTTGGAATAGGAAAATTCGTCAAAAACTCGTTTTTGAGCTTGCGGGCCAAGTAATGGGCCGACACTGCATTGTTTTTCCAACTTCAAAGCTATTTTTGAGGGGCTTCCGGTCATTTTTGGGGTTTTTTTCTATTTCTGGCAAAATTGTAGCTCTTTAAATCAGCCTTCCAACGCCACCAATTGTACCTCAATCGGAGTTGTAGATCTCAAGATATGACCAAAATACTGCAGGTGTGTCAAGCTAACAGAAAACTTCACTTTCGGAAAGCTATTCGTTGCGGCCGCGGAGGTTGGCTAGTGTGTTTTGCACTTTCTAAGTCACTTTTGACGCGGTCGTGGTCGACCCTTTTGCTCTTTTAACTCCATTTTCGTCTGTTTTTACCCTATTTGACTTATTCCTTCTCCGAACTTCGTCCAAATGGAATAAAATCACCTAATTAACTCCAAAACAAGCCAAAATGCGTCAAATGACCCAATATAACAAATATAAACAATTCTTGGCCTAATATGCATGTAAATGTCATAAAATATATACCTAAATCGACCTAAATACATGCATAAATAACGTGTATCACCCATTGCCCATTTTACTTAGCACAAGATCACTCCACTGTCCATCTCTATTTTACATGCCCCTATTCCAAGAAAATCTGGCGTACCGACAAGCAATGATTGATCTTTAGTTTCGTGATATGCAGCCGATTCTAGATGATTATCACATGTTGAGTACTTTTCCGTATTGGCCAATTTGATATGGTATCACCGCAATAAAATCATGTTTGCTAATACCCGCATTGATGAGCTCTTCATCGTTACATTGGCATCCAATGCATTACGTGAATTCACAGATGCCGATTCTTATCGGAAAGAAGTCACATCAGTCTTGCTTCGTCCATGTCCTAGCTTACATCACAACGAAGGTATGTATCTTTTTTATGGCGGTGTGTCTCGAGCTCGCAATTCCTCATGTGCATGCGACTTAGGGTGTAACTTTATCCTTTGCTGCTTTCTCATTCCAATGTGTCTGTTATCCTGAATACGTAGAATTTTTGGCCCTCCGTGAAGCGATTAAAATTACATTACAGCTAGGAGATGGAGTTTTTTGTATTTTTAGGGATTCATCCACAACTATATTTGCACCAGGGAGAGATGTTGATTGCTCCACCTTTTGTCTCCCTCTTCTATCTGATATCAGAGTGCTCCTTGCCCATTTTACTACTTGTAAACTATTTTGGATTTCTAGAGATCGTAATTTTATAGCCCACAATTTAGACAATATTTTTTTTGAGATTCCCCACCCACATTCCTATGTCAATCTACGCTGGCTATTTCTGAAAATTATTGATGAAAGTCTTTTTCCACTTGAAAAAAAGCTAACGAAATCTTCCTAGATATGTTTGGATTTAGTTCCTTGTTGTGTAGGGATACAAATAAGGAAAGATGACAAACGGGGTTTTTAGGGTGAAAAACAAGCTTAGGATATGTGTTTTTAACATACATTTATAGATTCTAAGCACCCGTTTATTATATTCTTCGCATTTCCTTTCTCTTGTCGAAAAATCTCGTTTTCAAGCACTTTTGTAGGTAAAATAGGCCAAAAGTACGAAAAATGTAAAGAAGTGGAAGAAACGAGGGTGAAAGAGCAAGGGACAAAAATGTCGGGGGAAAAGAGGCGAAAGTGTAGAATGCTAAACTGACACACCTTTGGTATTTTGGGCATATCTCGAGATATAAATATCCAATGGAGGTGAAATTAGCGGCATTGAAAGCCAACTCAAAGGGCTACAACTTTGTGTGAGAGAGGAAAATCCAAATTCGGACTCGAAGACCTCGAAAAATGGCTTAGAAATTGGACTACAGATGCAATTTTGGCCTTGCACGACCATGACCGTGCAACCTTGCATGACTCATGCAATAGACCAGAAAATCCACTAATTTTGAGGTCTTGCACGGTCAAGACCTCTGGAATTTGATGGGTTTTAGCCCGTTTATGTGATTTTTGAGCTCAATATCTTAAAAGAGCCCCCAAAGGTGTATAGAAACCCTACCACTTCAGTTTTTGAGCAATCATTCATCATTTGTATAGTTTCTAGAGAGAGAAATTAGAGAGCAAAGAAGGGGAATTGAACTTGAAGATCAAGATCAACATTAAAATAGGTTTTATCTTTCCATTTTCATTTAATATTTGTATGAACATGATTATGTCTATATATTTGTGTTTATCTCTTATTATGGTCATGGTTGGCTAAATTTCCTTAATCTAGGTTTAGAAAGTAGATTATGGGTGTTAGTGATTTTTACTCGATTAATTTAATCCCGTGTTATGCTATTAGTTGATTAATGGTTTATAATGCTTGTTAAATGATTTGGCCAATTGTTTAGCAATTTATTGGGGATTAAATTCGAACCGAGAGAGGAGATTTGATTCGAGATCACATTAATAGACATGATTAAACAATAGAACCGAGATGTTTGAGCTAATTGTGGGAACTTTGGTCTTAGGTTCGATTAAGAGTTGTATTTGATTAATCGCGACGCGAATAGAAAAATAGTAGTGAAAAAGACCAGAGACGACGATTAATCCTATACAATCAACACGTAATTCGCTCCGAGAGGGGGTCTTGCATATAATTGTGATCATTTCCTAATACATAGCATTCGGTTTAAAGGTTAAATTAATCGGGATAATAATTGTTAATTACCCTTAATTGAAATCTAATCCTAGATTATCTTTATTAATTGTTTAATCCCTATAATTTGTTCTCTAGTCTATCTTATTAGCTTTAGTTACTTGTTTATTTTAATTAGTCATAAAAAAATCAACCACTCGATCGTCTAGTTAGCCATTAAAATGCTTATTTCGATTTGTCTATCCGATATCGAGCCGATTCCTCGTGGGATCGACCTTGTACTCGCTTAGTACTACTATTGACGTCGTACACTTGTGGTTGCTCAATTTTAGTTGCAAAAACTAAGTTTGTGTCAATTTTAGTTGCGGTCGCTTAGATATGTTTGGATTTAGTTCCTTGTTGTGTAGGAATACAAATAAGGAAAGACAAAGTCAAACAACAAGCTTGAACTTAGAAAAATGATCTTGGAGTTATAGTTTGACGACTACTTGAAGATAAGAAGTAACCAATCCCTGCTTTAAATACAAGATACTTATCATGTGAAGGAGATTTTGCAATTGGATAAAAGTTTCTCGAAGATCTTTCAAAAATACACTTTCCATACTAGGATGCTGAACTTCCAATTGTAGTGATGATGAAGGATCGAGGTTCACAAGGATCTAATGTAAGATAAATATGACATGACTTTCCATATCCAATGGTGAACTGGAAAGACTTGAAGAACGACGAAGGAAGGAGTACGTGATCTAGATTTACTTTAGGTTCAGTTTTGATTCGAATATACATGTTTCAGTATTTAGTAACTATATACCTGAGTGTTACATTATACTTGACATGTTTATGTTTAGAGAGTTGAGAGCATTGAGTCTTAGAGTCTAAACACTCGAGTTTTCTTTTATTTCATTGACATATACACTGTTGTAATTGTCGTTCTTCCAGAAGGTACGAACTGTCACGAGTCAGGAGACTTGGTGAACACAAGAAAATATTTCAAGTGCAAAATACATTCAAGGGATTGAGCGGTTAGATAAGTTGTTAGAAGGTGTGATAAAGTTTGGTTAATTGAGTCCAAACTTGTATCATTGTAAGGTTCGCAACATTTGTTCTAATAATGAAGATCTGAGAGAGAGAGAGAGAGAGAGTAGATTCTCTTCCGTAAACTTTTAAAAGAGTTTGCTTTTGCTATCTATTTTCTATATTTCAATACATTCATATTTTTTTATCTTTTTATCGTTCTTACATTTGGTCTAAAGCATACTTAAGTGCACTTTGATATGACTATTCACCTTGTTGTTTATGTTCTATTATCTTGTACGAATATCGAACAAAATGTACTTCGAATATGTCATTTTCAAATCACACACAAGGAAATTATTTTTCACTGCCAACAATCTAGTGATTGTTACAACCAAAAAAATTCTTTCACTCATTTTTTGAGGCAACCAATGTTGTCTATAATGATAATTTTACGTGATGAATTGCCTTTTTCATTTCTTTTCGAAATGAAACTCTATTCTTTAATTGTCCGGCTATAAATTCTGCAAGAATAGTAGGATTTCTGTAAGATTTTGCAATTCTAGTAATGAAATTCTTTTTTAGATTCATCTGTAATTCTTCGATTCCTCGCGGCCTACTTTCAATTAATAACTTTGGGAATCCCATAAAGATTATGACCTGGATCAAATCGATTCATTTTTTAATCTCTATACGAGCAATTCCCTCGACACTAGAGGCAATTCTCATATTATTTTCTACATATTTTTTTGTTAAAATCTCTTATTTTATGATCATCTTGTAGCCCCTCAGAGTAACGTTTTGGTTGTGCTAGCCACTGGAGCCATAGTGAAAATGAGTCTTCATAAGAGAATTGTCATTTTTTATGGACCTGAACCTGGGTGATCTCTGGTGGGATCTTCATGGACTGAGATTGTAGTCTGTTTGATAATAATCGAGTTACATTGCTTCTTCAACCCGAATCGAAAAATCCTTTATATATGATGCAAATGGATCTTGTTCTAGCTTTGATAAGAGATTTCTCTATGAAAAATACAAATTGGAGTTTGAAGAAGAGGCGGGGGAAGGAGCCCTTGACCCGCAACATATAGATGATGATTTATTCAATCACATAGTTTGGGCTCCTAGAATATGGGGCCCTTAGGGCTTTCTATTTTATTGTATTGAAAGGCCCAATGAATTATGATTTCTCTATTAGTACAGGTTATTTCAGGGCAAGCGGATCATTTATACTAAAGATGATGAGCTTCAAGAGAATGATTTGGAGTTCTTGCAGAGTGGAACCATGCAGTACCAGACACGAGATAGATCTTCCAAAGAACAACCTTTTTCGAATAAACCAATTGATCATTTGGGACCCTAGGGGTCCACTCTCTTTCCTATTCAAAGATCAGCCCCCTGACTTTGTGTTTTCACATCGAGAATTATTTACAGATGAAGAGATGTCAAAGGGGCTTCTTACTTCCCAAGTGGATCCTCTTACATCTGTTATCGTCTCAAATGTTGCATAAGGAATTTAATGTCATTTTTAGGGAGACCTACGTTAGTGACACCATGTTGTTCTAATAAAATAGTTATGATAAAAAGTCATTATTTGAGAAAAAAAAAAATTGGTCTAGGAAAACTATTTTCCTTATAGTGAATGTAGCAGAAGATATAGAAGAATTATACAGGAGATGATTTGGATTGATATATAGAAATTAGAATGAGTGTTATATTGAATTGATGAATTGATATATTGAAATTAGAACGAGTGTCTTTTATTATATTTTGGGAAACATAGGGTGGTACAAAAGGTGGTGGGTTCACGGAATCAAAAATACTGACTTTATTAATGTTATACCATCGCATTATAGGTTCTTTAATGTATTTTGAATTTTTGATATGTTGAACTTCTATGACGAGCACTTCGTGAACATTTGTTTGTGTCTCAATAATGTAACAAATATAAAAAAACTACAAACTAGTCCTGTTAGAAATATCTCTTTACATTTTAGTCCTATTAAATGAAGAACATATAATTTGGTCCTGTCAAATTTAGATTCTCTCCATCACTACAAGAATGGTCTTTTGAGACAACAAAAAATGATTTTAAATAATGAGTATTTGTCACAACTTATGAGTATTTGTCACAACTTTATTGACGTCTCAATAATTCGAATGCAAATAATATATTTGTGACCATAAAAATGGTCTCAAATGCGTCTAAAACATTTTTTTCAACAACTAGTTATCTCTAAAAGTAAGTTTAAAATGATCTCAAATAACTTATAGAGGAATTTGTGACGACAAATAGTGACAAACAACTTATTATTAGTGACTACAATTATGGTCTAAAAAAATATTATACAAAATACTTGTTTTATTGTAGCGTATTTTAGTCCTATGACCAACAGACTTTGAGAATTAGCCATCTTTTTAACAAGAAAAAGTGCCTTTTGCATCCTTTTAAAACGAATTGCCTATGTTATTTTCCTCTCAATATCAAATCTCTCATCTATTTGCAAACCACAAAACTCTTCTTGAGATAATAATTTCTTGTGTTCCCTTTGGGCCTTAAACCAAAAGAAATTTTATTTTTTAAAGGGTGATTCTATTCACAACTCCATTATTTCTCTTTAGAAGCATCTTTTATCTAATTCCCTTTATTGCCCTTATGCCACAACATATATACTAGTTTTGTTTGCCCGCCACAAAAAATATAGCCTCAAGGTCAAAGTTTGTCCACAACCACCATCACCGTTGAGGTTCCTCCATGCACCCTTTAATTTTGAAATACGCAGATTTTCACAATCGATTTTCAGATGGGCTGTCATATTCACAAGAGGCAGTGTCTTTATGTCATGCAAAATAAGTGACTGGCAGTGATTATATATCTATCTGATGTCAAATTATAGAGTAAAGAAAATCTAACTACCATAGAACAACAATGTTTCCCAGAAAACAAAAAGTAGAAATAAAATAAAATTATGTCTTAAGCATGTGATGGTGAGGTTTGCATTGATGAAGAAATTTAATGGTGACTCAGAGGCAGTAAACTATGCTCAATTTACATGTTGAAAATTTTAAAAAATAAGAAAAAGAATTACTATAAAACAATTTTCCTAACAAAACCTTAAAGAATGAGGACATAATAGATAATGAAGGATTCCTAATGGAGAATCCAACTCAAAATTTACAAGACAGGTAGCAATTCTATTACAAGAGGCCAAATTTATTTGTTGCTCAAACTTCTGTTAAAGATTTCTTCTAAAATTTTATGGAGAATAATGTAATGTTTCAAGGGTTTCGGATTGAGGATTCAATGGATCGACGAGAAAAGAAAAAATAAATTTCAGAGTCAGTCTGAGAGGGAAAAATGCTTTTAAATTTCAAGGATAATATATAGATTTTATGCATATAGTGGTTGTATTGAGAAATTTTATGGCTGTGAACAGAATTACCCTTCTTCAAATTCGCGAGGAAATCAAAGGTATCAAAGTTTAGCCCATTTTGAATTTATAATGTTTGTAGCCTAAGTAGCTAGCCCAACGGAATTCTTGATGTTAAATCATGCTCATACTTAAAGCAAGAATGGGCCTTGCACCCAATAAATTCAAAATTGGCCTTAACGGGGCAACTTGAGACTTGTTCGGTTTATGGATAGGATTGAGATGATTGGCTTGATAGTAGAATAGCGCCAATCATGCGTATAAGAGCATCTCCAGCGCGAAGTGCGCGGAGCTCCAGCCGTCTGCGCTGCATTTTGCACCACAAAGAATATTCCCTTTAAATAATTTCTTTTATGTATTATTTTTCTTAAGTAATTCTAATTTGCTAATATACTTATATATTTTTGATATTTTTATGATTTCGGGATAATAAATTTTATAATATTATAATTAAAACCAAATATTACATAAAATAAAAATCGACGGAAAATAAGTAAAAATTACAAAATACATCAAAGTTTCACAAATTGAGGGATAGCCGTGATACTACAGACCCTTGGTATTAATCATAATCAATTTACTAAATTATTAGAATACTCTTCCCACATATGATCGATCGAGTCATTACGGAGCTTGTAATGAGCATCTTTGTCTTTAATTCGGCGGAATCGGGATAGAAATGCTTCAAAAACCTGCTCGTTATCTCTATCTAAAATCTCGACCCCTGGTTCTGGTACCTCTGGGTTTAGTACAATAGGTGCTTCAAGATCTTGTTGATCCCCGATGATCATGTTATGCATAATTATGCACGCAGTCATAATATCTTGAAGGTCATGTTTCCTCCAAAAACGAGCAGGATTTGTTACTATAGCAAAACGACTTTGGAGAACTCCGAATGCACGTTCTACATATTTTCTACACGCTTCTTGTCTCTGTGCGAAATACTCTCTTTTTCTATTGCCGGGCTCTCGAATTGTTTGTACAAGTGTCGACCATTTGGGGTATATGTTGTCGGCTAAATAATATTCCATAGAGTGCTCCTCCCCCGAAGAACGTAATTTGGTGGGGGAGCAATACCTCTAGCAAGATTAGAGAAAAGATGAGATCTTTCCAACACATTAATATCATTATTAGTTCCGGGCATGCCGAAATAAGCATGCCAGATCCATAGATCATAATCAGCTACTGCTTCAAGAATAATAGTCGGATGACCACTTCGACCTGCATACTGCCCCGCCCATCCTACTGGACAATTTTTCCAACGCCAATGCATACAATCTAGACTACCCAACATTCCGGGGAATCCACGTTGTTTGCCAATATGGAGTAGTCTAGCAATGTCATTTGTATTAGGCGCCCTATGATATTGGTCACCAAATATCTCTACAGCAGCACGACAATATCTCTTTAAACATTCAATTGCAGTAGACTCACCAATGTTGATGTACTCGTCCGTTGCATCGGCTGGTAATGCATAAGCTAATATCCGTATCGCAGTTGTTGTCTTTTGAAGTGCGGATAGTCCAAGCCTTCCGGTGGCATCTCGTCTCTGTAGAAAATATTCATCGTGGGCTTTGACAGCATCTACAATGCCAATGAACAAGTTCCGAGACATTCGAAAACGCCTACGAAATTGATCTTCGTCGTAAGTGGGATTTTCAGCGAAGTAGTAGTTGAATAGCCTTCGTGCTGCAGTTTCACGGTCACGATTAACCGTTCTACGACCGGGGACCGATCCACCGTGAGAGGTTGGATCAATCTGAGTAAGATATGATGCAATGATGAGGTTATTATTGTAAATCTGTTGGGCTATGATCTGGTTGTCTAAATCGTAACTATTTATGAGCTCTTCAATTTCATCATCAGATGAGCTTGATGAAGAAAATAAATAAGAAGGGCTGCTATGATTTGGGTTCATATTTGTGGTGTTGTTTGTAGGGATTGAAAAAGAAATGAGAGGGTTGCAAAAACAAGCATATGATGTACCTCTTTTTATAATAAAATTTCTCACCTACCGTTCCCACTAACTTTATTATCAGCAATAATTTCCCACCTACCGTTTCTCACCTATCACTCCCACTAACTTTATCAGAAATAATTTCCCACCTACCGTTTCTCACCTACCACTCCCACTAACTTTATCAGAAATAATTTTTCACCTACCGTTTCTCACCTACCACTCCCACTAACTTTATCAGCAATAATTTCCCACCTACCGTTTCTCACCTATCTCTCTCACTAACTTTATCAGCAATAATATCCCACCTACCGTTTCTCATTATCTTTCTCACCTACCCCAACATATGCATTCCTCTATAAATACCATTCACCTCATCACATATTTTCACACACATCTACACTCCAAATATCTAATTTTCTGCTTCTCACTTACAAATGGCTAACCAAGCAAGTACAATCCCCCAGAAGATATCCTCTTGTGTGAGAGTTGGATCTAAATCTCCAAGGATCCAGAAGTGGGGAGATATCAACCCCAAAAGACGTTTTGGGGGCGTGTCCATACCCTATACAACTCGAAGGTTGTTGAAATGGGGTGGCCAGTTCGTAATCAAAGATCCGTAGAGTGTCGCATGGGTACCATCCTGACTAGTATCGCCAAATTCAAGGCTAGCTACGAACAAGTAGAACTGCTACACCCTAGCGGGGCAAATGAAAGCGACATCGTAAGTAGTCTCTTAGATCGATTTAATTTTTCAAAGCGTTATCGCTCTTCCTTTTTTTTTTTTTTTTTCAACTCGTCGTTATTTATGTTATATAGCTTAAACAAGCAAGGCTTCTGTACAAAAATGATCAAAAAACAAGGGAGCGTTCAGGATGGAACATGTCTGGGAACTGATGAGACACATAGAAAAGTTCGAAACAGTGTCTCGTAGGCCTCGCCGTGAAGTTAGCCACTCACAATCTGATGAGATGCCAAACTCACCACTCTCACCTACTCCAGACGTACCTACATTTTCAATTAATCTAAGTGACGATAACGCTGGCGGTGGTTCTTCTTCAGGTTCAGGGCGACCATTAGGTATGAAAAAATCCAAACTGAAGAGAAAAATGAACGATGATGTCTCCATTGCACTAAATGAGATCAGAAGCGAAAATGAAAAACTTCGTGATCTCATGATGCAGAATAATCTAAAAAGGGATTTAAGCGTTGAATTTCTGATTGAAAAACGTGAGGTAGAAAAACAAAAGGCTGCAACACGTAGACAAATGACTGATGCGCATAAGCAATTAGCTGACACCAACACTTGGACAGAGGAAAACAAGATCCTAATGATGGATCTAGAAACCATCCCAGATTTTGCCTGCCGTGAGTTTTTTTCGGAAAGAGCAAATAAAAATTATGCAAAAGCGAGAGATGCAGTCACAGCCAGCACCTACTGATAATATGTTCGATGCTTACGGTGTAAACTTTCGAGATATTGGGGGGTCCGGAAGCAATCTTGGTCCATATTAAATTTGTTTTAGTAGTATTTCGATAATTGTAGTATGTGTGAGGTGTGGTGTATTTTGAATTTTTAATTTAGTACTTCGATTAGTAACATTTATATGTATGTTTTTATTGTAATTTTTGTGAATATCTTAACATATTATTTTATAATAATTAACTATTTCATAATTTGCTAAAATAAACATAAGTAAATTAGAGGATGCGAAAAATATAACTAACATTTAATTTTAGTCGGAATAAATTTTTAATTTTAATAAAACTAATTTATGTTAATTTTAAAATATAATGGGTACACACATTAATTAACATAATACAACAAAATTAACACAAATGCATAAAATTAGTTACAAAATCAGCACAAATACATAATTTAATTACACAAAAAAAAAAAAAAAAAAAAAAAAGTGGGGGGAAGCGTGAGTGAACAGTGTCGCGTTCAACTGAACGCGACACTGTTCACGTCACACTGGAGAAGCGCAAAGATGAGCGCTGGGCTGGGCCCAAAAAGTGATGAACAGAGGCATCTCCACGCCCAGCAAGCGTTGGGCTAGAGATGCTCTAAGAAGTGAAATCAGCCAAGCGGATAGGCATATTCCGGCTTGTCCGTCATTTTAAGTAGATTAAATGGACCTAGAAATTTTACTTTGAAGTACCATTAGGTCCAACAGGTCTAACGAGTCCACGAAGTCGGTCAGATAATATTAATATATTTTATGGAGACGAGTTGTACATGGCTCACTATTTTTTCAAGTCGAATGAATTTTGAACCGGCGTAACCTCGCTCGTCAAATGATATTGATCTAACGAGATCAGACTGAGGAGGGTTAGTTGAATTGTCACCTCTAACCGGCTCCTTTAAAATTATGGATTGTAATTAGATTTAAGTACCTTATTATCCAAACTAAACTATGTTACATCCTGATTGGAATATATGCATGCAATCTGCATCACGTTAAAGTACATAACATTCTTGAATGTTACAACAAAATCTGAATTTCCACATACAAGAATACCAATTAATTCTACCTTTGATACTAAAAGAAAGTCGCATAAAAATAGAGAAAATACGTGTTACTCTCATAGATTTTTCGCCGGATTTTTATTTTTTTTTTTAAAATTATTTAAATTGCTCTAAAAATGTCCACTACGTATGTTTATTAAAAGAGAACCCCTAAAAAAAGACATGTATCTCATCAACTCATCAACCTTCTTTGGTGGGTTCTCATCCAATCAATCTTTTTTTTTTTTAGGGTTAATTTCAAAATGCAGCCTGTACTATGCGCGATTTTATATATACTTTGCAACCTAAACTAAATAATTTTTTCCGATCACAACCTGTATTGTACATTTTTTTTCACTTTGCAACCTCCGGCTATATATTCCGGCATGTATAAGCCATGCGCCCAGCACATGCCAAAAGAGCCAATAAGATTGTGACACGTGTCAATCTTATTTAAAAATTTAAAAATAACTTATTAAAAATATAAAAATGATTAAAATGCCTAAATAAATTTTATATAAAAATTTTAGAAACATTAAAAAATTAGAAAATAAAAATAAATTTAAAAAAAAAAATAATTTTTTTAAAATTCATTTAGAATTTAGAATATTAAAAATTTATATCTAAAATTATTTTAAAAATCCTAAAATTCATATAAAATTAAAAAAAAATCTTGAAAATTATTTTTAAAATTCTAAAATACACTTGAAATCCAGAATATATAGAAGAAAAATATTTTCAGGAAATTAAAAAAAAAAAGGAAATTGAATTTATATTTTAAAAATAAAAATAAAATTATAGAAAAATAGTAAAAAAATAGAAGATAATTTGAAAATATTATATAAAAAAGTTTCAGAAAACTAGAAAAAAGAAGAAATTTTTAAAATTTCTTATTTCAGAAAAAAAAAGAACTGATTTTAATTTTACAAATCAAATAAGAAATCAGTTTTTTTTTTTTTCCTGAAATAAGAAATTTCAAAAATTTCTTCTTTTTTCTAGTTTTCTGAAACTTTTTTATATAATATTTTCAAATTATCTTCTATTTTTTTACTATTTTTCTGTAATTTTATTTTTATTTTAAAAATATAAATTTAATTTCCTTTTTTTTTTTTTAATTTCCTGAAAATATATTTCTTCTATATATTCTGGATTTCAAGTGTATTTTAGAATTTTAAAAATAATTTTCAAGATTTTTTTTAATTTTATATGAATTTAGGATTTTTAAAATAATTTTAGATATAAATTTTTAATATTCTAAATTCGAAATGAATTTTAAAAAAATTAATTTTTTTTTTAAAATTTATTTTTATTTTCTAATTTTTAAATGTTTCTGAAATTTTTCTATAAAATTTATTTAGGCATTTTAATCATTTTTATATTTTTAATAAGTTATTTTTAAATTTTTAAATAAGATTGACACGTGTCACAATCTTATTGGCTCTTTTGGCATGTGCTGGGCACTTTGCTTATACATGCCGGAATATATAGCCGGAGGTTGCAAAGTGAAAAAAAACGTACAATACAGGTTGTGATCGGAAAAATTATTTAGTTTAGGTTGCAAAGTATAAAATCGCGCATAGTACAGGTTGCATTTTGAAATTAACCCTTTTTTTTTATTCTTTTCCTTTCGGAATTTCAAGGCCTTATAATTCTTTCGTCTCAACTCGATTTTTCATAAGATATATATCAAATTATTCATCTTTTAACAATCTTCGATTGAACATATAGTGCATATATTTTATAATTAAAATATTGATTTTAATGGTAAAATTCATTTTTAGGATGATAATAATATATTTTGAACTGATTAATTTATTTTTTAAAAGGTTAAAATTATTTACTTTAGTTTTACCTTTTTCTTAATCTTAATAATTTTTGGATAATTTAAATTATTTGGATTAAAAAAAGTTCATAAAAGATACATATTTGTTAGGTTACACTTTACGGTAGAAAACTTATATATATATATATATATATATATATATATATATATATATATATATGCTAAAGTGATTTGTTGATTGCATTGGTTTGCTTATTTTTATTTTTTTTTGTTTGTGAAGAGAAAATCATGTTACCTACAAAATAATAAGTCAATTATTTTTTATTTGAATATGACATGATACTATAATTTACCACTCATATATACTTAAATAACTAATATGTTTATGACTTCTTATATTAATATTCTGTTATTTAATATATGTGACTTTCAACGATATTTATTCTAAATATTTGACCTTTTTTTGTCATTATATGCATATGTAATTATTACAATGTATGTAATGCACTGCTGAAATAATAGGGAGAGAAATGAAGCAAATTTTAAGTTATATATAAAATTTTGCATAAAATATTCACCATCATCAGATCATGCATTCAAATAATCGAATTTATAAAATTTATGAAAATATAATGGGTAGTTTTAGTTTGTAATAAAATGTATTAAAAATAAAATATAAAAAAATTTAATAGTCAAAATTTATAAAATCTAATTGGTAGTTTCGATTTGTGATAATGGAGGATATTAAATGTAAAAAAAAAAAAAAAAAACATACATGTAGAAAAATAATATGTACGGAGGAAAATAATTTTAATATATATATTATTATTATTAATATATTAAAAAAAATACTCATTTCGTATATTGAATGGATGAACATCTAGTAAAAATAACAAATAATCACAAATTCAAAACACTCAACTCTAAAAACAGAAAAAAAAAAAAAAAAAAACCCTCAATTTTTGCCTTTTTTCTTTAGAGGACTTTTATAGGTGCTCAATTCTTCAATCAAGGAATCCAAATCATTGTAAGATGATCCACCTCCTTCAACGACCTTTCTTGCTATTTCCTCGTAATACTTAGGTTTGCTTCTCTTTTCCGTCGCCCCTTCGCCCACCATAATCTACTCCACCGGCGCACCGCCTCCGCCACAACCGCTCGTCCCACACCTTCGCTCGCCACTTTTTATTGACCACAAGAAGTCCGGTCCCCAAAACGTCAGTCACCAATTTCTCATTAAAAAGATGTTCAGCAAAACGGGCCATGTCATCATAGGCACGCTAGCACATATTCCTTTCAGAGTCGAATTCCATTCACAGTGTGTAACGAAAGCCCGTACTGCTGGATGATCAAGACTCATCACTTGCGGTGTCCACCCCCTTATAATTAGTCCTTTCCCTTTAATTCTTTCCACAAATCCTTGAGGTAGCTAATCTTCATTTCCTTCTCCATTCTTCCCTTTTCTCACAACCCAAATGAAATCTTGGCCCAATTCCTCAAGCCCGATTGCAGTGTCACGCAGCTAGCCCGGATATCTGTGAAATTCTTGATGTTAAATCGTGCTCATACTTAAAGCAAGAATGGACCTTGGACCCAATAAATTAAACTCTCGGCCCATAATAAGGACAACTTGAGGCTTGTTTGGTTTATGGATGTGATTGAGAAGATCGGCTCGATAGTAGAATAGCGCGGATAGTTCCTATATTATGTTTGTATGATGAATTCATATTTTAGATATGAATTACTATAGGGAATGTTTAGACAAGGAGGTGTATATCTAATAGAAAATGTGGCCATTCAAATAATTAGTATTGGGATAGAGTATGTTAGTAAGTATATTCTATCAAATTACTAGGTTAGTGGAAATTGATTTACAATATTATATTATTAAAGTGATAGATAACGATTAAACGATTGTTGAGATTAATTAGTTTACATTATTATATTATAAAAGATGGTTAGATAATGTTTGCACATCTCTGTCAAGGATAATACACTTGAAATTATGTAAAAGTTCACTACAATTTTGACAATTATTATTTGCAATATTGTAATATATAAAATGTGGCATCCAATTTTTTTTTTTTTTTTTTAAATTTCTTGTGCCCGTGTAAGTTTCGAGACTCAATTGATAGCATGGAGTTTGGAATTGGACGTGTCCAACAATCCATTTTGACAATCTTACTATATTTTATGAAGACACGTCCTACATGGATTTCTATCTTTCAAGTTAAGGAAATTTTGAGCCGGCTCAACCTAGAACTCATTATAAGGTATTGAACTAAAGCTCAAACTGAGGAGGACAACTCGAATTGTCACATCTACCTGTCCAATAAAATAATGAATTGAGATTAGATTATTATGTGATTGAAATCTTATCAGTTTACTACCAAGCAAACTATATTACATCCTAAGTGGAATATAGGCCTGCAATCTACATCAAGTTAACAACACAACATTCTTGGATGCTAAAAAAATTGAACTTCACATACAAGATCACCAATTGAAATACAAATACACGAAATACTCCCAAATTACAAATTCAAAACTCTCAACTTTAAAAAAGAAAACGTTAGTTCTTCTCCAATTTCTTTAGAGGACTACTATAGGTGCTCAAGTCCTCAATCAAAGCATTTAAACCATTATGAGATGATCCACCTTCTTCAATAGCCTTTCTTGCCATTTCCTTGTAATACTTAGCTCTTCTTCTCCTTTCCGCGGCACCTTCGCCCACGATAATCTGCTCCACTGTCTTTGCCACTGCCTCCCGCCCCACACCTTCGCTCGCCACTCTTTGCCATTTCTTGTTGCCTACAGAAACTCCGGTCCCCAAAACCTCAGTCACCAATTTCTCATTAAAAAATTGTTCAGCGAAAACGGGCCATGTCACCATCGGCACGCCAGCACATATTCCTTCCAAAGTCGAATTCCATCCACAGTGCGTCACAAAAGCCCCTACTGCTGGATGATCAAGAATCATCACTTGGGGTGCCCACCCCCTTATGATTAGCCCTTTCCCTTTTATTCTTTCTTCAAATCCTTGAGGCAACCAATCTTCATTTTCTTCTCCATTCTTCCCTTTCCTCACAACCCAAATGAATTCCTGGCCCGATTCCTCAAGCCCGATTGCAGTTTCACGCAGCTGTGCTGGAGTGAAAGATGCAATGCTACCAAAGCACACGTAGACGACTGAATTAAGCCTCTTCGAGTTCAGCCAAGCCAAGCATTCGTGTTCATCGATGGCCGATTCCTTCCCTCTTAGTAACAATTTCTTGTCACCTTCATTGTTGCATAACAAAAGGGGTCCTATAAACCACGCCTTTCGTTCTAGAACATTCTTGAAATGATCGGCATAGGCCGACTCAAGCTCGTAGAAACTGTTTATCACTTCTCCATAACTTCTCTTTGCAGACTCATTAATTTGCTTCATCAAGTTAGTGAAGTCACTGTCTTCTGCATCTGGCCCAAGTTCAAACTCGGGCAGCTGTGACCTAACGAACGTTAGTTCGTTAGGCAGATTCGGCACCACAAACGCCTCTGAATCCGACAACACATTATTATAAGGCTTGTGCAGCTCCATTTGCTCAGAAACACACCGTGCGAAGCAGCTGATTCCATAGAAAACGATCCTCGGAATACCAAACTTGGCAGCGGAGTCAGTTGTCCAGGGCAAGAACATGTCGGAGATGAGACAATCAGGCCGCAAATCTTGGAGGATTCTCTCGACGGGTTGCTGGAGCAATTCAAGGGCCCGGATGAACTTGGGAACCAAATCAGGCGTTGTCATTTGATCAAGACTGACGATTTGTTTAGGCAGCGAAGATCCCTGTGGAGGGAAATTGGTGATGCTGAGGCCGATATCGTGGCCCGATTGTCGGGCTCGTCTGATGGGCTCGGCGAATGCGGGGGTGGCGATGATTGTCGTTTTGACGCCTCGTGAAGAGAAGAGCTTAGCCATGTCTAAAGTTGGGATCATGTGGCCATGAGCAACGACTGGGATAAGAACAATGTGTAGCTGTCCCATTTTAAAGGTACTGAAATGTGAGAAATAATAGTATAGGAAGCAAGAATGTATGATGATTGATGATTCGAGATAGAGAGATTAGTCCGGTATATATAGGAAGAGAGAGAAAGTGATTGATGCAAGGGAGACATGGTTGTTTCCGGGATGGTAAGAAAGAGAATTTAAAAAACAGAATGAGAGAATGAGAAGACAGAGTTTGGTTCTACTTCTTAGAGTTGTAATAAAATAATAAGGGGGTTGAAAAGGGACGAAGATTTCATGCAAACTAACTAGGACTATGTTTTATTTAAAATATAGAGATGCATATCATTGATTGGGGGATCGAAACATTAGCAGTAACTTGAGAAGTTCTGCTGACATATTGCTCACGTATTTGATGAAACTTGGCACGTGCCACCAGGAGAAGCAAATAGGAAGCCTTTTTGTTTTTTGTTGGTGACGTAGTTGATTATGCCAAAGACCAAAAATTAGTTCCCAAGAAATCGAACTCAAATATACCGAGGGTGTCTTAGTTTATGGATTTGTCTATGTAGAGGATGAGTCAATCAAAACTTGCTTTTTGGTTGAGATTTAAAATTTAGTTCTTGTAATCTACTTAAATCATAGTCTATTTCACTCGCTTTTTATTGATCTCTCTGTGATTCAGTATAATGATAATACATTTTTAATAAATTCTACCATATTCCATCATAGAAAAAACACAAATTGTTGGAAGAATGAGTTTTTACATTATTTTGTAAATTGATTGGAAGGAGGGTGTGATTTTTGGATGAAACTATAAAATATACGAAGAAGCACATCCTTTGTATGAATATACATTTCAAACCTCTTATTCAAGTTGTTTAAAGAGTTTATAAGATGTAATTTCTTAAAAACTTATAAGTTAATAATTTTTTTGGATAAAAGAGCTTATAAATGCAATTGAATAAAGTAATTTAGGTGTGAAGTATGTGTAGTGTGTGAAATGTGTGTAGTATGTGAAAAATGTGAAGTGTGTAATGTGTATAATGTGTGTAGTGTGTGTAAAATGTGTATATGTATGTAGTACATGAAATTTAATTGTACCTTATAAGATTTTAAAAAATAAGATGAACTAGAGAGACTTTGGAGCTTATTAGCTCTAAGAGCTTATTTTTACATCTTATTTTGCCAAGTATATTACAAAAGCTTATAAACTATCAAACATCTTATAAAATATTTTAAGAAACTTATAAGTTTAGCCAAACACACTCTTAGAGGGTGTTTGGCTGAGCTTATAAGCTCCTTAAAACATCTTATAAGATGTTTAGGAGCTTATAAGTATTTGAAAAGTTTTTGGCAAAAAAAGATGTTTAGGAGCTTATAAGACACAAAAATAAGCTCTAAGAGTTATAAGATCTAAAAAAAATAAGTTGCTATACCCCAACTTAGAGGGTGTTTGGCTAAGCTTATTTTAAACATCTTATAAGCTCCAACATCTTATAAGTTGTTTCAAGAGCTTATAAGATGTCATTTTTAATGAGCTTATAAGTTTACAAAGTGTTTGGATAAAAGAGCTTATAAGTTTGCAATTGAATATAGTGATTTAACTATAAATTTGGGGTCTAATTTAAAAATTAATATTAAACGCACATTTTGATTAGTGTGTGAAATGTATGTAGTGTGTGAAGTGTAAATAGTGTGTGAAATGTGTGTAGTGTGTGAAGTGTGTGTTGTGTGTGTAGTGTGTGAAGTGTGTGAAATGTGTGTAGTGTGTAGAGTGTATAGTGTGTGTAAGTGTGTGAAATGTGTGTGAAATTTGAGTGTAATAATTAAGATCTTTAAAAATAAGATGGAAATAAGTTGGGGTAAAACAACTTATTTTTTTTAGATCTTATAAGCTCCTAGAGCTTATTTTTTGATCTTATAAGCTCCTAAACATCTTATTTTGCCAAACACTTTGCAAGAGCTTATAAGCTCCTAAACAGCTTATAAGATGTTTTTAGGAGCTTATAAGCTCAGCCAAACACCAAATTTATAAGATGTAATTAGACCCCAAATTTATAGTTAAATCACTATATTAAATTGCAAGCTTATAAGCTCTTTTATCCAAACACTTTTTTTAACTTATAAGCTCCTTAAAAATTACATCTTATAAACTCTTAAAACAACTTATAAAATGTTAAAGTTTATAAGATATTTAAAATAAGTTTAGTCAAACACCCTCTTAGTGTCACGTAAGTATGGGGAACATTAGCAATAAGTTAAGGAGCTCTGATGACATATTTGCTCACGTATTTGACTAATCTTGGCACGTGCCACTATCTGCATATGATTTGGGGAGTGGCAGTAGCAAATTGGAAGTTTCGATGACATAGTCGATCACGTAGGTTCTTATTCAAAACACCAAATAATTATTTCCCAAGAATCGACAAGAGTCGAATATAGTACCATGACCATATAATATGGGTACTTCTGTTATATGCAATGGTTAAAATCTCAAAAATAAGGCTGTCGAGACGAGATCATTGCGCTATTTCTCGTCATTTGTTCTTTAGCGGCGAGATTTTGGCAAGATGTCGCCAAATATTTTTCTTTTTTTTGTTAAAGTTAAACAAATCTTTTTAAAATTTTATGCACAACCTGGACTGTTGATTGAAGTTTTAAGTTTTAACCACCAAATCAAATCAACAACTTGTTATGATTTCTATCTTATTTTAATTTTATTTAGTCTTAACTTTTAAATATTCCTCATTTATTTGGATTAACTTTTAATTAGTGTTGCTCTTGAATAAAAAATGTTATAGGTCAATCAAGAAAGCTTTATATATTGTAAATATTTTCAATGCTTTAACTTGCATAATGTTGAAATAATTTTAATAAAGACTTTAACTTTCTTTTATATTTTTAGCCTATTTAAACTCTCACTGTAATTTTAAAAAATTGTTACTTATTTACCAATTAGTTGGTTATGCATGACTTTGGCTCAATTTTAGATTAAATATTTGGATTTGAGTAGGTTTATAACAATCTATAAAATATCGTGATAAATTATCTATTTTAATATATTTTTCGACATTCATCGATGTTTCGATATTAATCGAGATCTCATCAAAATCTCCGTAAATTAAAACATCGATATCTCCGTAAAAACCGATATTTTCGTCCTTGGTTATACAGCGGGAATATTGATACATCTGGAATTGTGACAATTGAATTAGGCTTCTTTCAATCTTAGTCATTGAATTAATAATTCATAGATAACCTATAACCCATCAAACAAGTTACAAAATTTTTGTGTCTTTCACATATACTCTGCTAGATCCTCTATTTCAATCCGTGTTTCATCTTGTATTTCAAAATAATCACTACAAGACACGCGTATATGATGACATCACTAATTAACACATGACATGTAGTGAATATAATGGAATACTAAATGAAACACAAATTAAAATAGAGGATTCAATTCGGTACTTTATATTCAATATAGTGAAAGGTCCATCGCCTTCTTTTTTTTCACTGTTACAAGAAACAAGTGATTCCAACCATTTTCTCTTGAAACTTCCCTTAAATTACCTTCTCTAATAAATTTGCAATCAATAATTATAGTTTAACATCATTTTGCTTATGTGATTTGTGATTGAATCTTTGTGAATCAATACAAAACGGGCACCGACACGAATGAACAAGAAAATAGTGACGGCCGGCTAGGTCTGTGTGAAGGTGACAATTCGGGTGGCCCGATCCGATCGGGCTTAGTTCGTTCGGATTGGGTCATACAAAAATTTGATCGGGCCTAAAGTTAGTTGGTCCGCCATATTTCCTTATAATATAAGATTATCGGTCTGATCCGCGGTCCGTCGGACTTTTGACATCAAGGCGGGTCTATCGGACCAAATAATACTTATTATCTAAATTTTTATGATCCAATTCACCTAAAATAATGGATCGACTGGGCTGATCCATCGGACATTACCGATTTTACCACCTATAGGTATGTAGTTTTATTAGCCACAAAAAGAAAAAAACAAATTATAAAGGAAAATAATATGGTCAACCTTGAAAATCGTGAGTATGAAGAGGGGAAATAAATGTGAAAATAAATTTGTTTCATATTTTAACAAATCTCACAAAAATTATAATGTGAACAAAAAAATTTAGATTGTAATTATACAATGTTACAAATTTCTTGTTTATCTTGACTTGAGTGCAATTGAAAATGTTAAAACTATATGAGTGCAAAGTTGGAATCACAATTATGTTGCGAATTTAAAAAATTAATCTATTAAGATTAATTTATTGATCGAAGCAACTAAGTGTTCACTGTTCTTTAAAAAGAAATATGTCCACTCTTCATTAATTTTTAGATTGATCGAAGAATCTATTCAAATAAATATAAAAAAGTAGGTAATTTAAATTGGTTAAAAATACTAAGTAAACAAGCAGAAAGTTACTACTTACCTTCTATAGTAGATCAAAAGTGCAGGTGTATTGACACACCAGGTGCATTATATAACTACCAATGTTCTAAAAGTCGCTAGGCGCTAGTTAGGCGGTGGACTGGGGCCTAGCGATTAATCGGGGTCTGGGCGGGACTAATCGAGACATAGTCGTAGTTAGGGCGGGGAGGAATCGGACAATAAACGTAGGCGGTCAATGAGAGCCTAGCGCCTAGACGGGGATTAATCAGAGCTAATCGGGGATTTTTAGAACAGAGATAACTACCCAATAATATGATACCATTGTTCAACCTCTGAACATGGATAACAATTTCCTTTTTCTTGCGTTCGTTTACACGAGGGAATTGATCACTTATTATGCACCTGTGAACTTTAGATCTGTGCAATTTATATTGCGAGCATACACACGAACTATGTACAATTTCTTTATGAAAAGAAAATATTATTGTTTGCTCAAAAGTATTATTTGTTCTGAAGAAAGGTATTATATTGAAAAATATTAGTATTATGCTGAAACAAATTACTTTTTCTGAAAGAAAAAAATCCTGCCGAAATGCAATATATTTATTCAAACAAGTAATACATTTTAATATTACCGGTGATCCATTTTCATGAAAAACTCCACTCAATTTGCAAATCTCCCTGCAACACAGATTGTATGGATCTATAATCGCACTTGGTGAAAAATTAAAATTTACGGCGGACAATAAAAACGAACTTACATTCATTATGAAGAAGATATATGTTGCGTGCATGTTAAAACATTATGTGATTTTTAATTTTTTTTTTATCTCATTTATTCAATTCTCTGCAGAGCACACACACGCGCGCGCACACACACGTTATGCATCGAAGACTTTGTATTTCATGTAATTAAAAAAATATGGGTTAATCATTTAAAAAAAAAAAAGGAAAGTACGATGAAATTTTAATTACAAAATGAACTTTAAAATGTACTAATAAAATCATGAATTCTTTAATTTTTGCTATTATAATATTGACCAAAGATTTTGATAGCAAATTGCGTCGAAACTATCACTATATTTGCCTTGACGAGACCATCCACCACAATCATTTGGTCCGCCTTGATGATACACCACATATTTTACAGTTGGCCAACACCAAAACTGTGAATTGAGAGCGGAATTTTTTACAAGTTCAACTACAAACCTTAATTCATTATAATTAGAGCAATTGATGGTGAGAATGGCGATTGACATAGGATAGTTCATCGACGTGTATCTAATAACAGTGCTAAACGCACATCTCCAAAATGAAAAAAAGGCCACCAACTAAAAAAAGTGGGCGTAAGAATATAAAGTTTCCACCAAAATTAAGATTTACTTCAAAGTTAGATGATAGCGACGATTTAAATTTAAGCTATTGTGTGTTGTAGTAAATAATGTTAGTTAGTATTAGTAAGCGGTATATGGAAATTTCAGTTGCAAAGAACTTAACATCTCTAGACACCATAATTTGTTTAGTGACTAGATTGAATAGTTTATACCATTTTTTACTAGGAGAGAAACCCAGGAACATACATTCATGTGTACGAGAGTGAAATTTGGATTTGTGGGGTCAGATTTGGCAGCATAAGCAAGACATCCAAATGGTATAAGAGAATATAAATCTGGAGGTTTGGAATAAAGAATCTCAGAAGGGGATTTTCAGTTAAGAAGAGGAGTAGGTAATCGATTAATGATGTGGGCTGCCATAAGGACTGAAAAGGGCCATAGAAATATAGGGGCAGAGGATTGGAACATAAGGGATCTAGCAACCCCGAGAAGGTGTCGATGTTTACGTTCGACCACCCCTTTTTTTTTTAGGTGTATGTGCAAGTTTTGTGATGAATAATGCCAAGATTAGAAAATATTGATTGACAGTCTTTACTCACAAATTCAAGGCCGTTGTCGGTCCTAATCATTTTGACAACTTATTGAATAAACTTAGCTTTCTGCCATTGTTCATAGGTCGAATCGTCCTCTGTCGGAGCTGAAATTTACCCATTGATGAAGCCTAACTTCGATTTGGAGCCTAGGGAAATTATCATCGCCTTCTTCCATGAGAGGAATTTTCGACCGATGAGAGGATTGCTGACGAGAAATGTACTCAGATGATCGGAATTTTGGAGCTGATATGGATATGAAGATCGCAAATGAGGATTTGCAATAGAGGTATTGGCGTTAAATGTAGTAGCCGATGGTAATGGTGGAAAGGCATTAGAGCGCACAGAAAGATTCTCCATGGAAGGGAAATGAAGCTAGATCAGAACCTAAGCTCTGATACCATGTGGAATTAGCTCAATGAGCTCATTTTAGACAGAGAAAAGTATTTCTTATTCAACTGTAGAAATGAGCAATACAATTGAAAATAAGAGCAGACAGAGTATATATACTAATGATCCAAAATAACTGTCATTCTTCTAGAAGTCGGTGACGTGGCAGATGTAACATTGTTATACATTACATATTATTTTCTTCCACAAAACATACCCAATTAAATAGATTTTGTATGAATATATTTGTCATTTTTACCAATCCTTAATTTTTTTTTAAAAGGTAAAAAAGACATTTATTTTGGAACGGAGGAAGTATAGGGTTAGTTGATTAAATAAAAATTATAAAAATATATAAACAAAACATGAATAAAAGAAGTATACAATATTCCAAGACCTCTCAAATGGTTTTGGCATTTGATTTTTTCTGTTAAAATGTGAATACCTTATTTAGCCCCTTTTCCGAACTTATATAAAACTTGTTTTCTTTTTCTTTTCAGGTTAAAATGAATTAAAAAATAAGTTTAGTAGTTTATCTGTCGAAACTCGTATAGTTTATATGTATGGGTGCCACAAAACAAAGTTCAGTGGTTTATGTAAACGCTGATAGTTTGGTGGGGTTGTTGTAATTAACCCTACTACTAAATTGTTGGAATCAACGAGTACTGATTGACAAGAGGAAACATATTTAAACCTAGTAAATCATACAATTCACTATTGCACTGGACAAAACACGTACCCAAAACTTTGATATCGGATTTGACATTAATTTTTCGGTGAAAGCCCAAGAGATGGGCAAATCAATGTAGAAAGGCTCACTCATGACTGGATCTCAAACTGGACACCATGGAAATGGATCTCTCATTAGTTCAGGGGACAAATTCTCCTACTTATTAAGGGTAGACGAAAACTTTTATGAACAGAGAGTAGTAAATTTTCCTGAAGAGAGATGAAAGAGATTAATTGTTGCGGCCACTAGTTTCTTAAATAATTATTTACACAATAAACTAATAATTGTTGCGGATTTTCTTTTTTCTCCTTAATATGAGATATTGTCCAAAGTGGCACGTCTTAAATGGAAAATAACCGACATAACAACAGGCAACAAAGCGGAAGGTGGGACAATAGTGGTATTGGGAACTTAGCATCTAGAAGATACATGTCCGACAACTTAAATGAGGCAGTTCTTGTATCTCAATTACAAAAAAGAAAAAGATGCAAGTATACTTAGAAACTGCAATAACTTTAAAGATTTTGACACATCAGTTGGTGATACATTCAGACGTAGCTACTGTGGATAGGGGGAGCACTGCCGAATAATGTTAATATCACTTTAACTATGGGTTTGTTGATTTGACAAATAAAAGTATATGAAATCTTTAAAGTAAAATATTTTTGTTAGATAAATTTTGATTTATTTTTATATTTAATATATTTTTATGTATCAAACAAAAATGTGAAGTTACTGTGAAAAATTAATGTGACAAGCACTTGGTAAAATATGAACCATACAAGAGGATTAGGATGATCATTGTGCAAACTTAGCAAATATATTCACACCCTAAACTACTTCATATAATTATTTCATAAATTATTTATATTAATTTATGTTATTTATTACTTCTTCTGGCCATTTTTTCTTTATTAGGAATATAATTTTACTTGTCATATTACATTTTCGTTTAATATTTTATTACATTGTAATCATAGAAGCTTATAATTTTTTTATTATATATTTATGATATATTTAGAAATTATATATATTTTGCAAGATGAAAATCTAGTATGGAAAAATGAATTCCCTGCAAGAACTCTTACCTTTTCAATCAGAATGCAATAATCTAATTTAAATATCTGTACCTTTTTTCTCTCAAAATGCCAAAAATAACTCAAATAATTACGGCCTAAAACTTAGGGAACACGTAAAAGGTAACAATGTTATTTTGGGGGAAAAGAAAAAGGAAAGAAGAGTCATAAGGGAGAAAAATTTAAATTCAAACATGCTTCAAATAGTATTCTAAATCTTATTCAAATAAGAAAAAAGTGTAAAATCACTATGACATTTGTTATTATCAACATTTTCTTATATGCTTTTATATGGTTTAAATATTGTTATTGTGATGTCACATAAATATATTATTGTTATTTTTATTTTTTTATTTTCAGTAATTATGTGATTTTATATTATTGCTTATTTTACAATAATATAAATAAATGGTAACGTGTTGAAGTGGGATGTAGAAGCCGGATAAATGTGCTAACTATAATATTTAATTACTTAATTGTAAACAAGTTTAACATTATTAGGATATGCGCGGTACGGTGTGGATCGGATATTTAAAAATATTCGGATTTATATAAACTTCGATTATATAAAAAATGAGTATCTAAAATTAATCCAAAAAATCGTGATAGTGCGGTACAGTTATTTTTTTAAGGACAATTTGGTTCAGAATTTCGGATCTAACCAAAAGGTTCAACTCGGTTTGGTTCAGTTCGGATAACAGAAGATTTTTTATCTTTTGAATAACTGATTCAATTAGAACAAAATATATTAATGTCTAACAAATATAAATAATTTTAGACAAAGTTGGATAGCTCAAGTGGCAGAACATCCACTACATTAAAAAAAAAATTAATATAAATAATTTTATTACATCAAATTTGTTTCCAACTCACTAACTTGTGCTTTGAAAATTATATAATAATTAAATATGCAGTTCTTTTATTATTTATTTTAAATATTACTAACTACAAAATCATTAATAATTTAATTTTTAATTCTTGTTTAAATTAATCCTTTAGAGATAATATATTTTTAAATGTATAATTTTTTTATTTTATTCGATTTAATACAATTCGATATGGTTTGATACGGTCAATACGAATTTTAGTTCAGAAAATTGAGAAATATTCAAATCCGTACCATAAAAATAATTGGTTCAGTTCGTGTCAGAAAACGTCAAATATATATGACAACAGAATTTTTCGGTTCGAAACTTATTCAGTTCGGGTATCGGTCCAATTTCACTATTCTTCGGGCTCCGTGCACACTCCTATTTTTATATTATTTTTATGTATTAACAGGTTGAATTTGTTTGAGTTAAATAGATAATAGATAAATTAAGGATAAATTAAGGCGGCAACTATTCGCAGCCCATTGAATTTTTTAACGAATCCCACTATTTTAACAAATTAAAATAATTCTATAAAATGACTTCAATACCCTTAATGATAGAAAAATATAAATAATTAAAATCAATAAATATATACAATTAAAAAGGTCTAATTGTTCTTCTTCCATGTAATCATCTTCAATAGCCAATTGATAAAGATTGTGCAGCTAGAGGAGCGAAAAGATGCTGTGAACTTAAGTGAGGTTCAAGAAACCGAAGCAGACGAACCAGCAGATATGCCGCCACCAGTATATGTACCTCCTCCCCCATTTCCTCAAGCACTGAATAGAAGGAAGATGGCATCTAGTGGCGAAAATGGTACTATGAGTACGAAGGACCATGAAGCGAAGAAATCAAGCGAGAAAGTAAAAAACATTAAGAAGGAGGAAGTCAATACCATCATAGATAAGAAAATTTCATCTCCTATTCTTGATGAGTCTTTTGATTTTTGTTTTAAAAATTCATTTTTTGCTAACCTTGATCCTTTAGAGCAATCTAGCGCTGTTGTTGTGAAACAGGAACCAAGATAAAGAGGAAACCAAGAAGAGGAAGGATGGAAAAGAGACGACGAAGAAGAAACCGGACAGTCCCAAAAAGAACGCAACCACAAGCATGAAACCGAAAAGAGCAACAAAAGCAAAAGATCCAGGGAGTTTTACTATTTCTTGCTCAATTGGTAGTCATGATTTTCAAAATGTCATGTGTGATTTGGGGTCTAGCATAAATTTGATGTCTCTTAAGCAGTATAGACAATTAGGATTAAGGGAGATTAAACGATCCTTTACTACTATCCAATTGGCTGATGGATCGTCATTAACGCCGTTGGGAGTAGCAGAGGATGTAGTGGTGAGAGTGTTAAATTTTGAATTCCCTAGTGATTTCTTAGTTGTCGACATGAAAGAGAATGATGAATTTCCTTTTATCTTAGGACGACCTTTCTTGGCGACTAGCCAAACACTTATAGATGTGCCTAAAGGGGAGTTGATTTTTCGTGTTCAAAATGAAACCATCACCCTCCAAATACATAAGTCGGGTCTAAAGGGTAGGCATAATTGTAGCATTGTTTATACTACCCAAGCTGCTATAAGAAATCTACACACCCCACATAGCTCATTAATTGCTCATAAATTACCAAACTCGGGGTGGTTGGAAAATGGTTGATAGGAAAAGGACGTCCGGCTGATGACGTAAAACAAAGCGCTTGTCGGGAGGCAACCCGATGTTTATCGTTTTTTTTTTATTTTTTATTTTATTTCAATTATTTCGTTAAGTTTTATGTTTTTACTTGTGTTTTAGTGTTTTATGTTTTTAGGAATCAACATGGACGAGTGTTGCAAGAAACGGGCGTCGACAAGACGGAAAACTCGTGAAGGAATAACACGACCGTGTCACAAGCAAGACACGGCCGTGTCAAAAAGTGCCTCAAAAGCACGCTGAAAACTGGGAAGCAACACGGCCGTGTCACATGCTGGACGCGGCCGCGTCAAAGTGGCTCAAACGCAACACGGCCGCGTCACACAAATGACATGGCCATGTCAAAAGTGTTCTCTAGACGCGAATCAACGCTGTAAAGCAACACAGCCGCGTCACATACTAGACGCGGCCGCGTCAAAATCGGCCCAAAAATTCAACTTTTGGCTCAAATGTGACACGGCCGTGTCAAACCTTCAACACGGCCGCGTCAAGTACCTCATCAGTTTAAAAAAGGCAAAACTCAAGGTGTGATGCGCAGACGGTAGAAACAGATTTAGTAGGAGGCGATGGCACGATTCGGAGCTAGTAGGGGTTTCAAAACTCCGCCGCCGCCACAATGATTTGTAAGTTAGCACCAAGGCGTACCACGTTTTTCCTCCAAACATTGGCTTTCAGCCAAGTTTGGGGGAGGGGGTGTACCGTGGGACGTCTTGGCAGCTATATTTATAGTTTTGCTGATATTTCTCCTTTTAGTTGGTCAGTCGGTTGAGTTGCTTGCTGTTTGATAATATTGGTGCTGTTGGGTCTGTGAACCCATTTATCTGCTTTATTGGTGCTGTTGGGTCTGTGAGCTACCACGTCCTTTGTTTCGGCAGCTTCCACCAGGTCCAATTTTTGGTATGTGAAGACAAACTTTATATAAACATATATATACCTAGTTAAAAAAAATCAAATTGGGGTATAGTTGTACCCCATGTCATTGCACGATACACTAAATTCTAACTTAGAAACTCACAAGTGCACGGTCCTAGTGTAGCTAGCAGCAGACAAGGTCGATTCTACAAAGAATGTATCCTATGTATAACTTAATACGCTAATTTTAATAATTCTACCCTACTTACACTCTCGAATAAGTGACTTAGTTTAATATATTCTAAAAACTTAAATTACATAAAATACTTAATTAAATACTAATTGCTTGACGAACAGAAAATCAAATAACAAGGAAAAATCATATGAGATTAAGACGTATTCTAGGGTTTCGATTTCAATTACGATATTTATGTGTATGATTACCTAAATTCTAAACTTTTAAACCAATCTTATCGTTAATTAGACGGCACAAATACTGATTAGCCCTTCTCTTGGACGATGCTAATATGTAGATCCATTAGGAATAATCATCCTTTCAGGCTAATTAAACCTAAAGACTCTCAAAAGTACCTAGACCAGTACCTACATAAACACCTCACTCCTCTCGGGCGAATATTGATAATTAGGCTATGTGTTGTAAGTCTATTATTGAAACTCTCATCTTGAATCGTTAAACAAATAGATAATAATCAAGTGATCAATTTAATAATATCATGTAAATAAAACAAATACATAGATAAACGATATAAATGGAGTCTAGAATTAAAACGATAAAATCAAAACATAGTATTTCTGTAACCTACTTTCTAACCCTAAAACACAAGTTGTGTTAGCTGCTCATGTCTAAAGTTAAAAATCAAAACAATTCATAGACAAACATGTTCGGTAAATAGCTAAAAGAAAAGGAAGTAAAATCCCGAATCTCGATCTTTGTTTCGTCGTTCCTTGCTTTTCAATCTCGCCTCCAATATGTTCTCCGATGATAAAATTGTGTTTCTATAACTCTTGAAAGCCTCTATTTATAGTTTGGGATCAAGTGGTGTTGAATTAGGTCGAGTTTGGAAGAAAATGCGTGACAACTTAAGTTGGCTGACCCTCGAACGCGGTCGTTCCTACCAACACGGCCATTCCACTAACGTGGTCGCGTCGCCAAGTCTTCCCGTGCTCACAGCACTAATAAGAAGAGTTTTTTCACGGCCTCATCTACCAACGCGGCCGCTCCGGTCCAAAACCGGTTCAAGTCCGATTTTTTCTTTTCGAATCGTTTTTTTACTCTTTTCTTCCGTTATATCTCCTTCTTATCTCGTTTTTTCTCCAAACTTCATCCAAATATCCTTTTTGGCATAAATTCACCTATTGAACTCCATAATCCTCACAAACATGTTATAAAGTTCAAGACGATAAATATCACATATTTCGACCAAATATACAAGCAAATGTCATAAAATACCCATTTAAATCGACCTAAAATACATGTATACATAACATGTATCACTGTACTCCACCTCCTCTAGTCGTAATAAGTCCATACATATGATTGGTGCTTCTCACTAATGCGAGCTAGTTGAGTCAAATTAACAACCCTTCATTAAATAGACTGCCATGTTGAAAGTGTTGTTGTTGTGGGTTGAGGGTGGCAGGGCGGGATGGTTTGTGTTTTCGTTTTGGCGTCGGCAGTAAAAGGTTGCTGGAATGTCGGGTTCAAAAATTGGTTGGTGGCACGTGTAAAAACGGAGAAAATCATTTGATATTTGGTAAAAGGAATTGTGGAAAAATGATATTTTGTGTGAACAGAGTCAATTGTAACATTTTTGTGGCTTGAGTCAAGCGATAAAATGGGCCTCTAACTTGTGCCATACATTATAAAATAATTATAAAATAATAAAACAATACATAATAATTAAAATAATTATATCGTATCTGAATAGCGTGACAAGTCAATTCATATATATGTCTACTTATAAAATGATTAACTACTCTTTTACATGGTTACACGTGAATCTTAATCTTTGTATTTTTTTTCTCCAAAAAGTATCATACAGAACCTGTTGAATATAGATAGACACTACAACTATATATAGGCTTATGAGCTCGTCACATGAACAATGTAGATTTCTTTCATCTTAAAATAAAAATCAGTTTTTCTAGATTTCAATTAAATATAGTTTCAATAGAAAATATTTTGCAACTAAAATAATATAATATTCTATATAAGAACTATTTTTCAGAAAACCTTGCCAAGTAACGAAACCCAGTGGGATAAAGTAAACCTTGGACGAAGGGAAAAAGAGTGCAACGCATCTTTGTTGAGACTCCCCTGAAGTCTACATCTCTCCCTTGATACGCACATCTATCAAGAGAGTTTTGAAAATCTCTTCAACCTCAATTTTCCATAAATCATGAGGATATCACGTGGTTGCTGTTATAGAAAAGCGTTGGCGATAAATGCTTGGTCTCGTCACCTTTGATGTGTAGCATAATCCATCTGTTTGTTACAAATAACTTCATCCTCATAACTTCGGATAGGCTCTTCAGTGGTATAGCTCAAATCACTAATACTTTAACCATATAGGTTAATGAACTTCGTGAGATATCATCCATGAGTGATGTGATGAGGTAACTTGAGTAGTTGTGATTGGTTGATCTTCAATTTTTCGCCGTCCTCCTCATGGTAATACTTAATCGGCTTGGTAATGACCTTTACATTGGCCACTAAGATAACCAACATCTAAACCAACCAAAGTAGTATTTAATATTTTGTATTAGGGGGTAACTTCAACATTTACTTAGGAGTTACATATTATTTTGTAATCCTTTTATCTCTCTATATGAGAGTATTTGACATTTCCTTTAGAGTTTACAATTTCACTTGTAATCTCTCTTGTCTCAAATATGGGAAGAACAAATATGTGTCAATGGTTTCTTTCAGATGTCAAAATACAATTTGATATCATTCCACTGATATTGTGTTGTCCTAAGTAAAATATAACCAACATGTTCTTTGAGAAAGTAATACATGGTTGAGTGCATTGAGCTTTTTTTACAATAATGCGGACATTTCAATTAAGTAGAGATTTTCCAATAACTCTTTCGTCATTTCCTTTAGACTCAAATGGATCTTTCCTTATGTCCATACTTCAACCAATCATAGGAGTGCTAACAGATTGCACTTCATCCATGTTGAATCGCCTGATAATCTTTTGGATATATGCAGACTGAGGAATTAATATTCCACATACTCGATCTTCTTTTTTACAAGGCGTAGATAGTTCCGAGTTTTTCCATGATCCTTTATCTTAATTCTGATTTCAAATACATCACGGTTTCTCTTATCTCCTTAAATAATTTTATTACATCAAATTTGTTTCCAGCTCACTAACTTGTGCTTTGAAAATTATATAATACTCCCTCCGTCCCGAATGAACTTGCACAGGGGGGTCGACACACACATAAGAAAAAAATGCTTTTTGAGATTTTGTTGACTTTTCAAAGGTTGATTGAGGGTGGAGATTGTGTTATAACTTTCCTTTTTAAGGGTGTGCAAGTTTGCTTGGGACAGACGAAAACGAAAAGTATGCAAGTTCATTCGGAACGGAGGAAGTAATTAAATATACGGTTATTTTATTATTTATTTTAAATATAACTAACTACAAAATTATGAATAATTTAATTTTTAATTCTTTTTTAAATTAATCTTTTAGAGATAATATATTTAAATTTATAATTTTTATTTTATTCGGTTTAATATAATTCGCTATGATTCGGTACGGTCAGTACAATTTTTTATTCAGAAAATTGAGAAATATTTTAATCCGTACAATAAAAAGAATCAATTTAGTTCGTGTTAGAAAAAGTCAAATATGCTAACAAAATTTTTCGATTCGAAACTTATTCGGTCCGAATGTCGGTCCAATTTCTCTAATCTTCAAGTTTCCGTGCACACTCTTATTATTATGTTATGTTTATGTATTATCAGGTTGAATTTATTTGAGTTAAATAGATAACAGATAAATTAAGGATATTTCTAAATACACCACCATTTCCTCTCTTGGCACTACACCTTTTTTTCACAAAAATTAATCATGGTTAAAATGATAAAATTATCTCAATATTAAACTAAACAATAAGGATATTTCTGTAGTTGATTGCTAGGAGGGGGTGGCAGGGGCGGTGTTTGCTTGTTGGTAAAGGAGGCGGTGACAGTGGATGTTTGGGAGTCTGGGGCCCATAGTATTGATTGTGCCGTTACTGTTGACGGGCATCGGTGGAGGTCAACGAGTATTTATGGATGGGCGGAGGAGCAGAATAAACATCACACATGGGAAATGCTTTCTGATATGGCGAACAAGTCTGAGTTACCATGGTGTGCATCGGGGATTGGAATGATATTTGCTTTGAGCATGAGAAGATTGGAGGTCGGGAAAGAAAAAATAAGATGATGATGTTCAAAGACACTTTGGCTTTGTTGGGTTTGAATGATTTAGGTTTTGAGGGCTTCAAGTACACGTGGACTAATAAACAGAAGGGGTTGAATAACATCCAGGAAAGGCTTGACAGGGCGGTTGCAACTGAGCAGTGGACTGATTTATTCCCAAGACACCGTGTTGATCACATTTTACGTCACAAATCGGATCATTCCCCGATCTTACTGTACCTTAACGCCCCTGCCAAGAAAAAAAAATGAAGCTAAAGAAATGGTCCAGCCGATTCCACGTAGAAATGATGTGGTTTCAAGATGATTTGTGCAAGGAAAAGGTTGCCGAAGGCTGGGAGCCGAAAACTCATGCCCTACACCCAGAGAGCCTTCGTTTGAAGATTGATCAGTGTGGCAGTGAAATTTCAATGTGGGGAGCTCAGCATTTTGGCAACATTTACATTTGGGTTTCTGAATGTGAAGCTAAGATGGCAGAATTACAAATGATGCCGATGAGTGATGCCATTCGTGATCAGCTTGGTAATCTTGAAGATAAGCTTTCCTCACTCCACTCTAAACAGGAGGCTTGGTGGGTTCAATGGTCTCGGGTCAATTGGATGAGAGAAGGGGATAAAAACGCCTCATTTTTCCATAGGACAATGTCGGGGCACAAAAAGAGAAATACTATTAAGAAAGTCAAGAATGCTGATGGGATTTGGGTTGAGGAGGATGAGGATATTGCCGGGGCTTTTAAAGAGTATTTTGAGCAGATATTCACGGCGGGAGAGAGCCTTAGTATGGACAGAGCTGTAGTTGCTGTGGAGCAAAAGGTAACACTAGACATGCAGGAAATGATAGCGAAACTTTTCACCAAGGAGGAAGTTATTTCTGCTCTCTCGCAAATGCATCCTACCAAAGCTCCTGGCCCAGATGGTATACCTACTATCTTCTACCAAAAGTTTTAGCCCACTATCCAAGGTGATATCTCATCTGTTATTCTTGATATATTATATGGCTCTACTTGTCCTAGTGCCTTTAATCATACTCTTATTTCCTTGATCCCGAAAAAGAAACATCCCCAAACTGTCACTGATTATCTCCCCATTAGCCTGTGTAATGTCATTTTTAAGCTGATTACAAAAATGATTGCAAATAGGCTAAAAAATTAATCCTTCCCCACTTAATTTCGGTTAACCAATCTGCATTCGTGCCTACTCGGCTTATTATTGATAACGCTCTTGCTGCTTTTGAAATCTTCCATTTCATGAAGAATAACTCTGCTAAGAAAGGTACCTTTGCTTGTAAGTTAGATCTGAGCAAAGTGTACGATAGGGTAGAACGAGGATTTCGTGAGAGGGTTATGCTTACACTAGGTTTAAATCTTCCATTTCATGAAGCTTGTTATGAAATGTGTATCTACGGTTTATTTTTCTATACTTGTGAACGGGAGACCTAGGGAAACCTTCTACCCTCCTAGAGGGCTTAGGCAGGGTGATCCCCTCTTCCCATATCTGTTATTGTTCTGTGCGACGGCGTTTTCAGCTCTTTTACAAGTTTCGGAGCGGGAAGGGATGCTACATGGAGCTCGAATCTGCAGAGGGACACCGTCGGTGTCCCACTTTTTCTTTGCCAATGATAGTATAATCTTCGGCAGGGCGATAAAAGTTCAGTTGGATGGGGTTGTGGAGGTGATTAAGTGCGACGAAGGTGCTTCGGGCCAATCCATCTCCTTGGAAAAGTCTGAAGTAAGCTTCAGCAAGGGGGTGGGGGTAGATAGACAAAGGGAGTTGGCGAGTAGGTTGGGGTCCGAGTTGTTGCGAAGCATGGGGTCTATCTTGGTCTTTTGGCTTCAGTCGGGCGATCGAAAAAGGCCCTTTTTAGTGGGGTGGTAGAGAGAATTGAAAAGAAACTTAAGAGTTGGAAAAGTGCTAGCTTGTCAAATGTGGGGAGGATAACTCTGTTGAAGTCGGTTGCACAGGCCATCCCTACGTATCTTATGAGTTGTTTTTTGCTCCCCCAATCCACACACCAACAGATCAAATCCCTTTGTTCCAACTTCTGGTAGGGGCAAAAGCATCTTGAACATAAAATTCACTAGAAAGCGTGGGATGACTTATGTAACTGAAAGGAGGAAGGGGGGTTGGGGTTTTGAGATCTTGTTGGGTTTAACGAAGCAATGCTGGCAAAGCAGGGCTGGAGATTACTTAAGGATGAGAGCTCTGTTCTTTCCAAATTGCTGATAGCTCGCTACTATCCGAATTAATCTTTCTTGGAAGCCAATCTTAACAAAAATCCAAGTTATACGTGGAGTCGTATGTTGGCGGGTAGAGAAGTGATTCAAACAGGCTTGATGTGGCGTGTTGGATTAAACTCAGGGGTAAAAGTGTGGGAGGAGCCGTGGAACCTAACTTTACGTAACTTTCGTATTCCTATGCAAAGGTCGGAGGATTGTGGTATCAAGTTGGTGCGAGATTTAATCTTACCATCGGGTAGGGGCTGGAATCGTGAGCTGTTAACTCACTTGTTTGGAGCTGAATTATCAATACACATCCGAGTCATTCCTATCGGTTCATCCATGTAGCCTAACACCCTTATATGCGGGCTCATAAAGAATAGGATATACATTGTGAAATCGGGATATATTTTGGCCAGAAATAATGGAAATTTAAATCAGGTCGGGTCTTCTTCGGCGTGGGATATTCACAGGTTTCGGAAGTGGGTGTGAAATCTAGATCTCCCGCCGAAGATTCGAGTTTTCTTATGGAAGGCTGCAATGAATATATTGCGATTTCGCAAGGACTATTGAGGATAGGGTTGTAAGAGATGTGGTCGAGAAATGGAGATGGCAGAACATGCTCTGCGGGATTGTAGCTGGTTAATGTACTTTGGAAGGGGTCGAAACTACGAATGGATGATGATATGCTAAACCCGTGGGCATCTCTCTTCGATTGGCTTGATCGGGTTGCTCATTGGGATGACAAGGAAGCTCAACATACGTTCGGCGTATACTTATGGATGGCATGGCATGCTCGGAATGTTAAGGTTTTCGACGACAAGGAGTTGGATCATAACAGGTGTTACGTTGTTGCGGACCGGATCTTGCATAATTATAGGGATGCTCAGCTTCCATATTCAGGTCACCACCCTGCTGCTGCTGTAACCGAATGGCGCATGCCTAGCCCGGGAACTCTTAAGTTAAACACGGATGCATCATGTGCGGAAGGAAGAGGAACAGGATTCGGAGGGGTGTTAAGAGACGAAGCGGGAGTTGTTATGTGGTGTTTCTGGCGAAGGCAGGAAGAGCTGCTGGAGGTGGAGGTGGCTGAGTCGGTGGTAGTCTTGGAAGGGATGCAACTTGCGAAGGAGATGGGGGTCACGAAGCTGACCGTTGAAACTAACTGTGCCAATCTATGGCACAAACTGTCATCCAGGAGGGAGGATTTATCTTACCTTGGGTCCATTGTCTTGTCTATTTTTAATGTTATTCGTCTTTTGAGTCGGCTTGTTTTAGTTTAGTCCGTCGGTCAGCTAATGATGTTGTGCATCAATTAGCTAAGTACGCTCTTTCTGTTTCATGTTTTGATAGAGAGGTCGGGCTCTTGAACATCTTGTTTTGGACGGAGCTTTTAGCCCGTAGTTTTATCTATGATATGAAACCTTTAAAAAAAATTGATAAGCAACATGTGTTAATTAAAAAGGAAACATAATGAAAGTTAAGCATCTCGATAAATTCTTAAACTCGCGTCCTTCTTTTCAGCAGCTTCCACCAATTCTAATTTTATTTTTATTTTTTTTATGAATCTAGCAGTTCTAATTTTTGGTATGTGAAGACAGTTTATATAAACATATATATACCTAGTTAAAAAAAATCAAATTTGGGGCATAGTTGTACCCCATGTCATTGCATGATGCACTAAATTCTAACTTTGAAAGTTACAAGTGAACGGTGCTAGTGTAGCTAGTGGCAGACAAGGTCAATCCCACAAAGATCGTATCCTATATATAGCTTAATACGCTAATTTTAATACTTATACTAATAGAATTCATGGCAGTAGCAGAGATGAATTTAAAAATGTAGAGAAGAAATTTCATTCAGCTCCAGAAGTTAGAGCAGTTACAAGAGCTAAGCGAATTAATTCAGGTGAAAGGAAATAAAGGTCTTATTTATACCCCTACAGTAAATAGGGTTAACCAACTCTAATTTTAATATAACCATACTTAACTAACTAATGATAAGGAGGCTGTTATTTAAGCCTCAATACCCCCCCTCAAAATGTGAATGGATATTTATCATTCCCATTTTGTGTTTGAATTTCTAGAAAACAGTTGGAGGCAGTGGTTTAGTCATGATGTCTGCCAAGTTTGCTTCTGTTGGTACTTGTATTATTTTGAGTAGGCCTTCCTTGATCTTCTCTCTAGTGTAATGAAAATCTATTTGAATATGTTTAGTCTTCTCATGCAGCACCGGGTTATGAGCTATGGAAAACGCAGCTTTACTGTCAGTATAGAGAATAGCCGGTTGTGAATGATTGATCCGCAGGTCTTGAAGAATGTATTTTAGCCATTGAAGCTCAGCTGATGTGTATCCCATTGCCCTGTATTCAGCTTCAGCAGAGCGTTTGCTAACTGTTGGCTGCTTTTTAGACTTCCAGGAGATGAGAGAGTGGCCAAGATAAATTGTACATCCAGTGACACTTCTTCTTGTTTGCGGGCATCTTGCCCAATCTGAGTCACAGAAGCCCTGCAGCTTAAAATCATTGGTAGAAGAGTAAAATAATCCTAAATCTGGTGTAGATTTGATGTATCTTAGTAATCTATGTGCAGCAGAGAGATGAACTGTTAGGGGGTTACTCATGTATTGAGTTAAAGTCTGTATAGAGAAAGCTAGATCAGGTCTAGTGATTGTTAAATATAACATTTTCCCTATCAATCGTCTATATGCACCTGGATCTTGTAAAGGAGGGCTATCTTTAGAATTAAAAATGAGTTTTTCATCCATAGGAGTAGAGCATGGTCTACTGCCCAAATATCCTACACTATCAAGTAAGTCTAAGGCATATTTACTTTGACATAATTACAAACCATCATTGTTCCTAGCAACTTCTATACCAAGTATATATTTAAGGGTTCCTAAATCTTTAATAGTGAATCGGTTATGCAAATGATCTTTGACAAGCTGTATTTCACTCATGTCATTCCCAGTGATGATCATATCATCCACATAACATAGAACAGTAGTAAAGGAATTAGCATTGTGCTTAGTGAACAAAGATGAATCAGCTATAAATTGTTTATAACCAATCTTATATAGAGAGTCTGAGAGTTTGGTAAACCATTGTCTGGATGCTTGTTTCAATCCATAGATGCTTTTATTGAGTTTACATACTCTTTTGTCACCATTTTTACAGTAGCCAGGAGGTGGTAACATGCACACTTCTTCAATGAGATCACCATGTAAAAATGCATTATTTACATCGCATTGATGAATCAACCAATTGTTTGCCACAACAACAGCTTACAGAATTCTAACAGTAGTTATTTTAGCTACAGGTGAGAAAGTATCAAAATAATCAACACCCTCTTGTTGAGTGTATCCTTTAGCTACCAACCTAGCTTTAAACCTTTCTACTGTCCCATCAGATTTGTGTTTAATTTTGTACACCCATTTGCAGCCTATACAATGTTTGCCTGGATGTAAGTCAACCAATGTCCAAGTGTTTGTTCTTCATTCTTTCTAAAGCCTTAATTTCAAAGTTCATGGCTGTTATCCAATCTTTATTATCTTTTGCTTGTTTGTAGGATTTTGGTTCAATAGTCTCAAAAATAGTAGCAGTGAAACATTTATATTTTTCTGAAAGTTGAGAAGTGGATAAGAAATCAGAAATAGGATATCTCACATGCTTTGAAACAGCTACATTAGCAGACGTGTTAACAGAATTATGATGCAATGAAGGTGGTAAACTAGTTTTATAGATATCAAGATAAGCAGGAGTATGTTTAGACCTAGTAGATTTCCTCACATCTTCTTTCACTGATGCAGTCTCAATAACAGGAAAAGAATGAAGAGGATTAGAAATACCTGGTTGGTACTTACTGCAAACAGAAGCATCATTGTGTAATGACTCATTACTGTGATTAGAATCTGAAATAAATTCATCTAACTCTTCTTGAAGAGCTTGATGAAGCAAATCCCTAGAATCTGAACTGTCCATACTATTAAAATACTTCCATTTCATGTCCGCCCAAGGTAGAGAGTTCCATTTCATGTTCATTCTGTAAAATACTTCCATCATCAACAATTATATCTTCAGTGGCAGTCTTTGAAGTTTCACTAATATGATCAGCCAAAAACAATTTATTTATACTTTCAGCATCACATTGTGCAGAAAAAGGGTAAATGGTTTCATGAAATCTTGCATCTCTTGAAATAAAAATTCTTCCATTGGACATATCAAGCAATTTATAACCTTTTGTTCCAAAAGGGTATCCAATTAGAACACATTTTACAGCTCTAGGCTGAAATTTGTGCCTATGAGCACTAATAGTGCTTGCAAAACATAAGCACCCAAAGCATCTTAAATAGGACAAATCAGGTTCTTTGTTATACAATTTTTGAAAAGGTGATTCATTATTCAACACTGTTGAAGGAGTCCTATTTATCAAATGAGCTGCAGTCTGGATACATTCAGACCAAAATTTCAATGGAAGAGAAGACTGAAATAATAAGGCTCTTGCCACTTGTAAAAGATGTTGGTGTTTTCTTTCTACAACACCGTTTTGTTGTGGAGTTTCTACACAAGATGTGTGATGAATTATACCAGTTTTATGATAAAAATCTGAAAGTATAAATCAGTACCATTATCACTACATAAGCATTTAATTTTAATGTTAAATTGTGTGTGAACCATATTATAAAAGTTTTCTAAAGATGATTTTACAGCAGATTTGTGCTTAAGCAAGTAAATCCATGTGCACCTACTGTAATCGTCTACAATAGTCAGAAAATATCTACAACCATTATGCGACTCAATAGAAAAGGGACCCCAGACATCACAATGAATCAACTAAAAAATAGAAGAAGAAACATAATTACTAGTGGGAAAAGACAATCTCTTTTGCTTAGCCAAAGGGCAAATATTACAAATGTTATCAACAGTAGGAAGTTTTACACTGATATTCTTCAGGAAAGAAAATTTCTTAGGAGCAATGTGGCCTAGCCTAGCATGCCATGTATCAAAACTAATAGAATTCCCATTACTGGAACAAACAGAATTAGCAAATTGTTCAGATTTTAACAGGTATAAACTATCTTTCTGCTCAGCAGAACCAATCACTTTCTTGGTGTTGGTTTCCTGTAAAATACAATGAGAATCACAAAAAACAACACCAATATGTGAATGCTTAGTTAAATAAGAAATGGATAACAAGTTAAAAGAGAAATCAGGAACATATAAAACATTATACAAAGTTATGTTTTGATTTATCTTAATATTGCCAATTAGAGTTGCAAAAACTGACTGACTATTAGGCAAACCGATCTTGATATTAGCAGCCACAGGAGCAGTAGTAAACAAGGTTTCATCACAACACATATGATCAGTAGCTCCTGTGTCTAATATCCATCTATGAGAAACAGCTGTTGAGGCAAAAGAAAAGTGCATACCTGAAGTTCCAGCTGCAGAATGCCCAACAAAAGCTCCAGCTGCAGCATGCTCACTAAAAGCTCCAGGTGCAAAGTGCTCAGAACTTTTCTGCAACTTGGCAAATGCTAAAAATTGCTCAAAAAGCTCTTGATTGAATAAAGGATTAGTGGCAGATTCATTCTCTTTAACAGTTGAAGCAATAGCAGAAGACTCATTGACAGAAATATTTGCAGAAGTATCAGCCTTGCCCTTAGATATCTTAGGACCTTTCCATCCAGGAGGAAAACCTATAAGCTGATAGCATCTATCTATTGTATGACCCGGTAAATCACAATGTGTGCATTTAAATTGCCTTTTCCTATTCCTTGTCTAGCCAACATAGCAATAGAATCAGATATTGGAACATTCAAAGAACGTTGACTCTCTTCTTGCAACAACGAGGAATAGATTTTAGGCAAAGAAGGCAAAGGAGATTGTAACAATATTTGACTTCTAATCGCAACATAGGACTCATCCAATCCTATAAGAAATTTCATAACAACATCCCTATCTTGCGTTTTAGCTACTAACTGTGGAAGATCACAAGTATAATTTGCACCTCATGTATATTTTAGAATAGGTCTGTTACTAAGGTGTTCATCCCACAAACTCTTAAAATGATTATAATATGCAACCAAAGAATTTGAACCCTTAGTAATCGAACTCAAAGATTTCTCCAGATAAAAGACACGAGTACCATCAGACCTGGAGTACCTCGCGTGGAGCTCATCCCACACATCACGAGCAGAAGTGAAGAATTCCAAGGTGCTTTTGATGTCCGGATTAATTGAATTAAGAATCCAATTGAGGACAAGATCGTTGGAACAAATCCAAGCACTATGCATCACAGGATCTTCATCTGCTGTCGGAATGACCAAAGAACCATCAATCACCGGAATTTTGTTCTTGACACTAAGAGCTCTCTTGACAGCATGGCTCCAGGAAACAAAATTCACACCATTGAGAGGTTCCAAAACAATGGCCACCGCAGGATTATCTTGGGGATGTAGGGCCAATGGAGAATACGGATTTAAAAGAGGATTCAACGAAGTAGAATCAGGCGGCATGGCGTCAAAGAATCAAGAAAGCACCAATCGCAATAGAAACAGTGAATTGATCGATTTAGGAATGACAGCGGAACAAGAACAACCCTAGCATATCCGAATCAAGAGATTCGAAAAACTGATACCATAATAGAATTCATGGCAGTAGCAGAGATGAATTCAAAATTGTAGAGAAGAAATTTCATTCAGCTCCAGAAGTTAGAGCAGTTACAAGAGCTAAGCGAATTAATTCAGGTGAAAGGAAATAAAGGTCTTATTTATACCCCTATAGTAAATAGGGTTAACCAGCTCTAATTTTAATATAACCCCGCTTAACTAACTAATGATAAGGAGGCTGTTATTTAAGCCTCAATATATACCCTATCTGGACAATTTAATTTAATATATTTTAAAAACTTAAATTACATAAAATACTTATTAAATACTAATTGTTTGACAAACAAAAAATCAAATAACAAGGAAAATTCATATGAGATTTAGACGTTGATAGGGATAACCCGATCAGCTCGGGTCGGGTTAATACCAACCCGATCAGCTCGGGTCGGGTTAACACCAACCCGATCAGCTCGGGTCGGATTAACACCAGGGCCCACTATGCCAGGGTCCGCTGATCGGCCCAGCATGCTCAAGCCCAGCAAGCGCGTAAAGGCCCACTACGCGTAGGCCCAGCAGGCCCAGGAACGCGCGTCGGCCCAGTGAGTGGCTTGTTCCGTGAATCAAGGCCCATGATCTCTTCCCAACTGCCATGCAGATTTGGTGGGCAAGATTATAGGGAGTTAGTTAGGGTTTTGATTTAGGAGTATAAATAGGTGAAAAGAACTCTGAATTAGGGTTCGCACTTTGTGTACTGAATTACTCTGTGTAAACTCAACATTCTAGTAAAAGAAACACCTTGGCAAGAGTGATTTTCTGCCCGTGGACGTAGATCTCCGGATCGAATCACGTAATTCCTGTGTTGTTACATTCTGATAACGTAGATTATTGTTCAAATTGTGTGGTTACCGGGTTGCGCTTTATCAATTGGCGCCGTCTGTGGGAACATTTTAACCAGCAATTTATGACGTTTACATCGTATTCAAGAATCATGGTGACAACACGTTTGAATCAATCTCGCCACGGTGATCAATCTAACCAAGATCCGCCCGTGGACCAAGCTTTGCAGCCGAGGCAATTGTCGGCAGGAAGTACATCCAATCATCCGGGTAATCAAAACCCTCCACCCCCTCAAGATTTACAAAACCCTAATCCCGCAGCCGCTCAACTACCGGTGAACTTTCAAATTACTCCAGAACTGCTCCAGGATTTCTTACAAGAGCACGCACATGTCCTTCAAGATTGGGCAGTTAATCGCTTACGTCCCGCGGGGCCTGACGCGGGGCCTGCCGGCCAGAATGCTAATCCCGTGGTGCCTCCACCGCGCTCGCGTGATCAACAGGACCCGGGGTACCGCGGGCGTCATGATCGACGACGGGAACGACCTGTTTCTTCCGAGGACCATGGGAGTTCTAATGAATCGCGACCTCGCAATGAGGAACCTACTGATGCGGATCGTCGCCGTCCACTTAATGCGGTTAAGAGAGTTCGCTATGCAAATCCTCATGCTCTGGATCTTCAAGAGTATGAGCGAGTTCAACGCAACGTTGAACTGGATAGAATCCTGGGCCTTGATGCCAATGGAGAGATCATCACACCGTTCTCCCAGGAAATCATTGCCACTTCCCTTCCCGAAGGGTTTAAACGGCCAGCCATACCACCTTACAATGGCACAGGAGATCCGGCCAATTTTCTTGGAGCTTTTAGGCACAGCATGCTTAGCCATGATAGCATCACATCCCTCCAGTATTGCAAGATTTTCCCCGAGTACTTACAGGATGAAGCTCGGGTTTGGTTTGATTCCCTCCCGCGCGACAACGTATCCTCCTTCAGAGAACTCGCCGAGCACTTTTGGGCACGGTTCGAAGCACGGGCGAAGCCCATGGCCACCCTGGCCGACGTCATGAGTATGGAACAGTGGGACGGTGAAACCGTTACCCAGTTTTTAGACCGTTTCACAGCGGTAAGCCTCAAGGTGGGAAATTGCCCCGACGATGTGGCCATCAACGCTTTTATGAATGGACTCCGCCCCGGAGCACTCCACACCGAGTTAGCTCGGAACACTCCGGTCACAACTCGAGCACTGTTCAAAACAGTGTGCAAATTTGCTAAGGCCGAGGAGCAGACTCGCCAGAAGCGAGAGAAACACGCTAGCAAGCGGCAATCCGACAAGGCTCAAGCTGGGCCTAGTACTCGACCTAGTGCATTTTCCCGCCTGACACCGGGGCGATCAGAATCCCGAAGTGAAATTCCACAATTGACTCCATTGACGAAGTCACGAGCTGAAATCCAATCTATCCACAAGGACGATCTGCGACCTTGCCCGCGGATGACCGCGCCTCCTGAAAAGAGGAACCGTGGAAAGTGGTGCGCGTACCACCGAGATCACGGACATGAGACAGAGGAGTGCCGAGAACTCGGCAAGGAGATTGAAGAATGCCTCATGAAGGGTCTCTTGCGGCAATACGTAGCTCGAACTAGTGACCAACCTCGGGCAAACCACAATGGGGGTTCGTCTCATAACCGCGGAGGTTATCACGACCGAGGCGCTCAACAAAATCGGCCGCCGTGGCAGAATAATCGGCCAGGGCCAAATAACTACGCGCGGCAAGACTCTGGCAATCGCCAGCAACCACGTCTCCCACCACCACCTCCTCCTCCGGGAGGACCCGAAGACAACGCACCTCCTCACGTGATAAACGTGATATATGGAGCCCTACCCACCGGGGCTTCACGACATGCATTAAAGGCAGAAACTCGACGTCCTCCTCCCGAGGAGCCACGTCATAAACGCCTCCATCAGTCCGAGACTGTTAGCTTCACGAATAGGGACCCCGTTCCGGAGATAACACCTCACACGGACGCTATTGTCATCGACATGACTGTAGCTAACATAACGGTAAGGCGGGTCTTCGTGGATAATGGGGCCGCGGTGAGTGTTATATTTGCAGACTGTTTCGAAAGGATGGGAATTTCCCGAGACCAACTTCGACCGGCCCCCGGGCCACTACAGACTTTCACTCAGGGTGAGGTCCGGCCAGAAGGTATCATCACTCTCCCAGCATCTTTGGGGACTTATCCGAAGATAAAAACTATCTTTGTGGATTTCTATGTGGTGAACTCCCCGTCACCATATAACATGATATTGGGCCGGGACTGGCTTACCCCTGCCAAAGCCGTATGCTCCACATATCATCTCGCGCTAAAGTTTCCCACCTCGCATGGTGAAGTAGCCATCCGCGGGAGTCAGCGGGTTTCAAAAGAGTGCATGTATGTGGCACTCAAAAAGACTGCCAAGGTTCCGCCCAAACAGCAGCTTCAAGTGGCATCATCGGTTCTGGAACCTCAGGAATGTACTTCGTTAGGAGATGCCACTGCACAAGTCCCACTAGATCCGTCTAAGCCGGAGCAGACAGTAACAGTGGGGGCCGTGGATGTGCCATGGCTACATCAGGCCATTATTCAGACCCTGCGAGAATATTCCGATGTTTTTGCATGGTCTCCTCTGGATATGCCCGGGGTCTCTCCCGAGGTGATTACTCATAAACTGAACATAGATCCTAGCGTAAAGCCAATCCAACAGAAGCAGAGGAAATTCGCTCCGGAGCGAAATGAAGCCATTCGAGTTGAGGTGAAACAACTCCTGGATGCGGACATCTTGTTCGAGGTATTCTACCCCTCTTGGTTATCCAATCCGGTAATGGTAACAAAAACCAGTGGGGCATGGCGGATGTGTGTTGATTTTTCCGATCTCAATAAGCGCTGTCCGAAAGACTGCTATCCTCTGCCCTCCATCGACCAAAAGGCCGAAGCCATTACGGGGTACGTGGCACTTTGTTTTTTAGATCTGTACAAGGGCTACCATCAGATTTTTATGGATCCACAGGATGCCCTCAAAACGGCGTTTATCACTGCCTTTGGGTGCTTCGCTTTTAAGAAACTGCCCTTCGGGCTTAAGAATGCTGGAGCCACCTATCAGCGTCTAATGGACTTCGTCTTCCACGACCAGATAGGTCGTAATGTTGAGGTTTACGTCGATGACTTGGTCATCAAAAGCTCCTCCCATCCTTCATGTGTGCAGGACATTACTGAAACATTGCGCACCCTGCGGCGCTATAACTTGCGACTCAATCCAGCAAAATGCACCTTCGGAGTTGGCTCCGGGAAGTTTCTCGGGTACATGGTTTCACAAAACGGCCTGCAGGCCAATCCGGCTAAACTCCGTGATGTATTAGATCTGCAGCCACCAAAAACGTTCAGGGATGTTCAACGCCTCACAGGTGGTTTGGCGGCCTTAAACAGATTCTTATCAAAAGCAGCAGAGCGCCAGCTCCCATTTTTTAGAATCCTGAGGCAAGCGAAGTCCTTTGAGTGGACTCCGGAGTGCACCGAGGCCTTCGAGGCCTTGAAACGTCATATACAGCAGCTGCCTACCTTGTCAGTTCCTCTCCCCGGAGAGCCGCTGTACTTATATCTGGCTTCCGCCGAGGAGGCTGTTAGCGCCGCTCTTGTGCGAGAAGTGGAGGGGGTTCAACACCCCGTATATTTTGCAAGCCGGGTGCTTCATGGAGCTGAGACGCGATATTCCGTACTAGAAAAAACCGCCTTGGCCCTTGTTATGGCAGCTCGGCGTCTTCGGCCATACTTCCAAGGACGGGAAATACGCGTCTTGACTAATCACCCTATACGCCAGATCCTTGTAAAACCCGAGGTGTCTGGGCGCCTCGCCAAATGGGCCATTGAGTTGGGCGAATATGACATCCGATTCCTCCCCCGCCGAGCAATTAAGGGTCAAGCACTCGCCGACTTCCTGGCCGAAGCCCCGGGAGACAATTCCGAGTCTCCCGGGGACGGTGTTACACATCACCATGCTAACCTCGCCCCTTCACCCCGGAAGTGGCAACTTTTTGTGGATGGAGCATCCGCGGTCCGAGGAAGTGGTGCCGGACTGCTTCTCATCGACCCCGAGGGGGTGGAAGTTAAATATGTCATCCGGTTCAAGTTCAAAGTAACTAACAATGAAGCGGAGTACGAGGCAGTTCTCGCCGGGCTCAGGCTCGCCCAATCCTTGGACGTTCGTCATCTTGAGCTCTTCACTGACTCCGAGGTCGTGTCTAGACAGATCCAGGGGACTTATGTCGCCAAGGATGAAACAATGGTCAGGTATTGTGCTTTAACACTAAAGCTTATCACCACTTTTGATGCAGTTGTAGTACAGAAAATACCCCGAGCTCAGAACACAAGAGCAGATGCGCTCAGCAAATTGGCCTCCGCGGTCCAAATTAATATATCTCCGGATATTATGGTTGAAGATTTGTTTCATCCAGCAATTCATGAGGCCACAGTTTCGATACTGAGCGACAACGGTCCGAACTAGACGACACCTATCATCCAGTATCTCCGAGATGGAGTTCTGCCTACTGATAAGCTACAAGCTCGGCGAGTTGTTCTCAAAGCTCCCAAGTATTCCTTTCAGGGTGGAATTTTATATCGACGGTCGTACCTACAACCGAACCTCCGGTGTCTTGCTCCTGCCGAAGCTACCCAAGTTCTGCGGGAGGTTCATGAGGGGGCCTGTGCTAGTCATATCGGTTCCCGGACATTAGCCAAGAAAGTTCTCCGCTGGGGATACTATTGGCCAACCCTGTTCAACGATGCTCACGACCTAGTGACTAGATGTAGCAAGTGTCAACTACACTCCCGGGTAAAGCATTTGCCACAAACCGAGCTCACCGGAATCCAAGGTGCATGGCCGTTTATTCAATGGGGCATTGACATTGTTGGCCCATTCCCCGTTGCTCCGGGAGGGTTGAAGTTCCTGGTTGTTGCCGTGGACTATTTCACCAAGTGGGTCGAAGCCGAACCACTTACTGCCATTACTGGACAGAATATCTTGAAATTCGTGTGGCGCAATATTGTTTGTCGCTTCGGCATCCCGAGCACTATCATCTCGGACAACGGTAAACAGTTTGCCAACGATCCATTCCGATCATGGTGTGAAGAACTGCACATCAAACAAATTTTCACTTCGGTGGCTCACCCACAAGCCAACGGGCAGGTTGAGGTCACCAATCGGACACTTCTCACAGGAATAAAGAAGCGCCTGGACGACACCAAAGGTCTCTGGGCTGAAAACCTTCCACAAGTCCTCTGGGCTTATCGCACAACACCGCATACATCTACCGGGGAGACTCCTTATAGCTTTACCTACGGTTTTGAAGCCGTTATACCCGCTGAAATCAGTGTGCCGAGTCCTCGCCTCCTTACCTTAGTGCCCGAGGATAATGACGAGGCTATCCGGGCAAATTTGGATGAGCTTGAAAGTCGTCGTGAACAATCATTCATTCAGCAGTCTAGATGCAAACAACGAGCAGCCCGGTATCATAACCTCCGGGTCCGAGGCACCCAATTTAGTATTGGGGATTTAGTTCTTCGACTCAACTCAGCCAGCAAAGCTGCTCCCGAGGGAAAATTACACGCTTCTTGGGAAGGTCCCTACCGGGTTGTTGCCGCACATGACTCCGGATCTTATCAACTTGCACATCTCAACGGGACCCCGATTCCCCGAAGCTGGCACGTCACCAATTTGAGGCGTTTCTATCTGTGATAGCCACATCGCAAGTACTATCTTTCCTTTAATTTCATTTATAGTTGTCATTTCTCTTTGTACTTTTGAGTTTGCCCCGGCATTTATCAATGAATAAAGCTTCTTCGTTTACGCACCTCGCTGTGTTCTTCTTTATGTTACGGGGACGCCCTAACATTATCATATTATCGATATTAGTCTCCGGACCATTACAAATATCCCTCGGTCCGCCCGAGGAGATTCATATTTAGTCCCCGGACTCATATCACCTTCTCGTCTGTTTAACCGGAGAAGTGTTCTCTCCCGCCTGATCCGTCCGGGGAGATGTTACTCCCGCCTGATCCGTCCGGGGAGTAATTTATTCATACTATGATTCCAAACACTCAATTAAATAGTTAACAATTGAAACAGTTAATAGTTCTTACTGTGTTCCCGAACACCCGGTTAGAGTTATTAATAACTTGTTACTTTCCTTAAACTCGTAAATAAACACTGTAACAGTTTTATTATTTCCAAAATCATACGACATCAAGCAGTTTTTCCTAAATAATACAACAAAAATCTTGCTAAAGATTAACTACGTTATTATCTATTTTTTTCCGGAGCCTTCTCCAAGCCAATACGCGAAACCGCGACGTCTTGTCTCGGATTGAGAATGTCCCGTCCTCCGGGATGGCTCTTGCACGTCCCGACGATGCCCGGCTTCACTTCGGCTCGGACGACGACCCATTGTTTGGGGACCCCGGTCACCTACAGCGGGCTCGGTTCTTGTTCTTGGACCTGACATGCTGGCCCATTCTGCATGGCCCCATTCTAGTGGCGCCAACGGATCCATCACCTCGGGGGTTTTCCCTGTGCCTTCCCTTGTCTTGTGCCGAGTAGGATTTGATGATCTCTGCGGAGTTGAGCTTCTCCTCCTTTCTCTTTCCCGAGTGTTCGCCCATTCTACGGCATCCCACTCTTCGGTAGGCATTTCGTCGATTTCCTTGGCCAATGCCACAACCGTCGGTCCACTGGCCTCTGGCTCCTCGGCGTGGGGCCTTTCCGGTTCTTGAGGGACATCAGGCTTTGTTTTCTTGCCCCGACGTCCTTTCTTGCGGCTGTGCTCTGGTTCACCCTGCTCGGCGATATTCAAAGCTTCATTCCGAGCCTCGACCTTCTTTTGAAGCTCTACCAGAAATCCTAGTATCAGCCGGCTCCTTATGATTTCAGGATCATTAGCATCGCTTTGCTTACTCCGCTGTTGGATGTCTTCCCGAACCTCGGCCCTCCGAGCTTGAATATCCTTCACTGATAGTCGTCCGCAGTCCACCAGAAGATGCTCACACTCTTGCTGGTTGATACGAAGTTGTTCCAATTCCAGATCCTTTAAAACACACTGGGCTTTATACTGTCTCATTTGTTGTGCTGCTTCTTTCCATGAGCCCTCCACCTCGGCATATCTTTTCTCTATTAAGGATAGATTCCTTGATAGTCGAGGGACTTCGTGCAACATTAACATGTCTCGCTCTTTCTGCAGCCAAACTATTGATGAGTTCAGCTGCTTTATTACTTCATACGGGTTTTCTATGTTTTCCTGGCAAAGGAGACACCTCGGGTTTTTCAGACTTTATTAATATACATACATTGCGTGGATAAGAGAGCAACAACATTTACTATCCAAACAAACAAGGAATTTTCATTACAAAAAGAGATAACTCCGGTTTTTCATTACAAAACAAGTGATTACAAGAGCATTCTTTTTACAAGATTCTCTATTCTACATTCTGCTCATGAGTTGGGAGGTCACTGACCTCTCCGGGGGCAGGGTTGGCTTCTCTTCCTCCCGGGGCCTCCCCAACTTCACTTGTACCCTCAGCTGCCTTGCTGGGGCCTTCGATCATGGCGGGAGGAGTAGCGGTCACCTCTGGACGGGGAATGGGAGCTCGGTTCCTTAGCTCCCGAACATAGAAACCGTTGCGGAAGCCCAGAAAGTCTTTATCCTGGTCCTCGTTGCACCGCTTTATGATGTCGGGAGTGAGGATTGTGTTCTTCTTCGCCAGGGCATCGATCAGGGGCCACTTCGGAGCCTTCGTCAATGCATCAAAATACGCGCCGTCTTCGTTCCCGACTGCGTCGTAATTATACCCGAAGCTCTCATCGTAAACATTGACCTCCGGGTACTTGTCATGCACGGCTTCCAACAGCTCGCTTCGGGTGGCCGTGTCACCCGCAGCCACGAACGTGCTGAGAAACTGCAGGAATGTCTCGGTTTGCATCAGCTTCTCGGCAAACGTTTCCAGCACAGCTCCCTGGCCCACGATGGCCTTGTTCAGCTCTTCCTTGGCTGCCATGAGGTCGCCTCTCATAATGGCAACCTCGACGGCCTGTTCGCGTAATCTGGCCGCCTCTCTCTCAGCAACTGCTACTCTGTCCCGAGCTGCTTTGACGCTTCTCTGAGCCTCCGCGAAGCCAGCTCTTAATTTAGCCACCTCGGCCTCTAGTTCAACTATTCTCCCTTGGCCGGATTCCTTCTCCAGCCTACCCACCAGCCCGCGAATAGGCTCCAACAGCTTCTCGAGTTCGGCTCCAGCGGCCGATATCTCTACTCCTTGCCCCTACATTGACTTATTATTATGACGGGTCTGTGCAACGAATAACAGAATTATTTACGATGATACCTCGTGAGCCGGAGTCAGGTGCGGTCTTTTGGAAGGAGGGGGTGTCGTCGGGGAAGTGACCCTTCTTTTGGTGCTCGGGGTCAACCCAGACAGGGGAATGGTGTCTTCAGGGTCTGCCCTGTGGCTGCCCCCGGCGGTTATTCTCTGCAGCTCCGGAGTTTTTGAGCTATCACCTCGGCCCCCCGAGCTGGCTTCGGTGCTTTTCTTGGCAGCGCTCTTGAACTTGCCCACTGCACATGACAAACACACATTCAAGGGATTGACATTGTTATATTATATGCAACTTATGAAGGAATAAAGCCCTACCCTCTACTTCTGCCCGGGTTTTTGTTCTCTCCCCCTCATACATGCTCGGTGTCCGGTCAGAATCAGTCCCGGTAGGGGTGCCGCTCTCTTGGGAATCCGAGGTCCCACCGGCCCACTTGGAATAGTACGGACTCATCCCAGCTTCGTCCAGTACTTCCTCCGGGAATCTGGACTCCAGTACACCGACCTTTTTCAGAACACTCGCACCCTTGGGTTCTCCTCCCGAGGCACTATCCACCACCTCTAATCTTTGCCATTTGGGTAATATGGCTTTTTGCCTGACATATATAAATCTCCCTCTCCACCCCTCGATTTTACTTGGGTTCTTAACCTTAAACTTCTTGCCCGGCCTAGGGTTAAGGTAATACCATCCCTTATTTCTCCCCATCGTCTTCAGTTGGAAGAAATGCCTAAATAAGCTGATACTGGGCACTAATCCTCCCTTACTGCACTCAACCAGAAAGCCCACCACCTGCCTTACAGCATTAGGCCCTAATTGCCCCAGCGCTATTCCATAATAATCCAATAATTTTACCAAAAACTCCTACAGGGGAAACCTCAAACCTACGGCGAGTTGATCTATATACACGGATATGAATCCTCGGGGAGGACAACAGGCCTTGTCATTACCCTCGGGAATGATGAATTCCAGATCAAAGGGTAAGAAAAAGTTCGGCACCCATCGCTTAATCTGCTTTTCAGTTACTGTGGGTCTTACCCCGGCTACCTCGAATCCTTCTATTTCCTCCTCACACCGGGGGAAATACACTGCTTCTACTCTTATTTCACTAAGGTCACCGCGATGGACCTGTCTACTTTCGATGTCTACGGGATAGATCACCCGAATGGGAGGGGCTCTAACGGGCACTCCCTCTGGGATAACCTCTCCCACCTTAGATGAAGATGAAGATGAAGATGAGTTAGACATACTTACTTGGTTCAAATTCGAAAGGGTTGATTTGGGGTGTTTTTGGTCTGAGACGAATCGCGAATGCATATTTCCTCTTTTTCCCGCTTCTAAACTGATGTATCACAATGGAGAAGATGAAAAGTTACTGTGCAGTTATTCCCAATATAAATGCAAAAAACCGACGGCTCTGATGCAGCCTATTCAAATTCAGTGATGGAGATTCATGCGTGTTCTTCACGCGCTTTACAGTTACCGAGGCGCGTGGGGAACAACTTTCTTGGGACTCGCAGAGCGTGTCACTTCATATCCCTCTCTCTCATAATGGCGCCGCCAATCACATCAGGCCCATCCTTCGTCAGAAAGATTCACACTACACCCCGGTGTACCCTCCACCTCGGCTAAACTACTACACTCCGGTGTCCTTTCCATTTCGGTCAGAATAATCACCCCGGTGTACCCTCCACCTCGGTTAAACTACTACACTCCGGTGTCCTTTCCATTTTGGCCGGAATAATCACCCTGGTGTATCCTCCACCTCGGCCACGTTGTCACGTCGCGTTTTCCGCTTCTGAGAAGTTTGGTGTCTCACTATAGGCCCCGTGCACCTCGACCTAGCTCGGCCCTGCGTCCGTCAATCACCCCGCAGAGTCCCGGGGACGCGGATAAATTCGGTCCTTCATAGACACTTTGGCCCGCCAGCGACCCCGGTCCTTCTTACTTACGGTTCCACCCCGGTGACAACCGAAGCTCCTACCTCGCTCCGGCTGGGGGGGGGGGGGGGGCATCTGATAGGGATAACCCGATCAGCTCGGGTCGGGTTAATACCAACCCGATCAGCTCGGGTCGGGTTAACACCAACCCGATCAGCTCGGGTCGGATTAACACCAGGGCCCACTATGCCAGGGCCCGCTGATCGGCCCAGCAAGCGCGTAAAGGCCCACTACGCGTAGGCCCAGCAGGCCCAGGAACGCGCGTCGGCCCAGTGAGTGGCTTGTTCCGTGAATCAAGGCCCATGATCTCTTCCCAACTGCCATGCAGATTTGGTGGGCAAGATTATAGGGAGTTAGTTAGGGTTTTGATTTAGGAGTATAAATAGGTGAAAAGAACTCTGAATTAGGGTTCGCACTTTGTGTACTGAATTACTCTGTGTAAACTCAACATTCTAGTAAAAGAAACACCTTGGCAAGAGTGATTTTCTGCCCGTGGATGTAGATCTCCGGATCGAACCACGTAATTCCTGTGTTGTTACATTCTGATAACGTAGATTATTGTTCAAATTGTGTGGTTACCGGGTTGCGCTTTATCAGACGTATTCTAGAGCTTCGATTTCAATTACGATATTTCTATGTATGTTTATCCTAAATTCTAGCCTTTTAAACCAATCCTATCGTTTATTAGACGGCACGAATACTGATTAGCCCTTCTCTTGGACGATGCTAATATGCAGATCAATTAGGAATAATCATCCTTTCAGGCTAATTAAACTTAAAGACTCTCAAAAGTACCTAGATCAGTCCTACATAAACATCTCACTCCTCTCGCACGAATATTGATATTTAGGCTATGTGTAGTAAGTCTATTAATAAAACTCTCCTCTCGGACGCCGAATCATTAAACAAGTAGATAATAATCAAGTGATCAATTTGACAATATCATGTAAATAAAACAAACACATAGATAAATGATATAAATGGAGTCTAGAATTAAAACGATAAAATAAAAAAATAGTACTTCTGAAACCTACTTTCTAACCCTAGAACATAAGTTGTTTACCTGCTCATGTCTAAAGTTAAAAATCAAAATAATTCATAGTCAAATATGTTCGGTAAATAACTGAAAGAAAATGAAGTAAAAACCCGAATCTAGATCTTTGGTTCATCGTTCCTTGCTTTTCAATCTCGCCTCCAATATGTTCTCCGATGATAAAAGTGTTGTTTTTCCTTGCTTTTCAATCTCGCCTCCAATATGTTCTCCGATGATAGAAGTGTTGTTTTTCCTTGCTTTTCAATCTCGCCTCCTATATGTTCTCCGATGATAAAATTATGTTTCTATAACTCTTGAAAGCCTCTATTTATAGTTTGGGATCAAGTGGTGCTGAATTAGATCGAGTTTGGAAGAAAACACGTGACAACTTAAGTTGGCTGACCCTCGAACGCGGTCGTTCCTACCAACATGGTTATTCCACTGACGTGGTCGCGTCTGGCAACATGACCGTGTTTGTCTTCCCGTGCTCACAGAGCTAACAAGAAGAGTTTTTTCACGGCCTCGTCTACCAACGTGGTCGTTCCGGTTCTAAATCGATTCAAGTCTCGTTTTCCTTTTCGGACCATTCTGTAACTTTTTTCTTTGGTTATTGCTCTTACTTATCTCATTTTTTCTCCAAACTTCGTCCAAATACCCTTTTGGCATAAATTCATCTATTGAACTCCAAAATACTCACAAACACGTTATAAAGTTCAAGACGATAAATATCACATATTTCGACCAAATATACATGCAAATGTCATAAAATATCCATTTAAATTGACCTAAAATGCATGTATACATAACGTGTATCACTGCACTCCACCACTTTTGCTTGTAATAAGTATTTACATATGATTGGTGCTTCTCACTAATGCGAGTTAGTTGAGTCAAGTTAACAACCCTTTATTAAATAGACTATCATGTTGAAAGCGTTGTTGTTGTGGGTTGAGGGTGGCAGGGTTGGATGGTTTGTGTTTCCTTTTTGGTGTCGGCAGTAAAAGGTCGCTGGAATGTCGGGTACAAAAATTGGTTGGTGGCTTGTGTAAAAACGGGGAAAATCATTTGATATTTGGTAAACGGAATTGTGGGAAAATAATGTGTTGTGTGAAGAGGATCAATCCTAACATTTTTGTGGCATGAGTCGGGTTAAAAAATGGTCCCTTAACTTTGTGCCATACATTATTAAGTAATTTTAATTCAATGAAACAATACATAATAATCAAAATAATTGTATTGTATCTAAATAGCATGACAAGTCAATTTATATACACGTCTATTTATAAACTGATGAACTACTCTTTTAGATGGTTACACGTGAATGTTAATATTTGTATTTTTTTTCTTCAAAAAATATCATATAGAACCTTTTGAATATATATAGATAGACACTCCAACTATATTTATGCTTAGGAGCTGTCACATGAACAATGAAGATGTCTTTCATCTTAAAATAAAACCACTTTTCTAGATTCCAATTAAATATAATTTCAATAGAAAATATTTTGCAACTAAATAATATAATATTCTCTATAAGAACCACTTTTCAGAAAATATAGAATTTTTTTTAAGTTTTTATTTTTTATTTAAATGCAACCATTATCTTTAATACATTTTCTTATGGCTGGGCAATTAATACTAAAACTAATAAACAACATTAAAAGACATAATATTTTGCTTTATCTCGAAACTAATTACAAATTTTCCTATTATGAACCTTCTTATTTTATGTTTACGCATCTGTTCTTGTGAATATATTAACTCTTGCTCTAGACTAATTATAAAACTATCGTTATTGTTTATTACTTCTTTTTTTCTTTTCAAATATTCGATTAAACTTTTAATCCTAAAGAAATACTCTCTCCGTCCCAAGCTAATTGTCCTACTTTGGCCTGGCACGGAGACTAAGAAAAAATAAATTTTGTGGAATTTTTTACTTTTTCAAAGGTCGAGATTGAATGTGGAGATTTTAATGGTGGAGATTGTGGGAGAATTTGCCATTTATGGGGTAGAACAATTAGCTTGGGACAAACAAATAAGGTAAGTAGGACAATTAGGCCGGGACGGAGGGAGTATATGCGAAAATAATAATTTACACATCATTACATTCTTTTGTTTTTTCCCTATTACTTTTTCCTAAAATTATTTATAGTTATATAATATAGCATCAAGCTCCTCTAATTTATTTTATTTTTATTTTCATTTCTAGTGTAAATTTATTTTCTAATTAATTTACTTTCATTCATTAAGAATTGACCATGTATCTTTTATTTCACCTTTTATCTATATTCCTTCATTTGAACACATTTTAAACTTTTTAAACTAAGAAATCACGCAATAAGTAAAACGTTTCTAAAAGTAAATATAACAAATCAATATGTTTCCCATGTTTCTTATCTTATATTTTCTTAAACATCCACATTCAAGTGAGAATTCTTTTTCCTTATCCGAAGAATTGTAATGTATTTACATAAGTAATTTAAAAACATATGAATATGTAATTGTTGATAATCCTCAACATAAAATGATGACATAATATTAAAAATAGATTGTTACATTTGTATTTATGAAATCTCTTATAAACTTTTCATCCAAAAATTGGAAGAACTTTTTTAAAAAAAAAGTTTCAATAAAATAAATCCAAAATATTTCTCATGTTCCTTTGATAATTTTATTTAAACATTCATATTATAAGTAGATATTTGATTTTTTTTTAATCTGAATATTTATAAATAAATTTTATTTCTTAATTCTCTCTAACTTTATAAATACTTACATCAATTTATTTAAATTGAAAAAGTAGGAAATACTAAACCATTCATAATGCTTAACTTAAAATGATGAAAATAACATCAAATATGCTTACAATATATATTTGGGAAGATCTTGAGATGTATTTTAAAATGAAATTAACTTTATTTTAATTTTTTAAATATTTAAGAAGTTACATCCTAAAAAGTTGATATTAAATTATACTTCAAAATTATTAGAGTACAATATTAAACTTCTCTAATACTTTGTAAGTCTTTCTTATTAAGGGTATACATAACAGAAAACATGCAAATTGATAATATTATATCATATCCTTATAGTAATCATAGAATTTATTAATTTGTAAATTACTTTATTGTTCTTAATGGTTACTCCATTTTTTTCTGAAAATCGATAATCTCATTAATTAATCTTAAGTGTAAGACTGTTTCAATCCAATTAGACACATCCACACAATCGGATCAGCTGAAGAAAAGAAAAAATGTGCAAGCCTATGCGTAAGGATATTGAATCATTCGTCAAAAGCATACACTAAATATCATGCACAAGAAGCCCAATAGCAATAAGACCCAATTCTTGACTCGTGATTGCATGCACAACAAGCAATGCATCGGAAAAAACACGAACAACTACTTTCGATTCTGAATAAAGATCATCAATCTTCATCTCAATTGCTTGTCACGGAACAACATTCAAAGTCGAAAGATCCATAGGAGACTGGAGATTGGAGGCCGCACAAGGCGTGGAGAGACATTAATTTGTAAAAAAACATACATACTTTTTAGATTGAGATCGGGATTGGGGATAAGACAGCCAAATTCAAGAAATTTATAAAGAAAGAAAGAAAAAAAACATCAGTTGTTATATTATTAGAAGTGCAGAGGCAGACCCAAAAAGAGGTTGTATTTTAGAAGCCAAAGGAAGACCCTGTATTATTAGACGTGCAAAGGCAGACCCAGATATTAAAAGAGAAAGAAAAAAGAAGAGTAAAAAGATGTTGTATTATTAAAAGCAGAGACACGCCCAAGAAATTAAAAGAGAAAAAAAAAGCCATGATAATAAAACACAAAAAAGACACCAGATATTGTATTATTAGAAGTACAGAGCCAAACCCAAAAAACTAAAAAAGAATGTAAAAAAGAGAAAAAATGTTGTATTATTAGAAGTTCAGATGCACACCTAGAAGACAAGATCTGAATTCAATTTTATTAGCTTCTAAGCCCGTCTCCCCACCATTAAACACTAGTATAACTCTTACAATTTGGGGGCCTTAATTCTCATGTTTTTTACGTTGTGAAGAGAAGAAAATGTGATGTATTTATATAAATGTGTAAATAAAAATAAATGTAATAAAGAGGACCAAACTCCCAAGGCTAGCCAATTTCTCCAACATAAACATCTCCCACAAATGTCTTCTTTTTTAATTTTTCTTGTTTATTCTCCACAACCTTCCACGCATTTCGTTTAAATTTTTCGTTCAATCTACCTGTACACAAAACAAAATTAAAATTGGATTTACTAATCGACATACCGTCTTAGCAAATTAAATACAAAATTCTAAAATCTCATCTAAACAAATGATAAAAGAAAAAAGAAAAGAGTTTGAAATAGGCATTATGTTCCAGGAAGTAAAAATAAAAGAGTTTTAAGGGGTGTTCACTGTTCACAAACTCTTTTATTTGCAAAGAAAATAGTTTTAAGTGCTTATAAACACTAAAAATTAATTATCAAAATTACTAATTATTTGATTTTCAGAAGCTATTATCACCAACTTCTAGTAGATTTTAGGCAAAATCACTCACTCCATAATCCCTATTTTTTCACGAAAATTAGTTTTAATTTGAATAAAAGTACAGCTAATGGAAGCTGTAACTCAAGAGAAAACCACCCCACATATGGCATAGCGTATCTCCGCATCTATAACTGACACGTGTCCAGCCACCCCTTCTTTGCGCATTTTTTTCCCCTTACCTTTATCAACATAAATACTCCGACTGCCCTACAAACTAAAATCCTTTCGTCTCTCTCAACTGCTTCTCTCCCTCACTCATCTCACATTGCCGTCCTCATCATCGGATTGCGCAGAATTTACGGTGGAAGTCCAGATGAAAAAGAAATCATTGAAGCGCAGCTCAACCACAGGCAGCAGTAGAGACACAGACCTCTCTCTGTCCGCTTCTTTTACAGAGGATGAATTAATCGTCGCTGATATCCTAGTCAATTTCAAATATCTGATTCCGTTATCAGATTCCTTGGCGAATTGCAATTGGAGGAGGAAGAGTAGGAGATCTTGCCTGGGCGACCCTCCACTTGGCATTGTTGCAGATTCACGACCATCAACGTCGACGGAAACCAAAATCGAGGATTCCGGCGTGGTAGCGCCGAAGAAGGACGACGACGGCGCCGCCCCCAGCCCCGATACTCAGTTCGCTTTCCCGCGTAGTGATGAATCTGATGTAAAGTCCTCAAACAAAACTTCCAGGAAAAGGGTACGTCTCTTCTTCTTACCCTGTTTGCTTTTATTGCTATTCGTTTTTCTAGGTGTTTTGTTTGCTTCAATGAAATTTAGGGATTTTGTTGTTCTACTTCTTCTTCATTGAGGATATAATTATGCAAAATCTTAATCATTGATTTGCAGCTGAGGGAGAAGTATTTGGATATGATAGAAAGACAAACTGAGAACAGAGACTTGCTTAGGAGGGTAAGATCGTAAATTCCTTTTCTGTTAACAGAATTGTCTTTTGTTTGATTTTCTATACATTATCTTCTCATCTTTTGCTCTCTTCTTTTAACAGGAGATACAGAACGTGAATAAGTATTACCAGAATCTCATGTCCCACAATGCAGAACTTAAAGCAATATTAGCAGAGGTATTCAAATACTTATTGCTATATTTAATTTTATAATTTCCCTAATCTATTTGTTACCTTTTCTAATCATTGATATCTTACCCAAATGCAGGCGCAAAGGAAGATAGAGCCCCACAAAGAAATCACCGGAAACCACCACATTAACACGGCGTCGTTTCAACCGCAGCTCACGGCGAAGGTTTTTGAGTACTCAGACGACCCAATCACAGCTCACTCAAATAACGGGATTGGATCAGCCAATCGTGTGCGGCCACTTGGGTTCGATCTCAACCTTCCACCTGAAGAGGAATGTGAATTTGGAGGGCACTTGTCTCAGCCGTTGGATGTGAGCAACGCCGTTGCAGATAAACAGGCCAGATTTGCTGAAGCTAGAAGGAAAAGGAGAGATATAATCAAGATCAAGTCTGGAAGGAATGGAGTTTAGAATAATTAAACCTTCTTTTTTTACTGTGTAGAGTTCAGAGTAACAGCGCGTTGCAGGCTGTATAGGATAGATTAATCAATTATTGTGTATAAAAGAATTTTTTGTAAGAAATATACAATTATTGCAAAAATCTGAAAGTTACTTTTGGAAATATAAAAATTATTTGGAGAATTGTTAAATGTATTTAAAAGTTCAATTTTCTTTTACAGAAACATTAACTCTAATAAATCTGAAAATTAATTTAAAAATAGGAAATGATTTTAAAAAATTCGATTTTTTTTTTTAAGAAAGTTGATATTATTCTTGGGAACCAGAAAACTGTTTTGAAAATAATTCTTTTTTATTGAAAATTCGTTTTTTGTTAGAATTATCTTAAAAATTGAAAATTATAAAAAAGCTAAATCTATTAGCATTTGCCTTCTGTTTTCTTTTCTGAGAGTATGCATAAGCTAAATCTATAAAATAGTGATCGCTCTTTTTTAAATTAATTGATCTTTTAAAAAAAAGTGAACGAATTAAAAATTAAATGTATGGTCAAATATACTGTATTGATAAGATTTGAAATCAAATACTCCCTTCGTTCCGGCTTAACTTTCCTACTTTGACCGGGAACGGAGGTTAAGAAAAAACAGATTATATGGAATCTTTGACTTTTTTAAATGTAAAGATTGATAGTAGAAATTTTGAGGGTGGATATTGTGAGAGAAATTTGTCATTTATGGGCTGACAAGTTAATTTGGAACAAACCAAAAAGAAAAGTAGAAAAGTTAGAGTTGGACGGAGGTGATATTATAGAGTGGCGGGTTAAAAAATAAGAAATACTTTAGGATGATGTAGAGACAAAGTGGAAATAATTAGTGAAAAATAATCAAAAGATTATTAATTAAAATATTATTAAGAAACTAAAAATCAATTAATTTGAAATAAAAAAGTATGTTACTTTTATATTTTAGAAGGGTGTTTTTCGATGTTTAACAAATTAAAACATTTTAAATAAAGGTAGTATATTAGCTAAAAAGTCACTGGTGGTAAATGTTTTGACTTTTTCCTTTTTAACCTTGTGATAAGGACAGTAAATGTAGTAATTTTAGTAAACATGATGTATAGTTGTAAAACCCTTTATATAGCTGTTTGTTTTAATAATATACTCCCTCCGTTTACAAATAAATGTCGTTTTATAATTTCAGGTAGGATTTAAGAAATTTAAAAGTGGACAACATTACCCCTTCATTTTTTTCTCCATTTTTTTATTACCATAAATTTCTTCATCTTTCTTATTTATATAATATTGCAAGATTTGTATGGAATTTTGCTTAAATTTAGGCAAGGATAATATTGGAATAAATAGGAAAAAAATGCTAAAATAATATTTTTTTGTGAAAAATAATCTATCCTAGAACGACACTTATTTGTGAACGGAGGAAGTAAAATTTTATGAAATTCATGATTGTGCATTGACATAACTCAGTAACAATTTTACTTCACGCGTATTTTTGGACATTTATATGTTCACTTTTTCAATAATAAGAAAAATTTGGAGTCTGAATATGTTCATTTTTAAAAAAATAGGTAATATGTTACTGTTAATTAAAATGATTTCATTAACAAATTTTATTTTATTCATTATTTATATAACTCACGTAATATATGTAGAGATAACAAAATTTTCATGGAGATCCATTCTCATTGGAACCCATGATTGTTAGGGAATTCCCTAATTATTGTTGGGAAATTAGCGAACAAACGAAACGAACAAAGCAAATAATAAAATCGACACAAAGAATTAACGTGGTTCGCTAACAACTTGTTAGCTACGTCCACGGCCAAAAGGGAAGGATCCCAAATCAAATTGAAACGAGAGTTCCAACAAAAGACCACTAGTCGAGTATCTATCAATTGATACTCGACCCAAACAAATTCCAATGCTTGAACAGTCAAGCCAAATTCAAAGCTAAACAATTCTAAGACTCTCTAATCTCTCTATATCAAAGGACTCCAATAGGGCCTATATATAAGCCCCCAAAACCTAACCCTATAGCAAAAGGAATCCAATTGGGCCTAATCCGCGTAGGCCCAAAAAACTGCTCGCCAGTCACGTCTAGGCCGAGATTCAAAGCTGTCTAGGCCGAGATTCTCTTCCAGCAGCAATTTCACCAAAAACTGACTCGTCGTCTCGGCTGAGATCTCTCGTACGTCTCGGCCGAGACGTCTTTCCAGCGCGAATCTTCAATTTCTTGTCACATATGGTCGCGGCCGCGACGGGCGTCTTCCAACGCGACCCAATTCCAACAATACCAAATTCAATCCTCCATCTCGATACGAACGTCAATTCTAACCCAATTAGATTCAAGGATTAAACCCAACAATCTCCACCTTGCCTTGAATCCCTGATGTAGCTTCTTCAGACGAAGCTCCACCTCAAATCAAACCTCCTCACAAAATTCAAACAAAACCAAACTCAATTTTGCGCCAGTTGTACCCAATGTACCAGATGCGCCTTAAGTACCAATTTTGTCCGAAACAATGGGACACTAACAACTTCGAACAGCAACAGACCGAACCAAAGTAGAACCTTGCATCAAATACAAAGTTCCCTTCTTAATGCCCTTCAGAACTACATTTGAACCTTTGCAGACGTTCAAAACTCCACCTTCACCTTTGAATTTGAAACTCCTGCTGTCTAATCGACTCAGTGAAATCAAATTTCTCGTCATTTGTGGAACATGTCTGACATCGTTCAATGTATGCAGTCTACCATCATGTGTCCTCACCTTAATTGAGCATATCCCAACCGCCTTGCATTTGGAACCATTGGCCAATGAAATATTGCCACCTTCCTCCTGCTTGTAGGTTGTGAACCACTCCCTACGTGGACATATGTGGTACGACGCCCCTGAGTCAAGAACCCAAGAATCAGATTTACCTGTCTGTTTCTCAGCGATTAGGGCATCATCTCCATCAGAGTCTGCTTCAATTTCCACAACAGAGTCAGCAGTGCTTTCCTGCTTCTCCTTCAACATTGGACAGGCATACTTCCAATGCCCTTTCTCCTTACAATAGTTGCAGATATCTCCTGGCTTAGGACCTTTGGGACCGGAATTCTTCTTGAACCTCCTCCCCGAATTTCCCGAACCTCGATTATTGCCAACTACTAAGGTTGCACCCGAGTCTCCAGACACACCACTTGCCTGATAGCGCAATTCTCTAGAATGCAGTGACGACCTCACTTCTTCTAGAGACACAGAATCCTTTCCAACAACAAACGACTGCACAAAATTCTCATACGATGGTGGTAGAGAAACCAACAAGATCAACGCAATATCCTCATCTTCCAATTTCACATCAATATTACGCAATTCTAATAAGATTTTATTAAGTTGATCTAAGTGATCGCGAAGAGACTGACCTTCACTCATACGCAGTCTAAACAAACATTGCTTCAGAAGCAACTTATTGGTGAGCGACTTTGTCATGTACAAATTCTCCAACTTCGACCACAACCCCAGTGCAGTTTCTTCCTCTGCTACCTCGGTGATGATGTCGTCATCGAGACACAACATGATCGTTGAGTGTGCTCTCTCATCCAAAGTGGCCATCTCGACAGATACGGCCTCTTCCTTATCGCCCACTTTGCCCTTGCCTTTGTCCTTCTTTGGCATCAGCGGCGCCCATAATCCTTCACGTTTCAACAAGGCCTTCATTTTAATCTGCCATAGACTAAAACTCTCCCTCCCATTGAATTTTTCAATTTGCACGCTCATCCTAGACATATTTCCCACAAAGACAGCGGAAACTCGAACCAAGCTCTGATACCAGTTGTTGGGAAATTAGCGAACAAACGAAACGAACAAAGCAAATAATAAAATCGACACAAAGAATTAACGTGGTTCGCTAACAACTTGTTAGCTACGTCCACGGCCAAAAGGGAAGGATCTCAAATCAAATTCAAACGAGAGTTCCAACAAAAGACCAATAGTCGAGTATCTATCAATTGATACTCGACCCAAACAAATTCCAACGCTTGAACAGTCAAGCCAAATTCAAAGCTAAACAATTCTAAGACTCTCTAATCTCTCTATATCAAAGGACTCCAATAGGGCCTATATATAAGCCCCCAAAACCTAACCCTATAGCAAAAGGAATCCAATTGGGCCTAATCCGCGTAGGCCCAAAAAAATGCTCGCCAGTCACGTCTAGGCCGAGATTCAAAGCTGTCTAGGCCGAGATTCTCTTCCAGCAGCAATTTCACCAAAAACTGACTCGTCGTCTCGGCCGAGATCTCTCGTACGTCTCGGCCGAGACGTCTTTCCAGCGCGAATCTTCAATTTCTTGTCACATATGGTCGCGGCCGCGTCTTCCAATGCGACCCAATTCCAACAATACCAAATTCAATCCTCCATCTCGATACGAACGTCAATTCTAACCCAATTAGATTCAAGGCACAAATCCCAACAATTATAGCAAGGTGGATGCGGGGATGGAGATTCTACTTATTCTAATCGATGGTATGAGGACGGGATCCATGCTCCCCGCATTGTATCCATCCCCGCCTCTCCATTTACATGGTGTTTGACTAAACGTATTTTAAACATCTTATAAGCTCTAATATCTTATACGTTGTTTAAAGAGTTTATAAGATGTAATTTCTTAAGAGTTTATAAATTAATAAAGTTGTTGGATAAAAGAGCTTATAAACTTGCAATCAAATGGAGTTGTTTAGCTATGACTTTGCAGTCTAATTTGAAAATTAATATCAAACACATTTTGATTAGTGTGTGTGGCATGTATGAAGTGTGTGTAGTGCGAGGAAAAAAAGTGTGTGTAGTGTGTGCATGTATGTGCAGTATGTGAATTTTTTGTGTAACTTATAAAATAGAAAATAAGATGGACTAGATAGGCTTATTCTTTTGGAACTTATATAATTTTTAAGAACTTATTTTTGCATCTTACAAATTTTTTAACATTTTATTTCGAGGGACATATAAGCTTAGCCTAACACCCTCTTAATTAAAATGAAAATTTCACATTTCTCATTTCCTAATTATTTATTCTAGCATTTGTCATTTTGTAATGTGTATCATATGTATACATACTTAAGGACATGGAGATCCTATCTAGTGCATTTCTGAATTCTCTTCTACCAACAAAATAAATTGCATGTACAATAATTATTCTCTACTTTTGTATAAAAACTAAACACATTTGTAGTTTTTTAAACTCAAAGAAAATATAAGATGTTTGTTATTGATTTATTATAAGTAGTATTTGATTCAATAAATTTATAAAGTTAATAGACATTAATATTTTATTATAAAATAGTATAAGAAATAAGAAAATGTGAGCTAAAGAAAAAAATGGGAACTTGACTCCCCGGGGGGGATCTGATCCCTGAACGGGAAATTCTCGTCCCCGACCCAAATTTTTCCTTAAGTGGAGAATTTTACGGGGAAGGTATTTTGAAAGTGAAACAAGGATGGAAACGAATGCTCAATACCAGTTCCGAACCGCCTATATGAATATATATATATATATACACATACATACATACATACATACATACATACATACATACATGCTAGCTTATCATGCTTCAAATAATAATGCACCACATTTTAAGACTAACATTATCTTCTCCAAATTAAAATTATTGCAAGTTAATATAATCACTATTATATATCAATCTATATATTTATCTATTTTCAAAATTAAACTCAAATTAATACATGAATATACAAAAATCTATTTTGAAAGTGTATGATCCTACAAAAAAATAGAGATTTTAGTTAGAGGTATTCATGTAAAAGGATTTTATAAGAAATTAAGTGACAATGCTATATTTCAGTCAGCACAGAATCAGTTGAAATTTAACCAGTCGACCTATACAACTTCTATTAGAGATATTCAAACTATGGTTGTAAAAGGAGTTTAAATGAGAACAAGACCAAAAAATATATATATTTTAAACACACATGCAAACTAAGAATAAGAAAGACATGCAGATACATCTCATATCGGATCCAAAATAAAGGTACTTAATTTGAAGAAAACCTCTACTTTTGAGTTTAATTTTGTGTTTCATGTTGTGATGGAATTGAACTCTTGTCTTGATGCATATTACTAATGTTTTCACTAAGAGTTAGTGATCAGTAGGGGCAAAGGGCAACTTGGTGTTTGATAAGGCTCCAAATGTCAGGAAGGGTTACTCGGTGCTTGATAAGAAGTGTAGGAAAAGGCTATATGGTGCTTGGTTTTTATTGAGGCTCGGGTGTCGGGATGTTTCCAAAGTAGATACTTGATAAAGCTACAGAGTTTCGGGAAGAGTCTGAAGTGGTTGGAGCTTGGTAAGGCTACGTCAGAAAAGAGTTTGAATTAGATAATCTGGTGATTGATGACGCTCAGAGTATCAGGACAGAGCGAAGTCGGTTGCGGGTGCCAGGCATTCGGAGGAGACTACAATAATACGGCCCAGATCAGATTCACAAACCGTTGTGTATATGTTTTAAGTTGAGGGTCAAATCTCGACCGTTAAAATTAGATTTTATTGGGGAGTTAAAGCATTGCTTGAATACATGATGTGCACGTACAAAACTCCGTAGAAAATTTTAAATATGATAAATGAGAATTCTTTAGTATTTTTCCATAAACTTAAGATAATCTAAGACGTACAATATTTTACTTCACTCTCAAACTTCTATAATAATTCTTTAATAGTCTTCACTACTCTTACTTCACTTATTACCTATTACGATGTGTAAGACATTTTCACTAAAACAAAAAGAATTTAGTGACATTAATTTAAGGACCTTTTTTAAAAGTATCATGAGGAATTAGTATTTGATGACACTTTTGAAAAGTGTACCAATTTAGTGACGCATATGAAAAAGTGTCAGTATATTTGTTAATTCATGGCACTCTTACGAAAGTGTCGCTAATTTCATGAAGTTATTGGCACTTTTTATAAGGGTCGTAATATATGAGGAAATTGTTGATTCTTTATATTATGGGTCACAAGATCGATGACACTTTATATTTTGCGTCATGAAACCAAAATATTTTATATTTTGCTTCCTACGATTGATGATACACTACATTTTGTGTTATTGATATATTATTATTATTCATAAAATAGATATTTAGTAAATAAATATATCTTAAGATTGAAAAAGTTACGCAAATAATGAAAAGGTATACTGTTAGTATATATTGCAAATGCAACAAATATTAAATATAATAAATAATCATGTGTAAATAGGGGTGGGAATAGGCTATGCTAGATTGAGCTTTACATTGGACGACCTAGATCTCATTTAAAACGTTGGGCCCAAACTGAACCTATTTATGAGTAAAAGGATTTTTTATAAGCCAAACCTAGCTTACCTGATTAAAGCCGATTAAAGACATGCAATAGATATTTATATATAAATATATTAGTTATTATGGAATTTAACCATATGAAAATGAGTATTTATAACCATCAAACTTTACATATATGCTTTATATTTATATAATATATACACACACACACACACATATATATCTATGTGTGTGTGTGGGTATATATCTGTGTGTGTATATATATATTTGATATAGCTATGTATATTCTAAATAAGCCGGCTTACTGGGCTTATAAGGCCCTATTTAAATTCAAAGTCGGTTTATTTGAGTAAATAAGTCCAATAAAAGTCAAGGTATAGCTCGTTTACTATAAAGGTTGGGCCGAACTAGGTCCCAGGTAGGTCAAATATGTCCCGGTCCTATAATCTGACATGTTTTCACCTCTATATGTAAATAACAAGTAATAGTTTTTGAAAATAATTAATATTTTTTAAGATTTGTATCTAGGTTTATAGTACACCTTGGGCACAAGAGTTTGCAATTTTAATTATATGCTATATCTCTTTCTCTTGAGATATACGAAATATATATCTCTGTTATTATGTACAAGTTTGTTAGGATTAGATAAAGTTTGTTACGATTAATTACTATCTTAATTATCATCTATAAATAGTCTAGGGTAGTTAATACTGATTTACTTTTCCCCAGCTCATTTTCCTGATCTACTGTATTGTGAATTGATTATATTCGAAATGAATTCTTCTTCTTCAGTGTTCTTGAGCTCATTCCAGCTCAATATGGTATCAGTTTATTGAATCTAGGGATTCAAGTTACGCCTCCTCTCGATCCGTACTTGGCATCTCCGCTGGATCGGTTTTTTTTTTTTTTTTTTTTTTTTTTTTTTTTTTTTTTCTAATTTGATCAATTTTGGTCAATTATGTTGGTTCTCGATCGTTCTTTTGAGAAGGTTCGATCGATTTGTGAGAGTTTGTTTGCCCATTTCTTTCAATTTGGGGATTTTCTCAATTTTTCTTTTCATTCTCATCATGTCTGGTGAAGTTACAAATTCTGAATCTTTGAACCCTGTTCTCAATCCCTTTTCTCCCCTTGCCCTTCATCCTCACGATAATCCGGCTATTGCCATCGTTCTTGAGCCTCTCAATGGTTCGAATTTTATTTTGTGGAGTCATGCAGTGCGCCGTGCTCTCAACGTAAAAGATAAGATTCCTTTGGTAGATGGTTCTTTGGTCCCCCCGGCATCGGATGGTGATAAAGCCATTTATAGGGCATGGGTACGAGCCAATGATTTGGTTCTAAATTGGTTGCTGAATTCCATAAGTCTAGATATCAGGCAAACCCTGGAATTCTTTACATCAGCTAGAGAGGTATTGTCTGAATTACATCAGAGGTATGCTAAATCTGATGGCCATGTAGATCCGCCAGTGAGTCTACACTTAGCCTAGGCTTGTTTTACCCATCTAACAATACTTTTAAGCTGCTAGGATTTACTGATAGTGAGTAGGATAGATGCCCTCAAACAAGGAGAAGCATCACAGGTTACACAGTCTACCTTGGAGATGCTCTCATTTCCTGGAAATCCAAGAAGTAGAACACAATTAGCAAATCTTCAGCTGAAGCTGAGTATAGAGCAAGGCCTTCCACTGCATGTGAACTTCAATGGATCAGCTACATCTTGGATGATCTACACATTCCACAACCACAGCCTGCACTAGTATACACTGATGGCAAAGCTGCATTCTCCATTGCTCACAACCCTGTGCTGCATGAGAAGACAAAAAAACATCCACATCCATTTCCATTACACAAGGGAAAAGATCAAAGAAGGTCTCTTAAAGATCATACAGATTCCCACAGCAGAAAACATAGCAGACATCATGATCAAACCATTAGGATCTGCCCCATATCAGCTTTTCAAATCCAAAATGGGGTTACTCAACATCCACTCCCATTTTGAGGGGGGGTCTTGAGATATACAATATATACATCTCACATTATGTACAAGTTTGTTAGGATTAGTTAAAGTCTGTTAGGATTAGTTACTATCTTAATTATCATCTATAAATAGTCTAGGGTAGTTAATAGTGATTTACATTTCCCTAGCTCATTTTCCTGATCTACTGTATTGTGAATTGATTACATTCTAAATGAATTCTTCTTCTTCAATGTTCTTGAGCTCATTCCAGCTCAATACTTTCTCTCTCTCACACATACATATGTATTGAAATTTTATAATTTGCACTTACTTTATGTTGCAACACAGAAACTAGCGAAATAAAAAGAAAATCAAACACCAAAAAATACACGAGGCCTTCTTAGACCCCTAAAATTTATGTTATTGATATTCCGCCTAGAAAAAAGTTTTACAAAAAGACTCACTTTCCCTAATACCTAACTTAAACTATAGCAACAATGCACAGTGACTCCTATCGACACAGCCAGCACTAACACGACAGACCACCAATGACCGAACGAGTTCTCCTGAACCCCTCGAAGTTTCTTCGTGATTACAAAAACAACCACGACGAACCCGAACAACCTACGACCTTACAACTAGGGATGTCAATATGGCCAGACACGGGCCAGTCCAGCCCAATCGAGCTAGGTCGGGCCGAGCCAAATTTCTTCGGGCTAAAAAATGCTAGCCCAACTCACCCTCAAGCCATCGGGTTATCGGGCCAATTTTGGCCCAATATATTTTATGAAATCTCCCTAAAAAAATTTGTTCAATACCAAAAATGCATATGAACACAAATAAATTAAAAATACAGACGTTACAAAATACAATCAATGGAATTAAATTAGAATTAAAAGTTAGAATTTTATATATTATTTGGCTAAAGACAATTATAAGTTTACAGTTTACACAACACAAAAGAGCAAACACTAAAACCTAGGTAACAAACTCAATTTCTCTCTTTTTACATGATGTATTGCTGCTAGGTTTTCAAAATTAACTCATTTCATTTATTTTGAATATATTAAAACCTCCAAAAAAAGTGGGGGACACTTTTCCTCTAATTTTGTGTTGGAGGGAAAGGAGTAGAAGCAGTAAAGATAAATGTGGTAACTATAACATTTAATTTACTTAATTGAAAAAAATGTTTAGCATTATTATGTTATGATTCTGTAGGTAATTTGAGTTAAATAGATATCAGATAAAATAAGTGTGTTAATTTGAATAAATGTAACAAGACCAAACCCCCCACCCCACTTTCCCAACATAAACATCTGCAAGTTTTTCTTCTTTTAAAATTTTTGTGTTATTCTACTTGTACACGAAACAAAGTTATAATTTAATTTACTTAACAGAAATAAGTTTTAATCTTAACACGGATGTTGCTTGTTTCAAGAATGGGTCGGCAGGATTTGGCTTTGTGGTTCGAGATGAATTGTGGGTTCTAAGTGATTACGGTACGTAATCAAAATAATTTATGAAGAAATTTTGTTATCATAAAATTCTTTTGTTTCTCTTTTAATATTAGTAATTACAAAAAAAAATATTAAATAGATTTGTTGCCACAATATTCACCATTTTGTTACCTTTAATTATATAATTCCTCACATAAAAAATAACAATTAAAAATGTTAAATTGCATAATACAAGTGTGAAATGATATATAAAAGCTCCATATAATTTGCAAATATCATTATCATTAGTCATTTCATATTCGTCACACAAAATTAGAAATAGATTTAAAATCTATAATAATTAATGTGTAATGTAATATCAAATTTATGGTGTTAGCAAAAACTAAATTTGACGGTATATATCATATTTTAATTCACACACGACATGTATATATGATGATATCACGAATATATCATAAGTGATTATGTAACATTATTAGTATAATACTCTCTCTTCATAAAGAATGTCATTTTAGGTGTTTATGAAGAAATTAAGGATTAATATTTAATTGGTATGTTTTGTGAAATAAGGAAATAATCAACTAAATTAAGTAGGTTGTTTAAGATAATATTGGAAGAATTGTAGTTTTCTTGGTAAAGTAACACTTATAACTTATTGTGAAATTTTTCGAAGTATCTAAAATGATATTTTTTATGAAACAAAGAGAGTATATTGTAAAAGATGTTGTAGAATTTGAAAATACCCCAAAAATTGTATTACAGGATTCGTTCCCCAAACTAATGATTATGAAAGCTGTAACTCAAGAAAAAACGACTCCTAATATGGCATAAACCCTACGCCTGTCTCCGCATCTATAGCTGACACGTGTCCTTCCATCCCTCCTTTGCGCATTTTTTTCCCCTTACCTTTATCAACATGAATAAAAGGAAAAAACCCTCCATCCACTCCGATTGCCCTACAAACTCAAACCGCTTCTCTCCCTCACTCATCTCACATTGCCCTTCTCCTTATCATCGGATTGCACAGAATTTCTCAGAAAAAAACACGGTGGAAGGCCGGATGAAAGAAAAAATATTGAACCGCAGCTCAACCACAGGCAACAGTAGAGACACAGACCTCTCTCTGTCCGCTTCTTTTACAGAGGATGAATTAATCGTCGTTGATATCCTAGTCAATTTCAAATTTCTGATTCCGTTATCTGATTCATTGGCCAATTGCAATTGGACGAGCAAAAGGAGGAGATCTCTCTTGGACGACCCTTCACTATTCATCGTTCCACCCTCACGACCATCAACGTCGGGAACCAAAATTGAGGCCGCCGCCGTGGTAGCGCCGCAGAAGGACAACGGCGCTGCCCGCCCCACCACCAGTCCCGATACTCCGCTCTGTTTCTCGCCTAGTGATGAATCTCATGAAAAGTCCTCGAAGAAAACTTCCAGGAAAAGGGTACGTCTCTTCTTCTTAACCTGTTCGCTTTAATTGCAATTCGTTTTTCTAGGTTTTTTGTTTACGTCGATGAAATTTAGGGGTTTTGTTCTTCTTTTTCATTGAGGATATAATTATTCAAAATCTTAATCATTGATTTGCAGTTGAGGGAGAAGTATTTGGATATGATCGAAATACAAACTGAGAACAGAGAGTCGCTTAGAAGGGTACGTTCGTAAATTCCTTTTCCTTTTAACAGAATTGTCTTTTCTTTGATTTTCTGTACATTATCTTCTTATCTTTTTGCCATACTAAACAGGAGATACAGAATGTGAAAAAGTATTATGAGAATCTCAAGTCCCAGAATTCAGAACTCAAAGCAAAATTACAAGAGGTATTCAACTATATATTATAAATTTGATTTTATAATTACCGTAATTTATTTGTTTCCTGTTTTATTTATTTGATTATTTAATATCTTACACAAAAATGCAGGCGCAAAGGAAGATAGAGTCCCAAACAGAAGTCACCGGAAACCACCGTATTAATACGGCGTCGTTTCAAGGGCAGCTCTTTGAGTACTCAGACGAGCCAATCATAGCTCACTCGAATAAGGGGACTGGATCAGTGAATCATGTGGGGCCACGTGGGTTCGATCTCAATCTTCCACCGGAGGAGGAGGAATGTGATTTTGGAGGGGACTTGTCTCAGCCGTTGGATGTGAGCAGCGCCGTTGCAGATAAACAGGCCAGATATGCTGAAGCTAGAAGGAAGAGGAGAAATATAATCAAGATCAAGTTCCATAGGAATGGCGTTTAAAATCATTTACCTTCTTTTTTTTTTTACTGTGTAGTTCAAAGTAACAGCTCGTTGCACGCTGTAGGCTACCATAATTAATCATGGTGTATCAATTTTTTTGTAAACATTTCGGTTGCTGCAAAAATGGGAAAATTACTTTTGAATATATAAATATTATTTGGAAAATTGTTAAATATATTTAAAAATTGTTCTATTTTTATGTTTCTTACGGCCTCCTTATTTTCTCTCTTCTTGTTTCGACACTTCTTTTTTTTTTTTTTTGGTATCTCCACTATTTATTAAAAAAATGAGAACTCTAATAAATCTGAAAAAAATAGAAGATTATTTTAAAAAATTCAATAAATAATTTTAAAAGAGTTGGTATTAATTTTGAAAACCAGAAAATTGTTTAAAAATCTAAAATTTATTGAGAATTCATTATTTATAAAATCTTAGGATTATCTTAAAAATAGAAAACTATAAAAAGCTAAGTCTATAAGCATTTGCCTGTTTCTTCCTTTCTTCATCGAGATATCTATAACTATCTATATAAATATTAAAAATGTATATAGTAAAATATACGCCCCCCTTTTAATTAAATGATAATTTAACTTAATGATTTTCCAAAATAATAGACGTTTTATTTATTTTTTACCATTTCTCTCAATTTTGCCTTCAATTTTAAAATATTTTTTACTTTTGAGCCTCCTATTCATATTTGATTTCATAAATCTTTTTACCATAAAATTTAGGATATATTTAGCAATATATTTATTTTTTAATTCTTCCGCTTCTTTTTAATACATCATTTATTTTGAAATAAAGAGAGTAGGTTCTAATATTTCCTTTAAAAATTCTAAGTTCAAATTCAAACAGCCTAACCTTCCACAAGTTCTGAATTAATTCTAAATTCTTTTGACAAAGATAATTTCAGACAAAATCGTGTCTTGCTTTTAGATCTTGAAAGAGAGCTCTTCAATGCTCACCAAATTAAAACATTACCAAATTTAAAACATTTTATATGCAGTTTGTATATTTTTTGGATTGTCTTATGTATAAAATTTACTGAAATCAAAGCTCCTATAACCATTATATAATCACACGATTATAATTTTCTCATGCTTATTTTTTAGAAGCTGAATGCCAGGCATAACCAATTGTATATTATTATCTAAAAAGTTAGGCAAAGTCTCATGTGCACTAGGTACGATGTCTCATATACATCAGCTGCACGATTTAATTTAGAGTGGGTATTACAATTTATGCTTAAAGGTATCACATGTTCTGATTAAAGGTTTTATACATTTTAACCTAGATACATTTAACCAAATTACGTAATACCTTTAGGCATAAATAGTACTCCCTCCGTCCCGGCCTAATTGTTCAACCTTGGCCGGTCATGGAGATTAAGAAAAAACAGATTTTGTGGAATCTTTGACTTTTTCAAATGTGAAGATTAAAAGTAGAGATTTTGAGGATGGAGATTGTGAGAGAATTTGTCATTTATGGGCTTGGACAATTAGCTTGGAACAAACAAATATGACAAGTTGGACAATTAGGTTGGGACGAATGGAGTGATACATTTTGACCTATGACCCAAATTGCACAGATCTTAAATAGTACTCCCTTCGTCCCAAATGAACTTGCACAGGGGGATCGGCACAAATATTAAGAAAAGTTACTTCTTGGGGATTTTGTTGACTTTTCAAAGGTGGATTTGAGGGTAGAGATTAAGGGTGGAGATTTTGAGGGTGAAGATTGTGTTATAACTTTCCTTATTAAGAAGTGTGCAAGTTTGTTTGGGTCGACCGAATTTGAAAAGTGTGCAAATTTATTCGAGACGAATGAAGTAATATAATTTGATCCATAATTCAAATTGCAAGATCTAACTAATGCACAAGAAACCTTGTCAAAGAGTTATTGGTCGTAAATGTTTTGACTAATTTCCTTTTAAAATTATGGTAAGGACAACAAATGTAGTAACTTGACTGAAAATGTTATATACAAGTTTGTAGAACACACTACATGTGTGTTTGTTTTAATAACGTAAAATTTTATGAGATTCATGATGGCGTATGATATAACTAAGTAATAATTTTGCATCATGCCTATTCGGGGACTAATCACTAAAGCTACTTGCAAAAGTTAAAAAATTTAAGTATTTGAATTCTTTAATATCATACTGAAAAAATTGCAGAAAAATATAATATATCCGCGCATTGCACGGGAGCATTTAATATTATATCTATAAATAGATATATACAATAAAAGAGGTCTTTTGTATACCACTTTTTGATATCATAATTGTGGTCACTAATAATAAGTTGTTTGTCACCACTTATCACAAATCTCTATACAAATTATTTGAGACAATTTTAATATTACTTTTAGAGACAACTAATTGTTGTAAAAAATGTTTGAGACACATTTGAGATCATTTTTGTGGTCACAAATATATTATTTGCGTCGGAGGTGAGACGACAATAAAATTGTGACAAGTATTCATTATTTGAGAGCGCTTCACTTATGTTGTGACAAATACTTATTATTTAAAACCACTTTTTGTGGTCTCAAAACACCGTTTTTTTCTTATAGTATATGATGTGAGTCATAGTTAGACATTAAATATGTTCATTTTTTAAAATAATAAGTAATATTTAGACATTGAATATGTCCATTTCACTACAAGGAAAATGGTCTTTTGAGACCACAAAAAGTGGTCTCAAATAATGAGTATTTGTCACTACTTTATTGCTGTCTCAATAACTCGTTATTTGTGACCACAAAAGTGGTCTCTAATGCGTCTCAAATATTTTTTGCAACAACTAGTTGTCTCTAAAAGTTGTCTTAAAGTTGTCTCAAATAATTTGTAGAGAGATTTGTGACAACAAGTGGTCACAAATAACTTATTATAAGTTACCACAATTGTGTTGTCAAAAGGTCTTATACAGAAGACCTCTTTTGTTGTAGTGTTTGTTTTTACAAAAATAAGTAATACTCTCTCCGCCCCATCTTATTTTGCATATATGAAGGAGCACGTATATTAAGAAAAAATTATTTTTTTCTTTTTAGTTTAATTTTTAAAATGTGGAGGTGGAGGGAGTATATGTTATTGTCAATTTTAATAAGTTCATTAACAAAATTTTATTTTAATCTTCTCTTATAAAACGCCTGTACGATATGAATATATGTACACTAGCTTATCATGTGTTTCACATCAATAATAAATCACATTTTTACATAAACAGTTTCTTCTCCAAATTAACGTAACTGCAGAAAAATCACTAGTATATAAGTATCTATTTATCTATTTCTGATACTAAACTTAAATTACCACATGAATATACAAAAATCTATTTGGAAGGGGTGTGATTTTAAAAAAAATAGAGATTTTAGTTGGAGGTATTCGTGTAAAAGGATTTTACAGGATGCTAATAAAGGAAAGTGACAATGCTCTAGTTCAATTAGCACAAAATTAATCAAAATTTTAATCAGTCAACCTATACAGCTTTAAATATCCGATACATCTCATATCAGATTAAATAAAAAATAAAAATTTTAATAGGTATTTAAGGTGAAGAAAACCTCTACTTTTGATACACCCTAAAAGTTAGGTATCGATATTTCGCATCGTAAACTCCTAAGAATTAGGAAAGCAAGAAGAAAGATAAACACCTTTGGAGTAAGTGTGACTCCAGACGAAAGGGGCAGAGGAATAGAGAGAAAGAAACAGGAAGGGGGGGACTTCTTCTCGTTTCATTGATGATCCCACTTGCCTGCTAGTGCTAATGACAAATGGGCCGTGTACCAGGCTTTCTCTTGGTAGACTGATTAGAATTTTGGGCTTCATTGTGGTCTAAGCGTATCAACTTTTGAGCTTAATTTTGTTTTTCGTTTTGTCATGGAGTTGCAATCTTTGCTTGTTGTCTATTATTAATGCTTTCGCCAAGAGCTGGTCAGTAGGGGCAAATAGTTACTCAATGTTTGATAAGGCTTTGAATGTCAGGAAAAGTTACTCGTTGATTGATAAGAAGTGTAGAGAAATGTTACGTGGTGCTTGATCATAAGACTCAAAGTACTAACAAAGACTATTGGTGCTTGATGAGGATCGGGGGTGGGGAAGATTCCGAAGTGCATATATACTTGATAAAGCTTCGGAGTTTGGAGAAGAGTCTGGAGTGGTTGGAGCTTAGTAAGCCTCGGAACGTTAGGAAAGAGTTTGACGTAGGCGAAATTTGCGGGGGTTAGGCATTTAGAGGGGACTACAATGATACGTTCCACATCAAATTCACAAACTATTGTGTATATGTTTTAAATTGAGCGTCAAATTCGACCGTCAAACTAATTTTTGTGGTAGAGTTAGAGCTTCGGATGCGTACATGATGTGCACGCATAGAACTCCGATAAAATTTTTATTTTCCCATAAATATAGATAATTTAGGACGTACAACGCTTCAATCTCGAACCTCTGTAATAATTTTTAAATAGTCTTTACTGCATTTACTTCACTTATTACCTATTACGATTACGCTGTGTATTACATCTTACATACCGATGTGAATTCTGAGTTATTACCATACTAATGAAGATTAATGATAGAGAAACAACAATCCTCATAACTACATTTCTTCAATGATTTACATGCAAAACAGTCCACTGGTTGGTGTTCCGGCAAAAAATCCTCCGATGCCAAATCGAGGGAGAGAAGAAAACTCAATGTAACAGTAACAGGTATTTTTTCCTAGAGAAAGAGTGTGTGCGCTGTTTTAAAAGAGGGGATATATATGGTGCCCTAAACCTAAGGGCAAAAAGGGGAAAACCCTTAAATCTCCCGAAATCCTATTGAGTTGCGCTTGATTATCGAAGGCCCATTATGGGTCCATGGTCCTTTGGCCCAGCTAAGAATCCTGATCCACATGTATCAGCCTGATGCAGGGCATACATCTATCAGCGTTGCTTATATATCTTCGTTGGTCTGCTTGCATCAGTCTCAACTGAACTTCTCTCACTTGGGCATCTCCGCTCTGTTCGCGCGTCCTTCCTTGTTACGCGCTGTTAGATGTCGGCGAAGTGGTCTAAGGCAGTTAGAGTCCGACTTGTAGGTCCCCGTCGCCTGCTACCCTTAACAGGACTGCTCCTTATTCTCACATCACATACAAACCTCAACTAGAAAAGGTATATAATACCAGACTTTTATTAGTTAGAAATTTTGCCTTCATTAATTTTTTTATTTGTTGTCTGCAAATGATATTTGTTGAATAGCTTTGCTCGATAAGTATCTAATGGTTGCTTGGCTTATGGTCTACTTTTGAGGAATTCATTTTGTTATTTCTCTTTACTTTTTTTTTATTTTTTCTAATTTAAGAGATTTGATAGCGGAATTTTTTGCTTCTCAAAATGACCGATTGTCCAAAGCGACACATCTCAAATGCTGAAATAATCGGTGTTTATGAAACTGGACCCATAAACAAATCGATCATATTACTGGTTTACAATTCAACCGGTTCAACCAATTCGATTGATTTAACTGGTGGTTCGATCATAAATGATAATTAATTAGATATTTAAAATATATTTATTATATTTTTATAGAACACAACATATATTGTATTTGAAAAATAACATAAAGGTTTAAAAGACCAGAAAGTACATATTTATACTCCGTCTGTTCATAAATAAGTGTCCTTTTAGACTTTCAGGTATAATTTATAAGATCATGGAATGGACAATAACACCCTTATAAAATATGTGCCTATAATATTAACTTTCATTTTTCTCTCCATCAATTTCTTTTTAAAATTAATTTCTCAATATTTTCTCCATACCTTATTTAGCTAAGGGCATGTTGGAAGAAACTAGTAAAAATTGTTAGAATGACACTTATTTGTCAACGGAAGAAGTAATAAATAAAAATACGAGAGAAAATATCTAATATTGTATAATTATTATATTTAAAATAAAATTTTAAACTTTTTAAAGTAAAAAACATTTTTTCCGATTCAACGGGTCCGACTTTATTCGATTTTTAGCGATTTTGATCAGTTTAACATCATTTTCAATTTTTGACCCCTACACGATCAAACCGGCTGAAGCTGCCAGTCTAGTTCCACAAACAGTGAAGATAACCAACATGGTAGCACCGTACATAGTGCAGGGTGGGACGATAGTTATATTGGAAATGAGACAATTTATGTAGCTTTAGGGCTAGCGAAATCGACCCAGCTTGATGGATCGATTCAGTCTGTTTTGTATTTTAGATGGGTTGGGTCATATAAATCTTGGCTCGAAGTACTATTTGGCTGCACAGGCCTGATCCGATGGTCTAAAAGTCCGACGGATCGCGATCCAACCTGATAAACTTACTATAATATAGGGGGATAGGCTAGATTGAGCCGACTACTTTTAGACCCAATTAAATTTTGATTAGATCCTAATAGTTCAAAATATAGTATTGACCCGACGAGCCGAGTCAGACAGCCCCTATTACGACCTCTGCGTATCTTAACTACAAAAAGGAAACGACTGCAAGTACAGTTTCCATGCTGAATAACACTAAGGACATGTTTGGTTGGGGTTGGCCCAACCTCTCATCAGTTGTGCCAACCCAACCTCATGTTTCTTTGAGCTGGTTTGGCCAAGGCAGGGTATTAGGGTATGGTGGGGGAACACCAATCACAAATTCAAACACTACTTTAATCATTCTCCCAATCATTAATAACTACCTCTTACACATATCACATCACATTTTACAATTAATAATTAAATATCACACTCGAACCACAACCCCAGCCACCCAACCAAACATTTCCAGCTACTTTCCCAAGCCACTAACTTCAGCTACTTTCCCTAGCCCAGCCATCCCAGCCCCAACCAAACATTGCCTAAGGTTTTGGCACATTATCTAGTGAAACATTAACATGTAGTTAATGCGGATAGGGGGCATGGCTGAATAATGTTAATATTTGTTTAACTATGGGCTTATTCATTGCCAAAAAAAAAAAAACAAGAAGGTATATTATGTTTTTAAGGTAAAATATTTTTATAAACAAAAATGTGAAGTTATATAAAAAATTAATGTGATAAACACTTGATAAAATATGAACCATGCAAGAAAATTAGTGTGTAAATTTTTATCACAGTATAGTCATATAAGTGTATAAATTTTTATTATGTATTTATAATATATTTACAAATTGGCAAGATATGGGAAGTCTAGAAAAATGAGTTCCCTTGAAGAACTTTTACGTTTGAAACAGAATGCAATCATCTAACTCTATATACATCTGTCCTCGTATTTATTTCCCTTCAAAATGCCGAAAATAACTCAAATAATCAAAGCCTAAAACTTAGGGAACAAGTAAAAGGAAACAATTTTATTTGGAAAAAAACCAATAAAAAAGACAATAAGGGATAAATTTTAATGATGAGTGCATTGAGCGAGAATATTTTCAAGAACTCAAAAAATAAATGCAAAGTACTCCTTCCAATTAGGGAATAAATGTAAAATTAAATAAATCAATTTTTTGTACTTTTAACAGTTTTATCGAAATAAAGTAATATTCTTTTGTAACGGAATTATCTTATTAATTTTTAGTTACAGTCTAAAATTAATAGTATAGCCCAATTTATAACAAATATTTAAATTTAATCTTAATAATTAACCAATAAAAAATTAGTTATCAAATCAAATATATATAATATGCATATAAAATAATTAAAAAAAAAAGTATTCACCTTTTAAAAAATTGAATTAATTTGAGTTGAATAAATGTAACAAAAAAGATAAAACTTTCAAGGCGGTCCCTTTTGTTTTTTTTCTTCTTTCTTTTTTTTTTCTTTTTTTTTTTTTTGGTGTATTTTATCCGTACACATAACAAACTTACAATAAGTACAAAGTTTCAAGTGACGTCAACAAGTATAGTATTTTTTTTATTTTTTTTTGAACCAACTCAACAAGTATAGTAATTAAAACAACATATTTCTAACACTATACATATATGTGATCAGGCTCAAATTAGAAGTAGAGTTAATACTATGCGCCTTTTTTTAGTTTTTTATCTAAACTTTATTTTGTTTACAATTACAACCTGAACAATTTTTACTTTTACAATCTTCGGCAGCAAATTCCGACGAGAAAAATAAAAATAACTATTAAAAAATATTTAAAAATCTTAAAACTATTTTAACACTTAAAATTGTTTTTTAAATTCTAAATTTCTTTGATCAGCCTATCTTCTTTCTATAAGCAAGCCAATTCCGGTACCTGTTGACAAAATTACTCGGTGAAGCGACGCGAAGGTGTTGGTAGTGACATCAGGACACGAAGAGAGTTCGAGATGTTGTAATGGTTGATTTAAATGAATCAGCGGGGCTGGTAAGCAGCGCTAGTACAATGAGTCCAAATTGACTATACGTCAAATAACTTAGTTAAATTTTCTGCATTTTACAATTTTTTGGTCATTTTCCTATTGATTGTGAGGGTGACCGCCTCTCGGAAAGGAGGTTTATTTATGTTGTGGAGGAAGCTATTAGAACTTGAAATCCGGTCATTTCCAAATCATCGTATTTCGGTTGATATCAAAATGGAAGGTAGTGATCAGTTTTGGCATATTTCGAGAATGTATGGATGGCCAGAACATTATCTTAGAACAAAGACATGGGAATTAATGTGAAGGATTGCTCCCACTCGTTCTTCCCTTGGATCAACTTCGATGATTTCAATGAGATATTGTGGTCTTCGGAAAAGAAAGGGAGCAATTGGCGACTTGTACCTTTGATAAGGAATTTGATAATGCGCAATCCGATATCCAAGAAACTTTAACAAAAATCTACGTAAGCAATACGAAAACACACAAGATTTACGTGGTTCGATCTGGAGATCTACGTCCACGGGCAGAAAATCACTCTTGCCGAGGTGTTTCTTTCACTAGAACTTTGAGTTTACAAGCAATAATTCAGAATACAGAATGCGAACCCTAATTCAGAGTTCTTTCTCATATTTATACTCAACTTTCCTAAACCCTAACTGAACCCTAACTAACTCCCTATTCGCACGCCTATTTCCCGCTGCATGGCGGTTGGGAACGGATCGTGAGCCTTGATTCGCGGAACAAACCATCTGTTGGGCCGACGCGTGTTTCTGGACCTGCTGGGCCTACGCGTGCTGGGCCTACGCGTGCTTGCTGGGCCTACGCGTGCTGGGCCGGTCAGTGGGCTCAGGTATTAACCCGACCCGAAGTGATCGGGCCATCCCTATCAGATGCCCCCCCCCCCAGCCGAAGCGAGGAAGGAGCTTCGGTTGTCACCGGGGTGGAACCGAACTAGGCCGAAGTGCCCGGGACAGACAGCGAGATACCGAGCCTCCCAGAAGCAAGAAACGTATCGGAAGTACATAATGACCTGGCCGAGGTAAAGGAATCACCGGAGTGTAGTTTGAATCTTCCTGACGAAGGGTGAGGTTGATGTGATTGGCGGCGCCATCATGAGAGAGAGGGATGTGAAGTGACACGCTCTGCGATTTCCAAGAAACCTGTTCCCCACGCGCCTTGGGAACTGTAAAGCGCGTGAAGAGCACGTCTAAATCTCCATCACTGAATTTGAATTGGCTGCATCAGAGCCGTTGGTTTTTTGCGTATATATTTGGAATAATTGCATAGTAACTCTTCATCTTCTTCATTGCGATTTATCAGTTTAGAAAGCGGGAAAAAGAGGGGAATTCGGTGCCTGTGATTCATCTCAAATCAAAACTTCTCAAATTCAACCCAAGTAAGTATGTCTTCCTCTTCATCTTCTGCCTCATCATCTGCCTCTATTCAAGAAGTAGGGACTACGAGTGCCCCGTTAGATGTCCCCCCCCTTCGATACCTCATTCCGGAGAGGAATGAGATTAGGACCGTAGACAGGGCCGATGGGCTGGAAAGCAACGTTATGATGGTTGCCTTTTATCAATACGCGGAGGAGGATTTGGAGGTGGCCTCTGTAGCGTTACGGATGACGCTAGTGCAGATTGAGAGAGAAATCCCGTTATTTTACTTTCCCTTTAACTTAGAGTATATAATACCGAACCCCGATGATAGGGCCTGCTGCCCACCGCAGGGGTTTATTAGTGTGTACATAGATCCCCTTAGAATAGGCCTGAGACTGCCCCTGTGGGACATTGTGATCCGGTTGCTGCAATACTACGGCATTGCCTTGAGCCAACTAGCGCCGAACGCGGTGAGGCAGGTAGTGGGATTCATCGTGGTGTGCAAGAACGCCGGGATAGAACCCACCATAGAGATTTTTAGGTTTTTTTACCAATTAAAAAACTTCGGGAAATCCAAGGGGTGGTACTCCTTCAGCCCCCGAGCCCGAGGTGGGTTCAAGGTTCAAAACCCAAGTAAGGTAGAGGGGTGGAAGGAGAGGTTTATATTTGTAAAAAGCAAAGTAGCCCTCCCGAAGTGGAGGAGGGATGAGGTACTGGATACCGCTCCGGTGGAGAACCCGGAGCCCGAAGTCATATATGTATTCCGGTCAGTGGGGACTTTCAAAACCCTCTGCACCGAGGAAGAACTGGAGGAGGCAGGACTGAACCCGTATTATTCGGGCAATGCGGATGCCTAAGAGGGTAGGAGTTCTTCTGTCCTGCTTTGTACAAACTATGACTGTGTATATAACTAACTTTACCTTTTGTGTGCAGTGGGACGCTTCGGGAAAGAGCCGGCTGGAAACCCCGCGGTGGCGGCAGCGGCTAAAAAGAAAGGCAAATCTGTTGAGGCATCTCCCCGGGGAAAGATGCCATCCGATACGAGGCCCCGTGCTGGGTCTGAGGAGCAGGTAGGGGTAACGAAGCCTACCCCTATGTCCAAGAAGAGGCCGGAGCCTTCCGGGACCCCTCCAACAGCAGCGAAAAGACTTCGCACGGAGGGGGGTATGGAGGTAAGTTCCAGAAGTGTTGTTAGCTACTGTTAAGGCAATGACATTGTTTGTTTTCTTGTGCTGATCCTTGTGCGCTATCATTGGTGGCAGTTGAAGGAGCAGGGGCCCTCAAGTCTGTTAGGGTTAGAGGGCGCGGACGCCGAAGAACTTCTGCGCTTGGCGCGAGGTATCCTGGACCTCGGTCGTAAGAGCGAGAAGGAAGGCAAGGAGGAGCTGGCCGAAGTGGCCAGGGAGCTTCGGGCGCGCAACGACCGATTAGCCCAGGATTTGACCGAGGCACGCAAGAGGGCTGTCTTGGTCGAAAATGAAGCGGCGCGTCTGCGCGGAGTGGAGGCGGAGACCAATGTTCTCCGAGGTGAGGTACTACGGCTGCGGGCAGAGATGGAGGCTCGGGAAGCGGCCGTAGTCGAAGGGCAAGGAGCGATGCTGAAGGCATTCGCCGATAAATTATTCCAAACCAGCACGTTCCTTGACTTCCAGACGGAGTTCGTGGCAATAGGGGACCAGGCCACACGATCCGCGCTGCTGGAGCAGGTGAAGGAGGTCTACCCGAATGTGGATGTATATCGTCCAGAATTCGGGTACGACTTTGAGGCAGTGGCCGGGGTGGAAAAGGCCTACTACGCAGCTCTAGCGAATCTGCCGGAGTGGCCCCTGGTGAAGGCCCTAGGGGAGAAAAAACAACTGCTGACGGCCGTGGAGATCGCCAACTGCGAGGTGGACCAGGACCAAGAGTTCATGGCGTTCCGCCGGGGTGAGCTGGTCTCCGAGCACCGAAACAAAGAACCCCCCCCCCCAACTGATGGAGGTCGAAGCCATAGCTGCGGACGAAGCTGTCGCCGCGAATGAAGAGGGAGAAGCCGAAGTGTTAGAGGGCCGGCGAGAGGTGTTGCCCGAGGACATTGAGGGGACTGAGCGGGAGGTCAGTCGTTCCCCTCAAATTTAAAGTTGTAGATAATAGGAATATATGCGAATCATTGTACTGAGTCCGGGACATTGTACTTCCATTTTGTTGAATATAATTTTTTGTTTCTCAGACACTTCGTCTTCCCTTTGCTTGCATGATCAATTTATGTTTGTTTTCGAACTGAACTCCAACTCTTTACATACTTGAGATTGATCGATCTGGTTGACTCTTCTTTCTGTTTAGAATACCGCGGAACTACACGAAACAATAAAGAAACTCATGCGATCACTTGAGTGGTTCCGCGAAGAAAAGAACAACCTGCAAATGCACGTAGTGCCAAAGCTAGAAAAGCAGGTGGCCTCGGCAGAGAGGAAAGTGGTTGAAGCCGAAGAAAGAGCCAAAGATTACGAGCTGAAATACCGGACTACAGCTGCCGAAATGAGCCGTGTCCTCGTTCATCAAAGGGAGTATGATCGGATACTGTCGGAGTTCGGCCTTCTGACCTTTGAGGAAGTGGAGGAGCGGGTCGTAGAGATCCAGGGCGAAATCTCGGCGCTTACGGCAAATAACCCCGCGGAGGCCTCGGAGCTTGTAAGAAAGCGAGAAGTTCTAGAGTTGCTTCTTAGCATGTACGAAGGGCTGAAGGGCCGAGGCAGGTGGAGGCCTTCTGCCGAGGAATTCATCGCCAGTTCAAGCCGGAGCCAAGGTACCCCGAAAGCTCCCCGGAAGGATAAAAAGAAGCCCTCTGGAAAGAGCAAAGGCATTGTTATTCGAGAGCCAGCTCCAGTGACCACGATCGAAGAAGAGCCCGCTGTGGTTGCCGAAGAAGTAGTCGAGGAGCTGGCCAGAGAAATTGAAGTGATGGCTCCGGAGGAGTGGGACCCTGTGCAGTGGGCCCAAACCTAGAGGTCCGCTCCACAACCAAGTAGCCGAGCTCGGACTAGAGACGAAGTCCCCAGGCAAACGCCCAGAGCAAGTCCTCGGCGTCGGGAAGCTCGCGGGAGAGAAAGAGCCGGAGCCCGAGGTCGAGGATCTACAAGATCCCAGAGGACACAGCGCAGACCGAGGAGCAGGCCTCAACGCCGGAGCGCTGAATATTGGCTTGGGGGCCGTAGATAATGGCTTATTTTTTTATTTTTTTTTTTGAAGTTTTATGTAAAAAACTTTTCGGTGTTATATCATTTAGAAGATAATAGAATCGATTTGATGTGCACAAATGTGTTAAGGAAAACAACAAGTTATTAACTGTTTTAGTTAGGTGTCCGGGAACACAATTCGAATAACTCTAATGTAAATCTCCCCGGACGGATCAGGCAGGAGTAAATTCTCCCCGGACGGATCAGGCGGGAGTAAAGTAAGTCTCCCTGGACGGATCAGGCGGGAGTAAACACTTCCCGGGTTAAACAGGCGAGATAGTGATATAAGTCCGGGGACGAAATGTGAATCTCCTCGGACGGACCGAGGGAGAGATTTAATTGTCCGGAGACTAATAATGATAATACGATTGCGTTAGGGCGTCCCCGTAACGTAAAGGAAAACACAGCAAGATGCATAAACAAAGAATTTGTATTCAACGATGAGTGCCGGAGCAAACTAAAGAGTACAAAGAGAGATAACAATCATGAAAGAAACGTACAATGAGCATAAAGATAAGATAGTACTTGTGATTTGGCATTCACAGATAGAAGCGCCTCAAGTTGGTAACGTGCCAGCTTCGGGGAATCGAGGTCCCATTGAGATGCTCTAACTGATAGGATCCGGAATCGTGCGCGGCGACGACGCGGTAGGGACCCTCCCAAGAAGCATGTAATTTCCCCTCGGGGGCAGCTTTGCTGGCCGAATTGAGCCGAAGCACTAGGTCTCCGACATTGAACTGAGTGCCCCGGACCCGGAGGTTATGATACTGGGCTGCACGTTGTTTACACCTGGCCTGTTGAATGAATGATTGGTCACGACGATTTTCAAGCTCATCCAAATTTGCTCGGAGAGCCTCGTCATTATCCTCTGGAACCAATGTGATGAGGCGGGGGCTTGGTACACTAATTTCCGCAGGAATAACGGCTTCGGATCCATAAGTAAGGCTGTAAGGAGTCTCCCCTGTAGAGGTATGAGGTGTCGTGCGATAAACCCATAAGACTTGCGGAAGGTTTTCAGCCCAAAGACCTTTGGCATTATCCAGGCGTTTCTTTATACCCGTGAGCAGTGTACGATTGGTGACTTCAACCTGACCGTTGGCATGAGGGTGAGCAACCGAAGTGAAAATTTGTTTGATGTGAAGCTCTTCGCACCATGACCGAAAGGGATCATTGGCGGATTGTTTACCATTGTCCGAGATAATAGTACTCGGGATGCCGAAGCGACAAACAATATTGCGCCACACAAACTTCAAGATATTCTGACCAGTAATGGCCGTAAGAGGTTCGGCTTCGACCCACTTAGTGAAGTAGTCTACGGCAACGACCAGGAACTTCAATCCCCCTGGAGCAACTGGGAATGGGCCGACAATGTCGATTCCCCATTGAATAAACGGCCACGCACTCTGGATTCCAGTGAGCTCGGTCTGCGGCAAATGCTTTACACGGGAGTGCAGCTGACACTTGCTGCATTTGGTCACTAATTCGTGGGCATCGTTGAACAGGGTTGGCCAATAATATCCCCAGCGGAGAACTTTCTTGGCTAATGTCCGGGAGCCGATATGGCTGGCACAGGCCCCTTCGTGAACCTCCCGTAGAACTTGATTAGCTTCGGCAGGAGCGAGACACCGGAGACTCGGTTGTAGGTATGACCGCCGGTACAAGACTCCATCATGAAAGGAGTATTTGGGGGCTTTGTGGACAACTTGCCGAGCTCGCAGCTTATCAGTAGGCAGGATTCCATCTCGGAGATATTGAATGATAGGAGTCATCCAATTCGGATCACTAACGGTCAGTACCGAAACTGTGGCCTCATGAATTGCTGGATGAGATAGGTCTTCGACCATGATATCCGGAGATATATTAGTTCGGACCGCGGAGGCCAATTTGCTGAGTGCGTCTGCTCTTGCATTCTGAGCACGCGGTATTTTCTGGATAACAACTGTATCAAGAGTTGACATAAGCTTGAGTGTTAGAGCACGATACCTGACCATTGTTTCATCCTTGGCGACATAAGTCCCCTGGATTTGCTTGGACACGATCTCGGAGTCCGTGAAGAGCTCAAGATGACGAACGTCTAAGGAATGAGCGAGCCGGAGCCCGGCGAGAACTGCCTCGTACTCCGCTTCATTATTGGTCACCTTGAATTTGAATCGGATGACGTATTTAACTTCAACCCCCTCGGGGTCAATGAGAAGCACCCCGGCACCACTTCCTCGAGTCGTGGATGCTCCATCCACGAATAGTTGCCATTTCCGACCTGAAGATACGAGGGTAGCGGGGTGATGTGTATCACTGTCTGCCGGAGACTCATGATTGTCTTCCGGGGTTTCAGCCAGAAAGTCGGCGAGTGCTTGACCCTTGATTGCTCGGCGGGGAAGGTATTGAATATCATATTCGCCTAACTCGACAGCCCACTTTGCGAGGCGCCCAGACACCTCGGGTTTGACAAGAATCTGACGGATAGGATGATTGGTCAGAACCCGTATTTCACGCCCTTGGAAATATGGGCGCAGACGCCGAGCTGCCATGACAAGAGCCAGTACAGTTTTTTCCAGCATGGAGTATCGTGTCTCCGCCCCGTGGAGAACACGACTTGCGAAATACACGGGATGTTGAACCCCATTGACTTCGCGCACAAGTGCAGCGCTAATAGCTTCCTCGGCGGAGGCTAGATACACATAAAGAGGCTCTCCGGAGAGAGGAACTGACAAAGTAGGCAGCTGCTGTATATGACGTTTCAAAGCCTCGAAAGCCTCGGTGCACGCCGGAGTCCATTCAAAGGACTTCGATTGTCGCAAGATTTTGAAGAATGGGAGTTGGCGCTCTGCCGCTTTGGACAGAAAACGATTTAAGGCCGCCAAACCGCCCGTGAGGCGCTGAACGTCTCTGAACGTCTTCGGTGGCTGCAGATCCAAAACATCCCGAAGTTTGGCTGGATTAGCCTGAAGACCGTGTTGTGAAACCATATAACCAAGGAACTTGCCGGAGCCAACGCCGAAAGTGCATTTTGCTGGATTAAGTCGCAAATTGTAACGCCGCAGAGTGCGCAACGTTTCGGCAATGTCCTGTACACATGAAGAATGGGTGGTGCTCTTTATAACAAGATCATCAACGTAAACCTCGACATTGCGGCCAATCTGGTCGTGAAAAATGCGGTCCATGAGACGTTGATATGTGGCTCCGGCGTTCTTGAGCCCGAAGGGCATTTTCTTAAAAGCAAAACACCCGAAAGCAGTGATGAATGCTGTCTTGATGGCATCTTGCGGATCCATAAAGATCTGGTGGTATCCCTTATACAGGTCTAAGAAACAAAGTGCCACATACCCAGTAATGGCTTCGGCCTTTTGGTCTATGGAAGGTAGGGGATAACAGTCCTTCGGACAATGTTTGTTGAGGTCGGAGAAGTCGACGCACATCCGCCATGCCCCGCTGGACTTTATCACCATCACCGGATTGGACAGCCAAGAGGGGTAATACACTTCGAACAAGATGTCCGCATCTAAAAGTTGTTGCACCTCGACTCGAATGGCTTCATTTCGCTCCGGAGCGAACTTCCTTTGCTTCTGCTGGATAGGCTTTATGCTGGGATCGATGTTCAGCTTGTGTGTTATTATATCGGGAGAGACCCCGGGCATATCTAGAGGAGACCATGCGAAGACATCGGAATATTCTCGCAAGGTCTGAATGATAGCCTGGTGTAACCATGGCACATCCACGGCTCCGACGGTTACAGTCTGTTTCGGCTTGGACGGATCTAGCGGTACTTGGGCGGTGGCATCCCCCAATGAGGTACATTCCCGAGGTTCCAGAGCCGATGATGCTACCTGAAGCTGCTGTTTGGGAGGAACTTTAGCAGTCTTTTTGAGTGCCACGTACATACACTCCTTTGAAACCCGCTGACTCCCGCGGATAGCCACTTCGCCATGCGAAGTGGGGAACTTTAGTGCGAGGTGATACGTGGAGCATATGGCTTTGGCGGGGGTAAGCCAGTCCCGGCCCAAGATCATGTTGTACGGTGATGGGGAATTCACCACATAAAAATCCACGAATATGGTTTTTATCGCCGGATAAGTCCCCAAAGACGCCGGGAGAGTGATGACACCCTCTGGCTGGACTTCACCCTGAGTGAAAGTCTGCAGTGGCCCGGGGGCCGGCCGAAGTTGTTCCCGAGGAATCCCCATCTTCTGGAAACAGTCGGAAAATATGACACTCACTGCGGCTCCATTATCCACGAAGACCCGCTTTATTGTGATATTGGCCACTGTCATGTCAATGACAATGGCATCAGTATGAGGCGTTATCTCTGGAACAGGGTCCTTGTCAGTGAAACTAACAGTTTCAGATTGATGGAGGCGCTTATGACGTGGCTCCTCGGGAGGAGGACGGCGAGCCTCTGCCTTCAAGGCATTTCGTGAAGCTCCGGTGGGAAGGGCCCTGTATATCACGTTTATTATGTGAGTGGGTGCATTGTCTCCGGGTCCTCCCGGGGGAGGAGGTGGTGGCAAAAAACGAGGCTGTTGGCGATTGCCGGAGTCTTACCGTGCATTATTGCTAGGTCCCGGCCGATTATTCTGCCACGGCGGCCGATTCTGTTGTGCGCCCCGGTCATGATAACCTCCGCGGTTATGAGACGAACCCCCATTCTGGCTTGTCCGAGGTTTGTCATCGGTCCGCGCGATGTATTGTCGCAGGAAACCTCTCCTCAGGCACTCCTCGATTTCCTTGCTGAGTTCTCGGCACTCCTCTGTCCCGTGCCCATGATCTCGGTGGTACGCACACCACTTTCCACGATTCCTTTTTTCAGGCGGAGCAGTCATCCGCGGACAAGGCCGTAGATCGTTCTTGTGAACAGAAAGGATTTCGGCTCTTGACTTTGTCAACGGAGTAAATTGTGGAACATCGCCTCGGGATTCTGAACGCCCCGGGTTCAGGCGGGAAAAGGCACTAGGTCGCGTACTAGGCCCAGTTTGTGCTTTGTCGGACTGCCGCTTGCTAGCATGTTTCTCACGTTTCCGGCGAGTCTGCTCCTCGGCCTTAGCATATCTACACACCGTTTTGAACAGTGCTCGGGTTGTGACCGGTGTGTTTCGAACCAACTCGGTGTAAAGTGTTCCAGGACGGAGTCCATTCATGAATGCATTGATGACTACGTCTTCGGAGCAATTTCCCACTTTGAGGCTCTCCGCTGTAAAGCGGTCAAGAAATTGGGTAACGGTTTCACCGTCCCGCTGTTCCATATTCATGAGGTCGGCCAGGGTGGCCATGGGCTTCGCTCGTGCTTCGAAACGCGCCCAAAAGTGTTCGGCGAGTTCTCTAAAAGAAGATACGCTGTTGCGTGGGAGAGAATCAAACCAAACCCGAGCTTCATCCTGTAAATACTCAGGAAAAATCTTACAGTAATGGAGGGATGTAGTGTTATCGCGGCTAAGCATGTTGTGCCTGAAAGCTCCAAGAAAATTGGCTGGATCTCCGGTGCCGTCGTAGGGTGGTATGGCCGGCCGTTTGAACCCTTCGGGAAGGGAGGTGGCCATGATTTCTTGGGAGAACGGTGTGATGATATCTCCATTGGCATCAAGGCCCAGGATTCTGTCAAGTTCAACATTGCGTTGGACTCGCTCATACTCTTGAAGATCTAGAGTATGAGGATTGGCATAACGAACTCTCTTAGCCGCGTTGAGTGGACGGTGGCGATCGACATCGGTAGGTTCATCGTTGCGTTGTCGTGATTCGTTAGAACTCCCATGGTCCTCGGAAGAACCAGGTCGTTCCCGTCGCCGATCTTGACGCCCGCGATGCCCCGGGTCTTGTTGATCACGCGAGTGCTGACGATGTGGAAGCACTGCGGGATTGGCATCATGTCCGGCAGGCCCCGCGGGGTGTAGGCGATTAGCCGCCCAGTCTTGAAGAACATGGGCGTGCTCTTGTAGGAAAGCCTGGAGCAATTCTGTAGTGATTTGAATGTTAACCGGTGGCTGGGCAGCAGCAAGATTAGGATTCTGCATGTCTTGAGGGGGTGGAGGTAAATACTGATTATCTGGATTCGCAACCGGGCCTTGGTTGCCCTGATGATGAGATGTACCTCTTGCCGGCTATTGCCTCAGCGGCAAAACTTGATCCACGGGTGGATCTTGGTTGGATTGATCACCGTGGCGAGATTGATTCAAACGGGTCGTCACCATGATCTTTGAATACACTGTGAATGTCAAAAATTGCTTTACGTTCCCACAGACGGCGCCAACTGATAATGCGCAATCCGATATCCAAGAAACTTTAACAAAAATCTACGTAAGCAATACGAAAACACACAAGATTTACGTGGTTCGATCCGGAGATCTACGTCCACGGGCAGAAAATCACTCTTGCCGAGGTGTTTCTTTCACTAGAACTTTGAGTTTACAAGCAATAATTCAGAATACAGAATGCGAACCCTAATTCAGAGTTCTTTTCTCATATTTATACTCAACTTTCCTAAACCCTAACTGAACCCTAACTAACTCCCTATTCTCACGCCTATTTCCCACTGCATGGCGGTTGGGAACGGATCGTGAGCCTTGATTCGCGGAACAAACCATCTGTTGGGCCGACGCGTGTTTCTGGACCTGCTGGGCCTACGCGTTCTGGGCCTACGCGTGCTTGCTGGGCCTACGCGTGCTGGGCCGGTCAGTGGGCTCAGGTATTAACCCGACCCGAAGTGATCGGGCCATCCCTATCAGAATTCTACAGATGCTTTACATGATCTGACTCTTGAAGATTTGGGCTATCATGGCGATCCATTTTCTTGGTCGAATAGATAGCAAGGTGGCGATAATGTTCAGTGTCTTTTGGATCGGTTCGTGGCCACCGAGTCGTGGAAAGCTCTATTTCTTCACTTTAGAGTTTGACATCTTCTCCGCATCCGATCGGACCATGCTCCGATTATTTTGGACTCTCCCATAATAAAGATTTGGATCTCTTAAGAAGAAGAAAACAAAGATATTCTGATTTGAATGAATGTGTTTGTCTCACAATCAGTGTGAGAGCGTCATTTCTAGTGGGTGGAATGAAGCAGGTGGCGAATTTACACCTAAACTTCAGGAATGCACTCGTCAATTGAAGGACTTGAACCCACAGGTCTTCGGCAATGTCCGTCACCAACTCAGTCACATGTGGGATCAATTAGATCAACTCCTTCGACAAAATCAGATGGATGAGACTGTTCGGCAAGTACATCATCTTGAAGAATGATATATTGTGTATACATGTATTTAGGTCGATTTAAGTATTTATTTTGTATCATTTGCATGCATAAATGATCGAGAATTGTTCATATTTGATATATTGGGTCATTTGACGTGTATTGACTTATTTTGTAGCGTTTTAATATTTTTTCAGGCTAAAATTTTTTTTACGAAGGTTACATGAAGAAACAAGTCGAAGATGGGACAAAATAGGCCACATTTGGCCAAAAAGTCAAAGCCCAATCCGTTTAAGAATCAACGAGACTATGCTAAGATTGGACGCGGTCGCATTAAAATGGAAAGGCTGACGCGGCTGCACAGAAAGGCAATGTGGTCGCGCCAAAAGAAGCTATGTTAAAGCGTTGGAAGCTGGGAAGGCCAACGCGATCGCGTCGCGTGTCGCGCGGTACCGCTAATATGTGTCCCAAAGTGAATCCGGTTTTAAATAGGATTTTGATCCTAATCTCTGGGAATTCCACCCCCAACTTATAAAAAGAGGCCCAAGATCGAGTTTAAGGAGATCACATCATACTTTACATACTTTGGAGTAGAAGGCGTGAGATCAAGGATTGACGAGCAAGACGAGACGAAGATCAAAGAGCCGATTACTCGGGTTTAATTATTTCTTGTCTAGCTTTTAAATTCATTACAATGTTTTCTTTGAACTATTATTTTGATTTAATAGTATGCATGAGTAGCTAAACTACTCGTGTCCTAGGGTTAGAAAGTAGGGATTTTACAACTATTTTTTATTTTATCTTTTAAGTTATACACTCCAGTTCTTATTATCTATCTATAAGTTTGTTCCTATTTTATGATTGAGCATAATCTGATCAATTATGCTTAGTCTAATTGTTTAACAATTCCACTTCGAGAGAAGGGAGTTGTTAATAGACGTACGACGTATAGCGTAATTGTCTATGACTATGTAGGTAAGGGTTAAGGGGTTTTAGGAGTTGTTAGGATTAATTGACTCGAGAGATTAATTGTTCTAATCAATCTACGATTTAGTCGCTTCGAGAGAAGGGTTAAGTTAATTAGGTGCCACCTAATAGATATTAAAATTGGTTTAAAGGTTTATAATTTAGAGATTAATCATTCATTAGCATAATTCCTGAACTCAATACCCTAGGATAAATTCTCTTTGATTGGAAATCATCTTTTGTTAATTAATTCATTTAATAGATTATATGCAATATAGGTTAGTAATAAGCAATTCTGCCAATTTCGAGTATCTAGTTAGGATAATCCTAGATAATTAGGGTATCGAACTACCTAAACTTATTTTCTATGGGTCGACCTTGACTTCCACTATATATACCTACACCCGTACACTTGTGGTAATTAAGGGTTAGGATTAGAGCCTGTGAAGTTTTTTGCGCCGTTGTCGGGGAATAAGTTTAGCGTCTTAGTTTTTGTCCTGATTAATAGGAGGATACTAGACTAGATTTTATTTTATTGCAATTTAATTTTTTTTATTTAATTTCGTTTTATTTATTTCTGGGTTACGTGGTATTCTTTTGTCGGTATTTTCAGGTTTCGCATGCAAACTAGGCCAAAAGGAAAAGAACATCTTGTTCCTTTCGATCCTGAGATTGAGGCAACTGCCAGTGGATACCGAACAAGAAGAAATTCCACAGTCAAGATGGAGAACGCTCCGCAGAATCGAAATCAAGAGGATGTGCTGAATCGGATATTAGGGGCTTAAGCCCATCTGGATGATGGAGTAACTAATCTGCAGCAGTAGCAACAGCCACCATAATAGCGGAGATAAGTTCAAATTGTGCAAGATGACGTAGACGAGGACATCACACCTATAAGTGATTGTCTTCGTCCCTTGCCAAATCAGTCGATCGGAGGAGTGCAACCACCGCCATTAAATGCCAATAGCTTCGAGTTGAAGCCAGCGCTAATAAATATTATGTAGTGGTAGCGCACTACAAGACCCAAACGTGCATCTGAATAAGTTCTGTAGGTTGGCTGAAACAATCAAGATGGATCATGTGCCACACGAGCAAGTAAAAATGAGGTTGTTCCTGTTCTCACTGAAGGACAAAGTGCTACAGTGGTATAATTAATTAGATAGTGTCACAAAATGGGAAGACTTGAGCACAAGATTTCTATCAGTGGCCGAATGAGAGGATCGGCCAAGAAAAGTGGCTAGCGTTGTAGAAGCAAAGTCGAATGATACTCTTACCTCTCAAATGCCGCTTTGACAAACCAAGTAAGTTTGCTAACTAGTCTAACATTAGCACAGCACATTGAACCTCATCACAGTAGTTATCGGGCCAGGAAGATGTTGAAGATGTTAACTTCATGAATCAGAGGAACTTCAATAACTTCCAGAATAATCAGCCAAGGTATAATCAGTACCAACTGAACTGGATTCACCAGAACTTCTCCTATGGCAATACAAAGAATTCACTCAATCCGCCACTAGGATTTGCCGTCACGAATGGAATGATCCATGATGGCAAGAAGCCAACATAAGAGGAGATAATGCAATCACAGTTTGCCAAGTATGATGAAAAACTAGCTCAATTGGAGAGAAAGATGGATGGAAAGTTTATTGAGCTAAACAAGCAAATGACTACTCAGTGAGTAGACATCAAGCGACTTGAGAATAGGGTCAATGAAATTTCTACTAACATGAGTCAGCTAATAAAGATTGTCGGAGCCGAGCATAAGCAAGGGCAATTCCCGAGTGACACAGTGGTGAATTCGAGAGAACATTGTCACGCAATTCGATTGAGAAGTGGCACTGAGTATGAGGGTCCGAAGCTAACGGTTGATAAAGAGAAGGTAGTATAGAAAAATCATTTAGAGGAAGAAAGAGGGGCACAAGGAAAAGAAAAGAGGCAAAAAGATGCCTTGAAACCGAGTAAGGGACGAGACATCAAAGCCAACATACTAGAATATGTCCCTCCTATTCCATTCCCACAAGTCTTAAGGACAAAGAAGATCGATGAACAGTTCGCCAAGTTTTTTGATGTATTAAAGAGGATCCAAATCAACATTTCGTTTGTTGAAGCATTACAGTAGATGCCAACCTATGCGAAATTCTTGAAAGAGGTAATTTCATGGAGAGAAAGTGGGAGGACTAAGAGACGGTGAATTTGATGGAAGAGTGCAATGCAGTGATCCAAAGGAGACTACCCTTAAAGCGCAAAGATCCAGGTAGTTTTACTCTTGAATGTAAAATAGGTAATGAAACCTTTAATAAAGCACTGGGTGATCTAGGAGCTAGTATCAACTTGATGCCTCTATCTATATTTGAAAAATTAGGAATAGGCACGATGAAACCCACTACAATCGCTCTACAAATGGGCGATCACTCTATGACTTGGCCATGTGGCACTGTAGAGGATGTTTTGTTAAAAGGTGGTAAATGTATAATTCCCACTTATTTTGTAGTCCTAGACATGGTAGGAGACAAGAAAGTCCCCTTGATCTTAGGTCGCCCATTTTCAGCAATGGGTAAGGCTATTATAGATGTCCAAAAGAGGGAGTTAACTTTGAGGGTAGATGAGGAGAAAGTCACGTTTTCTATATATGAAGCTCAACACCAACACGATAATGAGGAATTTAATCACATTGAAACATGTAGCTCTATACAGTGTTTAGATACCACATTAAATAGGAACTTAATCTCACCTTGTGATTGTGATACCTCTGAAGTGTGCCTTGTTGATTTTGTATTTAATATTGATCACCATGGCTCTACTAACCCTGATCTTGTAGAAAGTGTTAGTGTTCTAGATGTCTTGCAGGAATCTCCAAAAGGAAGTCCAATTAATGGGAATATAAGGAAAAAAGCAGTTGAGGAGGTACTAAAAGGGTATGAAGACTACTCAAACCTCAAACCTTTACCAGATCATCTGCGGCTTAACCCCATGATGTGAGAAGTAGTAAGGAGAAAAGTGCGGTCAGATGAGTTGAATTAGAACTAAAAAGGTCGCCCAGCTTGAGACGTAAAACGAAGTGCTTGTCGGGAGGCAACCCGATCTTTATTGTTTTCTTTAAATTTAGTATTATCATTTATTATTTTATGTTTTATGTGTATTTTTAGTGTTTTGTGATTTTAGAGACCAACATTGACGAACCAAGAGTAAAAGAACGTGATAGTGAGAACTAGGGTAGAAAAGACGAAAAAAATGGCCTAGCTCACGAAGGAGGGCAACGCGACCGCACCCCAAAGGGACACGGTCGCATGAAAATCATCCAGGAAAGTAATACGAAACTGACCTGGGCAACGTGGTCGCATCACCACTCTACGTGGTCATGTCAAACTCGCCCTAGAAACTCCAAGCTGGGATCGCTTGACGCAGTCGCGTCAGCTTATAAAAAAAAACTGGGTTAAATCGGCCTGCTTCAGGTTCACTAAGATGACTTCAAGAAAAGCTAGCACTAGCAAGGGCAAGGGGAAGAGAAAGCCTGTTGAAGACGCTTATAGCACAAGGAAATGAAGCTCGATCTTGGAGACAACAGCAAGATGTCCGTTGGGATACGTTGGCTCAATTTTGGAGCTAATACGGTTTCCAACCACTACCGTCGCAATGATTTGTGAGTTGAGCACCAAGAAATACCACTCTTTTCCCACAAACTAGGCCTCTGACCAAGTTTGGGGGAGGGGTGAATAGTGGGACGACTTGGCAACTATTTACATTTTTTGCACTTTATTGGCTTTATCTCTTTTGCTTATTTATTTCCTTAATTGTGCTTTGATGAGCCTTTGTGCTTGCTGCGTCTTGGTAATACTGTAGTGGACTCATTGGGTCTGTAAGCCCATTGGCGTTTCTTTAATTGGTCGTCGTGTTGGTCATAGCTTTTAATGCTTTATTTACTTTTGTTGTTGGAGTCTAGGAGTCATAAACCCGAATACTAGTCGTTTGAATCCTGTGAAAAAGAAAATTTTAGGGAAATGATAGATGATGACGTGTTGATGATAAGGTGATTTTGAAGAAAATATTGCAAAATTGGCACACAATAGAGCATGATAGGAAATTTGAGATGAAATTGAGCTTGAACTTAGAACGTTTGATCAGAATGAACCTTGTGAGGATTTGAGTCTAATTACACTCCTAATTTAGGAGTAATATGATTTCTTTTGGTTTGATTTTTTATTGGATATATGAATTGGTCTCTAGAACTTACCTTGAGACTTTACTAAGATGTCAAGTGCATGTTGTGACTTAGAAGATGATTTAGACAATTCTTGATTTTAGCCTATGTTTAAGTGTTTAAAATGATCCTTTTTACCCAAAAAAAAAAAAAAAAAATCGAAGAATTATCCTTAGTTAGCCAACTTGAGCTATTAGTCTTTTAATAGATAGTCCTACATTACAAGCCGAACATCCTTCAATTTTAGCCTTTGGCCTTGATTGGGACTAATTAAGTAAGAGGGAGGTGGATTGGAAGATAGTTCGGAAAAATTTTGGGAATAAGTGGGTGGAGTAATGGATAAATGGAAGGGTGAAAGGAATACATGTGTGTAGGTGAAAATTTGAGAAAGTTTGACCTCTCCTAGTATGTTTGTTTATTTTATTAAAAGAAAATCAAAAAATTAGAAAATCAAACAAAAAGTTGGATGTAAATATGTGTTTTTCTGTTTTTATTTGAGGAGAGGTTAGGAATAGAAAAGTGCTTGATGACTCATTGATTTAAAAATCGGGTAGTCCCAAGTTGTGATACCCGAACAAATAAAAAACACTTAAGTTGTAAGGACTTTGAAGGTGAAGAAGTCACTTTGTGGGGTGATTTGCTAAGATTTGTAGTATGAGATTGAGTGATTGAATTGAGGGATAGTCGGGTTATGAATAACTTGATTAGTCTAATAAATAGTCAATTTTATCCAAAAATTATCCCACCTCGCCTTAAGCTCACATTAAAACAGAATGAAGACCTATTTGATTCTCTATCACGCATGTCAAGTACAAAGTCTAGTTTAGACGATTGACAAGCATATGGTAGGCGGTGTATATAGTCCAATTCGAGCAAAAATATGTCTTAACCTAAACACTTGAGAGATGAACGAAACACTTAGTCGATGAGGATTGAATAGTTTGAAAGTTCAAAGTCTCGAAAGTAGTTAATTATTGTGTTATCACATATGCTCAATTATACTGTGTTGCTTGGCTTTTTGAGTAAATCAATCTAAAACTTGATTCATCGTCTAATCGCCCCAAATACATGTGGTCTTGTTCTATTTACTTCGTTTATTGTTCGAGATGAACATCAGTTTAAGTTTGGGGGATTTTGATACGCGTTGTGTATGCATACATTTAGGTCGATTTAAGTATTTATTTTGTAACATTTGCATGCATAACTGGTCGAGAATTCTTCTTATTTGATATATTGGACTTTTGACGTGTATTGACTTGTTTTGTAGAGTTTTAATGTTTTTCCAGGCTAAAAAGAAGGTTTTATGAAGGTTACATGAAGAAATAAGCCGAAAAAGGGACAAAATGGGCCACATTGGGCCTAAAAGTCAAAGCCCAGTCCGTTAAAGAATCTACGCGACCGGGTCAAAATGGAGCTAGATCGTGTAATCTGTGAAAGGCTGACGCGAACTCGCCAAAGAAACTATTAAAGCATTGGAAGCTGGGACTCGGTTGCGGCAAAATGTGTCCTAAAGTGAATCTGGTTTTAAATAGGATTTTAATCCTAATCTCTTGGGATTTCACTCCCAACTTATAAATAGAGGCCCAAGCTCGAGCTTAAAGAGATCACATCATACTTTTACATACTTTGGAGTAGAAGGCGTGAGAGCAAGGATTGACGAGCAAGACGAGACGAAGATCAAAAAGTCGACTACTCGAGTTTAATTATTTGTTGTCTAGTTTTTAAATTCATTACAATGTGTTCTTCGAATTATTGTTCTAATTTAATATTAGGCATGAGTAGCTGAACTACTCGTGTCCTAGGGATAGAAAGTAGGGATTTTACAATTATGTTTGATTTTATCTTTTAAGTTCTGAACTCCAGTTCTTATTATCTATCTATAAGTTTGTTCTTATTTATTATTGAGCATAATCTTATTAATTAGGATTTGTCTAATCATTTAACAGTTCCGCTTCAAGAGAAGGGAGTTGTTAATAGACGTACGACGTATAGCGTAGTTGTCTATGATTGTGTAGCCAAGGGTTAAGGGGTTTTAGGAGTTGTTAGGATTAATTGACTCGAGAGAGTAATTATTCTAATCAATCTACGATTTAGTCGCTTCGAGAGGAGGGTTAAGTTAATTAAGTATCGCCCAATATATATTAAAACTTGTTTTAAAGGTTTATAATTTAGAGATTAATCATTCATTGGCGTAATTCCTGAAATCAATACTCTAGGATACATTCTCTTTGATTGGAAATCATCTTTTGTTAATTAATTCATTTAAAAGATTATATGCAATATAGTTTAGTAATAAGCAATTCTGCCAATTTCGAGTATCTAGTTAGGATAATTAGGGATGTAATCAAACCAAACTGTTCGCGAGCTATTCGGGTTTCGGCTCGAAAAAATATTCGTTCGGGATCGTTCGCTGGCCTAAACGAACCGAGCCCGAGCCTAATTTCGAGCTCGACAAAATTTTCGAGCCGAACTCGAGCCTGCAAGTATTTGGTTCGTAAGCTCGCGAGCCTGTTCGCGAACTCAGGCTCGCGAGCCGAGCTTACGAGCTGGCTCGCGAGCCAGCTCGAATATATATATATATATATATATATATATATATATATATATATATATATATATTTCAAAAATATATGTGTTCAATGGGATTTAAACTCTAGACTATTTAAAATAAGGCAGAGGTTTTATACTACCAGGCCAACTATGACTTTTAGTAAATGTTTTCATTTAGAAACTGAGCTTAGTCTATAAACGAGCTTTGTTTTCGTGACTCTCGAGCTTTATTACAGGTTTCACGAGCCTGACCTCGAACTATGTTATCGAACTTTTCACGAATCCGAGCTCAAACTATGTTTTCGAGCTTTTTCGAACCGAGCTCGAACTTAAGTTTGCTTTATTATGTTATCGAGCTTTTGCCGAATCGAACTCGAACTATTCGCGAGCTTGGTAATTATATAACGAACCGAACTCGAACACACTTTTATAAGTTCGAGCCGAACTCGAGCCGAACTCGAGCCCACTAAAAATCAAACGAGCCGAACTCGAGCCTGGTACTGTTCGGCTTGGTTCGGCTCGTTTACATCCCTAAGGATAATCCTAGATAATTAGGGTATCGAACTACTTAAACTTATTCTTTGTGGATTGGCCTTGACTTCCACTATATATACCTACACTCGTACACTTGCAGTAATTAAGGGTTATGATTAGAGCCTGTCAAAAAGAATATTGATATTGAAAAGCCGGGAAGTGGTACTTTTGAGTCAGCGTCCGAGGGCATCTATATATATATATAAAAGTAAAATGGGGGGTATTGATGTCATTTTACCTTTCCCTCCAAAACTTTTGCACCATATAATTGGTAACTTTTTCTTATTTTTGGTAATTCATAACTTTTTTTTAAATGCAAATAGTTTTTTCATTTTTAATCCGATTTTTATGATAATATACCAAATTATTCATCTTTTCACGATCTTCGATTTGACATCCATATCACACATATTATAATGAGATATTTGATTTGAATAAACAGATTGTTTGTTGGTTAATTATTTATGTTAAAGTCGATGTTTATGTGAATCGGAATAATATTTTGGTTTGAGTTGCAACTAAAATTACTAAAATAATTTCTTTTATAAAAAATATGAGTATTTTTTTTATAAAAATAAAACTAATCACGCGGGGAGGAAAACCATTGTTTAACTAATGAAGGCCTTCTTTATTAACTCAAAGGCAAAAAAAATAATATCTATTTTATAGTTAACTTATTAAATCATCAAATTGGCTAATATATTTTTGTATCATGAAAGTACATAAGCTTTGAGTATATATATAACTATATATTAAATTTGTTATTGAAATTATTTTTAATTACCTTATATATTTTTAATAATGTGTATTTTGTTAAAATGACTTTTTTTTAAGGAAATTTATTCTTTGCAGCCTAAATTATGACATTTGTTACATTTTTAAATCTTTTTTAATTTTTTCTTTTACTAAAATTTCAGTTATATGTTTTTACACTTTGTAAGCTAAATTATACTTTGACGCACTAATCAACATTAAATGTCTTTTTTACTCTTAACAATTTAAATTAATTTGTTCGCCTTGATCAATTTCTATCTTCAATAAATAACTATTTATAAGAAAAATATAACATTTATACAAAAAATTTACAATACCAAATTAAATAAGAAAATATTCAAATTTTGAAGAACTCACATAATTTAATTTGTTATTCAAATTATTAAATAACTTTTGAATTTATTTTGTTAAAATAAAAATTTATTAAATGAAAAATATTTAAATATATTTGAAATTACCAAATGAAATGTTAAAAGTTTCAAATGAAAATCTAACTTTACAAAGAGAAAATTAAATATATATATATATATATATATATATATATATATATATATAAAATTAGAACTTGAAAGTTTATTTAGATAAATTAAAAAGATATAAAATAAAAGCAGAGACATAAAGAAAAAAATATTAAGTTTTAAATTACTTATGAAATATCCAAATAAAATATCATTGTACATTTTATTATATATTTCATGGTTATTTTAATTATTTATAGTTAGAATTTAAAAATTATTTTAAAAATAAAAAAAAATCTATATATTTATATATTTACATATAAGCCACAGTATGTATAACTCTGTAAGTTACACTTTGTAGCCTAAAATTTTAGACTATTATTGGTAAGTTATCACATTTGGTAAGAATAAAAATTTATTTAATTTTTAAAGTTGCAAATATGTTTTTTTCATTTTTAATCTATTTATTATGTACTACCTCCGGTTTTTTAAATGTTCTTTTAACTTTTGTGTTTTGTTTATAATTAAATGTTCTTTTAGCTTCTTTTTTTTCACAATTTTCCTATACTACCTCTTTTATTATCCCTAAAAATTCTCACATTATGTAACCTACCATATAATTAGATAAAACTAGTAAGGAAATATGGAGAAAGTTAAGGAATATAAGGGAAGAGAGAAAAATCTAAAAAGGAGTTTATTTGTCCAATCCCTCTACTCCATATTTTTTTTTATCCAAGTCTAAAAAATGGTTACTCTATCAAATTAATTATCTTTTGACAATGTTTGATTTGACATCCATATGATATATATATATATATATATATATATATATATATATATAATAAGGTATTTCATTTAAAATATTATATTATTTGAGTAAGATTTTAGTGTTTATTGTGGGTTGTACATTAAATATAGAATTGGTTCGCAATACAATAAAAAATCATTCAAATAATTATCTTTTTAGTATAATCTTACTTAATTCTTTCATGAAAACAAAAACTAATCAATTTGTTTTATCTGACAGGAATTGTCTCAAGTTCTCTTCATTTATTACATTGAGAGAAAAATCAATGTATATATAATTGAACACATAATTTATCGAATTAAAAGCGATAGTTAATATTTGATTTATAATCAGCGTATTAAATTATTAAATTGACCAATGTTTATTTGTTATAATAATTATTTTTGTTGATAACTCACAAAATTATGACTTTTGCTTATATATATATATATATATATATATATATATATATATATATATATATATAACTTTATATGTAACAATTAATCTTAATTTTTTTACTACTTTTATTTTTACATGTATTATTGTTATTTGTCTATAAATAATTACACTTTGCATCCTAAACTATGATATTATACAAGTTGCAACAAAATTTCTTTTAATAAGCAAAATTAACCAACTTGATTATGTTTTTTTTTTTTCACATTAATCAATTTCAATTATATCATTTTTTCACATTTTGCAACATAAATAATTTTTTTTACATTAACCAATGTGTATCTTTAAATAAATCTATTATTTACAATACAAATGTATGATTTAATTGAAACTTTTCAACAAATATATGAAAGTATTAAGAAATATCGAAGAACTCATATGTTTTATTTTATTATTCCAACTATTGAATAACTTTTGAATTTTATTTTGTTATTCTTCATATATCTAAAATACCAAGTAAAGTATTAAAACTTGCAAATAAGATTTTTAAAAGTAAATAGTTATAGTTGGAATTTAAAACATTATTTAGATAAATTTAAACATTTAAAGTAAAATGAAAAAAAAATAAAGAAAATTAAATTTCTTATGACATTATTCAATTTATTTTATTTAATAATATGAGTTTATATTTAGATATTTATGTTAGTTTTAACACTCATAATTACTTAAGATATTATGCATATAGGTGGAGAATGATACAGATACACTAAATGTGTGCTTGGATTTCAAAGATAAGAAATGATCATTTTGAAAAAGTTTTTTTTTTTTATATTTGATATTAATCTATTATATATATTTATAGGCGGCGACTATTTGCAACCCACTAAATTTCTTAACGTAACCCATTTCTATATGCAGTCCACTTATACTTATAAAATGATTACAAATTTCTTAATACAGCCCATTTAGTTACACTATTGCCCTTCTTTGTAATTTAAATTATTTAAAATAAAAAATTATAAAAAGTATACTATTAAAAAATAAAAATATTCTATATAATAATATTAAATAAATATTACTTCTCATCTCTTCTACCCAATTCCCCCACCGCCGCCCGCCGCCGCAACCCCGCCCCACTTCTTCGTCTAATTCCCAACACAATCGCCCCTTCCCCATCCACATCCCCAACCACCCTCATCCCCTCCTCATCCCAACCCCATCCTATCCCATCCTCCCTCCAATACCACAGAATTTGTAATTCAATTCTTTTGAAATCTCTTGCATCCATCTCTTAGAAGGTGTAGATGACGTAATCGGATTTTCAAACAACAATTTGACAGAAAAGGTGCCGATATTTCTTAAAACTAATTGACAAGTTGTGTTATACGTCTTCTATATTACTGTCCGGTATAAGATTTAAGACATTTTGGGGGGCAACGAACAATGATTGAACGGTGGTTGAAGAAGTTGTTAATGAACTGTAACAATATAACTCAGAACTCATACATGAAAATTGACTGTATTTATTAAAAGATAATATTGTGTTCATATATTATTTATGTTTTTTTATTATTAAGGGTGTTTAAGTCATATTTTAATAGTATTTTTATTTATAAAATTAGTGGATTGCGTTAAAACTTTAGTGGGCTGCAAATAGTCGCTGCCATATTTATATATACATAAATATATATATATATATACACACACGTACACACACCTATATATAAAGTAAGTTATATTAAATTCACATATAACGTGCAAGAAACTTATATTTACATTACTTATAATTGTATTTATACATTTAAAAAAAAATATATTTTATTAGGATAAAACGATCACATATTTAACTATTAGATTATATCATATTTAAGGGTATTACTTTTTAAAGAAACTTCCGTGCATCGCACGGGAGTATTACTAGTTATGGTTAAAAGCAGGGGATTGAAATATACACTACTTCCATCAGAATGCAAGTCAAGGGGAATCACGGAATACAATCCACAAGATTAAAACCCCTGATGGTACATGGACGAAGAATGAAAATCAAATTGCATGTACTTTGCGCACCCATTTTGTGGATCTATTTTGAACTGAAGGGATTTTCAAAACTAACATTGTTATTGATGTTGTTCAAACAAGGGTCACCTCAAGAATAAATCACACTTTGACTCATCCCAATACGGATCTTGGGTACATCACACCCTCAAGCAAATGCATTCTATACAGGCGCCCGGGCCAAACAGTATGCCTCCGCTCTTTTACCAAAAAAATTGGAATGTTGTTGGGGCTGATGTGATATCTACTTGTTAAATATTTTGAATAATGGTCTAGACCCTGCTTTTTTTAATAAACTTTCATTGTCCTGATCCCCAAGATCAAATCCCTTGAAACCCCGAAAGACTTTCGTTCTATTAGTATGTGTAATAAGACATTTCCTATAATTACTAAGGTGATAGCTAATAGGTTTAAGTTGTTACTTCCTGATATCATTTCCCCTACTCAGAGTGCTTTATCCCTACCCGCCTAATCACTGATGACACCCTTGTTTCTTTTGAATTATTTCATCGTATGCATAAAAAGAAGAAGGGGAGGAAGGGTGTCTTGTGTCTTTAAAATTAGACATGAGCAAAGCCTACAATAGAGTGGAATAGAGTTTTCTCCAGGCCATTCTATCGAAAATAGGATTTGCTTTAACTTGGGTTGATTTGGTTATGCGATGTGTGACTACTGTTTCTTATTTTCTTTTGGTTAATGGGTACCCTACTGAATCCTTTTCCCCTGGACGAGGATTAAGACAAGGTGAGCCCCTCTCACCTTATTTGTTCTTATGTTGCAGAAGATTCTTGATTCTTCTTCACAAGGCTGAACTGAATAACCAAATTCACGGGTTAAAGATAGCCCAAAATGCGCCGACTATCTCTCACCTCCTTTTTGGAGATGATAGGATCCTAGTTTTTGCGACTCGCCGAGAAGACTGTGACCATATTCGCCCTATCAACAGTGTATATCAGAAAGCATTGTCAGCATATCAACTTGGGGAAATTGGATTTGGTGGCTAGTTCTATTGTCCCTGACAATGAGAAGACGAATTATGCTATAATTTTAGGCGTTCGAGACTCTGCCAAGTTTGGGAAGTACTTGGGACATCCTATTATCATAGGGAAGTCTAAGAGGTGGATCGAGTGGTTAGTCGGATGAAGTCTTGGAAGCAAAATAGTCTCACAAAAGTGGGACAGAGGATTATAAGAAAAACTGTTTTGCAAGCTTTCCCGACTTATTGAATGAGTTGTTTTGTTTTTTCGATAGGGACATGCAGGGATATAGAGAAGGCAGTCGCTAGATTTATTAGGGATCCACTGAGTCGGGATGAAAACATCACTGGGCTAGTTAGGAGAAGACAACCCGAGCTAAATCTTAAATCATCCTTAACACTTGTGCCACGATTACTTAAAGAAAAGTACTTCACTCACACTACTCTTGATCAAGAGCGTAGGTAGGATATAATCCAAGTTTTATGTGGCGGAGTATTTTGTAAACTCGGAAATTGGTCAAGAATGTCATTGCTTGTGATGCACTTTCAAACCTAGTAAACTGCAAGTGTACGGTGCTAGTGTAGCTAGTGGCAAACAAGGTCGATCCCACAAAGACTGTTTTCTATGTTTAGTTTTATACCCTAATCCTAATAATTCTACCGCATTTAGACTCTCGAATAGAAGATTTGACTTTTATCCTAAAACTAGATTGCATAAAATAAAACAAAGGAAATAAAATAGTGTTGAAATAGAAGAAATAAACAATCACGATGAGCTCAACCAGATAAAAGACGTACTCTAGGGATTCAATTTCAGTTATTATCTCCTACGTTTGATTATCGTATTAATCTAGACTTTTTAAACCGATTGTTATTGTTATTAGGCGATACTACTCTTAATTATCCTTCCTCTCGGATGATACTAACATGTAGATCAATTAAGGACAATCACCCTCTCGTGCTAACTATCACATAAAAGACTTACAAGGGTTCCGTAAACTGATGTCTACGCTAGACCCCACTCCTCTCGGATGATTATCAATGCCTACGCTATATAGTATAAGCCTATTAACAAAACTCTCCTGTCGGACGTCAAATTGTTAAGCAAGTAGACAAATATCAAGTGATTAAGTTAATACAATCATATAAAAAAAATAAGCATATAGATAAACAAATAAGAATGATGTCTAGAATTAAACGGAAGTAACCCAAACATAATAGATAAATAACCTACTTTCTAACCCTAGAACACAATAGGATTAGTTACCCATAATCATAATTAAAAGATAAGATAAATTCATGGACAAACATCTTGTATGAACTAAAAATAAAAAGGGAATAACAAAACCCGATCTTGAATCTTGATATTCGTCTCCGGCGTTCCTTGCTCTTTAATTTAAACCTCCAAGTGTTCTACAATGATGTAAGTCTGCTAAATTCGGATTTGGGAGCCTATATTTATAAGTTGGGAAGGATTAGGGTTGGAAACAAGCCAAAAATAAGCCAAAACGTGTTACAAAAAACCGACTAACCAACTCGATCGAGTCAACATAAGTGACTTGACTAAGTCAATCCATGCTAAATTCTGCTTCGAACTCGACCGAGTTGGTTCTGCCTGTTTCTTTCCTCCAACTTCAAGGCTATATTTGGAGGTCTTCCGTTAATAACTTGACTTTGGCTCTTTCTGAAAAAGTTGTAGCCCTTTAAATTAACTTTTTAATGCCACCTATTTCACCTCATTAGAACATGTAAAACTCAAGTTATGAGCAAAAACACTGGAGGTGTGTTAGGCTGGAATTCTACATTTCTGCCTCTTTTCATCGTTTCACCTCGTCTCGTGCACGTTTCTTCTCCAAACTTCTTCGTAATGGACTTTTAAGCATAATAATACCTATTAACTTAAAACACGATTAAACATGTTATTTGGCTCAATATAATCAATATAAGCACAAAATTATCGAATATGTATGCAAATGTTACCAAATTGACTCTATAAATCGGTCCAAATGCATGGTGTGTGGGAAATGGTTTAAATATTGATGCACGGACTAATAATTAGATTGGCCTTGATGATCTGAAACCCCTAAGTAGTAATCTTGATCATGTTCCTTCTAACTCGTTTGTCTCTGATTTTGTGGATGTAGGGTAAAAACTGTGGAATGAGGATAAAGTTAATGAGGTGTTTCACCGATAGATACAGAGAAGATTATGGCTATACTGTTGAGGTCACGATTGCCTAGTGACAGACTGTACTAGAAATTGACAAATAATGGCTACTTTACGGTGAAGTATGCCTATCAATTGGTAACTCGCCTCTATTCGGAACTTAGTATTAACTTCCTTGGTTCGGGTAATCCCAAGTCGGCATGGATGAAACTATGGAACATGCAAACCATCTCGAAGATAAAACACTTACTATGGAGGGTGTATGTTGATGTTTTTCCTACATGATCCAATTTAGTCCAACGACATATGGCCGATGATTCTATTGCCAACTGTGTGGTGAGCCCTAAGAAACATCAGCTCACGTGTTCTTCCATTGCTCGACGGTTCATCTTATGTGTGAAAGGATCCTGATTCATGTGCATGTAACAGATCGACCACAATATTTTCAAATCAAAGATATTATCAACTAATTATCAAGTGAATGAATCAGCCTATTAGCATCGATCATATGGTATATATAGACGGAACGAAGCAAATTCTATCTGGAGGGTCGCGAATTTAGCAGATCACGTGTGTTGACATGGGCTTGCCAATTTCTTAATGATGTGGAAGCCATGTAGTCCGTTAATAATAAGTAGCCGCCTCCCACTACTCTCCCACGTCCAGTGGCTTTATGGATGCCCCCTCCAATTGAGCACAGAAAGCTTAACTTCAATGCAGCTCTGTTTAATGATGGAACAGTGGTTTGAGCTTCATTGTCAGCGATGAAATGGAGATACACTTATTGGTCAGATCCCTCTATATTCGTGCCCAAGGGCTGACTATTTTGCTAGAAGCTCTTGCTCTAAGATATGCGTTAACTGTTGCCTGGGAAGTAGGTGTGAGAAGTGTTACGAAGGTGATAATAAATCTTTATGCACTAATTAGAGATGGGACTGACGCATATAGATTATTGGGGGCTCATCCTTGATGATATTGATACTCTAGGTAATCTTCTTCATTATGATCATTTTGGACTTGTACCTAGAGATGCTAGCGCATGCTCTAGCTCATTGCATGTTTGATATAGGCGATAATATAGTTTTGATGAAGAAGTTCCCTCATATATTCATGTAATAGTACTTGGGGATGTAAAGTGTTTGCTTTGAATGAAATAGAATTACCTAAAAGAAAGCAAGCCAATTAGCTAGAAAATGAGATAGCTAAATCCGGCCTCTTCGTCATATACGTGAAGTTTATATATCTAATTGTAGCAGTGCTCTCTTTACCACTTGTATCTTCATGTTTTCAAAAGCTCAATTTGTTAGCTAAACCTCGGGTGTGTAGATACACAAATTTTGAATCAAACAAATAGCAGTCACGTGTCAAAGTGGTGTAGATATTACCATATTAAATTAATTTTAGTAATTATCCTAAAGATCATGGTGGATATCAAATTATGGTGGATCAACCGGAGAACTCCGTATGTTAGTATATTGCATAAATTCCTAGTATGCAAAGTTAAAGGAGTACTAAAGGTGGATTATTCCAATCCACTTGAGGCCAAGTTTGCCAAATCTCAAGTATGTCTAAGTCAAATTGGAGTATTAAGAATGATATTATGATATGGATTCCATTAGATAAAGATCATGATTTCTCAATCATATTTCTTATATTTGACGTCGATTTGAGAGTTATGAATATTAAATTAATATAATTATTTTAATAATTATTTGAAAGATATTTGATAGATATGATATTACGAAGGACCAATCAAATTGCTCCAATTGGATCCTAGGCCCATTAGGGTTCTCTATCCTACAACTATAAATAGGGCCTCATTGTTCTACAAAAACTCATTAACAACACAAGTTCAAGAAAGCAAGTGGAAGATTCAAAGTTGTTCTAAAGGCATTACAAAGCTAATCTTAAGATTTTCAAGGCGTTACAAAGTCAATCTCGAGATTTTCAAAGTTTGATCCGAGATCAAGGTGTTGAGCCCCTTCGATCAGCATTTTCAAGTTAGAAATTCGACGGTGTTCTTCGACGTTCTTTAAGAAATCCAGCGAGCACATCGTTTGATCCAAAATCAAGCTTACACGTCTTTGTATTAATGTTACTCAAGTCAAAGCTCAAGACCGGAGAAGATCAAATCAACTTCGATTTGAAGGCGTTAAATCATTAAAGAGAAGAATTAGAGGACAAATTGGGATCGGAACCCACAAAGTTGTAAATCTATTGATTCGATTCAATGAAATTCAACTTGTAATATTTTTTCGTGTTTCATCTATTTTATACACGAAATTTGTTGTTACAAAGTGAATCTAGGGCCTCATATAAGTGGTTGAATAGGCAAATCGATCATGTGTCCTTGTTGCTGCTCTTAGAGTAAGCTCTGCAAAGCTTGATAGAGCATAGTTTCCAGAAGTTCATGTGTATGACCCCGACCTTTCTAGTAAATGAAGGGCCAGTGCTGACATTTATTAGATGGGTGGATCTGAATAGGGAAAGAAAAAGCTCTTGCGGTATCACCCCTTCTCCAATAGAAGAAAAAAGATCCTACCATGCCTTCGAGAAAATTCCTTCCTAGCTAGCATCTCCCAAAAGTATCTCAACATGTCACATTCGAATAGAGGTCGTCAACTATAGATTATCGCATCACTTCCAGTGTCAGCGGGATTCTACGTATCCTTTCGCACTGGTGGGTCGATCTCCAATCTTCTTTACTTTAAGAAGTTGTGAAGCCTTAGTCTTATCTTTCACAATTCATCCAGTCATTGTGGTTGCACATTTCCATTATGTACTGCCTATGGGAGTCGTTACTCGACCAAGAAAGCTTCATTCTGAATCACAAGAGAAATTTCTTTTTTGAATGTTCTCTATGTTCGTAATATGTTCTCTGTTTAGTGTTGCAATGACTATGTTCGGATCTGACAATACAATAGTCAAATCTCGTCCTCTTCAAGCAAAAAGGGTTCCCAGAAGAGGGAAGAAGGCTTTCTATAGGGTCGATGGGCAAAAAACCAAGAGTAGTCTATACAAAGCCCTTCTCTATAAAAGAAATTGTGCATATCTACTACATCCATCACTGATTAAGGGGGTAGGGGCGATTCCTATGCCGCCGCATTTTTCGGTTTTCGTGGACCCTCTTTTAGTCCCTTATGTGTGGTAAAACCATTATATTAGTTTTATCATCATATAATCTATTTATGATACTAGCATCCGAGAATTATCCTTTTTCCGATACTTCCAGTAATGAGCGAAGTGTTCGAATCCCATTTCCTTTAGTAGGTGGGATTCCTATTCAATTGGCCCTAGTCTGGCAGCTCTTAGTGGCTCTACGTCCGGTACATCTAAGGTAAACAAAAATGCAAGTGTCACATGCTGATTGATTTCTAGTCTGTCTCACGATCACTATCACGACGCTAATAAATAATAGTTTATTTAGCCTTTATGTAATATACTATGATAACAAAGCTTCTCTTTGAAGAGGTGTTTTACGCATTTGAATCTCTATTACAGATTTTAATAACTTTCAGGTTTTTAAAATAATTATAATTTTTTTTTAAAATATATACGATTATTTTTAACATTTAAATATTTATAGTTTTTATAAGTTATGTTCAGCTTATTTCATTTGCATTTTTAAATATAATTCTAGTATTTCCTTGTTAATTTTTAGCAATAGTTTATAGATTTTTTAATGATTTAATGATTTTTTTATTTTTTAAAAAAGTTTATTTCTGTGAAAGGAAATTATTTTATATTTAACTTTTTTACAAAAATATTTTTTATATAATCACAGCATTTTTGAGTTAAATTTGTGATGTATTAAATGAATTTTAGAATTTAAAAGTAGTTTAAAAAAATTTAAGTAATTTTATATTTTGCTTTATTTTTTAATATTACTTTACTATTCTAATAATAAAAAATTACTCTTGGAGGTTTCAAAGTGAGAAATACTGTGAAATGTAAGTAAACTGAAAATATTAGTCAATAAGAAGAAATAGGCGTTATGTTGTCTTATGTTTCAGGAAGAAAAAGAATTAGACTGTAGTATTACAGAAGCCGTTCCCCAAAACTAATGGATGCAATAAACTCCACATATGGCATAAACCCTAGGCGTCTCTCCATCTCTACAACTGACACGTGTCCACCCTTCTTTCCCCCATGAATTTCCCTTACCTTTATTAACAAAAATAAATAAATAAATAAAAGGAAAAAACCCTCCACTCCGACTCCCATAGCAACTAAATCCTTCCCTCTCTAAACTGCCTCTCCCTCTCTCTCACTCTCATCGCAAATCCCTCTCTCTCTCTCTCTCAGCGCACATTGCGGTTGCCCTTATCACCATATATAGGAAAAAATTGCAGAGAATTTCTCGGTATTGGAGAGAATGGAGAAAGTGGAAGGCGAGATGGAAGAGAAAATCACGAAGCGCAGCACCAGTAGAGAGACTGAGCTCTTTCCTCTGTTAGCAGAAGCTACAGAGGATGAAATCATTGTCGCTGATATCCTTCTCAATCTCAGAACTCTGATGTCGTTAACTGAATCATTGGTGAATTTCAATTGGAAGTGCAAGAGGAGGAGATCTTGCCTGGACAAGCTTCCACCAATACTCGCTGCACCATCACCGTCGCTTCGGAGGACGGAAACCAAAATTGAGGAGGCGGCCGTGGTAGCGGCGAAGAAGGACGACGGCGCCGCACACCCAACCACTAGCCCCGACACTCCGTTCACTTTCTCGCCTAGTGATGAATCTGATGAAAAGTCCTCGAAGAAAACTTCCAAAAAAAGGGTGCGTCTCTTCTTCTTACCCTGTTTGCTTTAATTGCAATTCGTTTTTAATTTTTTGTTTACTTTCCCCCTTTTTAATTTTTTAATGAATTTCAGTTAGTGGATTTTGTTTTGCAAATAGAAGGGGAGAAATATATATTCAATGGAATTCAGGGATTTCCTTGTACAGCTTCTTCTTCTTCTCTAACGATGTAACAATTCAAATCTTAATAATTGATTTGCAGTCGAGGGAGAAATATTTGGATATGATTGAAAGACAAACTGAGAACAGAGACTTGCTTAGAAGGGTAAGTTCGTAATTTCGTTAACAGAATTGTCTTGTCTTTAGTTTTCTGTACATTATCTTCTTATCTTTTTCTCCACTGTTTTATCTTTTTAACAGGAGATACAGAATGTGAACAAGTATTACCAGAATCTCATGTCCCACAATGCAGAACTTAAAGCAATATTAGCAGAGGTATTCAAACCTTCATTCCTTCAATCTTTTATTTTATGATTATGGCAATTCTTTTGTCCTTTTCCAATTATTGATATCTTACCCAAAATGCAGGCGAAAAGAAAGGTAGAGCCACAAAAGGAAATAAAGGGAGGGGTAAATCCTGAAGAGCACCGAGTTAACCCGGAGCAATATTTCGTGTACTCAGTCGACCCAATCAGGGGTGAGTCAAATATTGGGATTGGATCGGTGAATCGTGTGGGGCCACTTGGGTTTGATCTCAACCTTCCAGCTGAGGAGGATTGTGGTTGTGGAGTGGACTTGTCCCAGCCGTTGGATGTGATCAGCGCCGTTGCAGATAAACGGGCCAGATTTGCTGAAGCTAGGAGAAAGAGGAGAAGTATAATGAAGGTCAAGTACGGTAGGAATGGAGTTTAAAATCCTTAAACATTTTTTTAACAGTGTGTAGTCCAGAGTAACAACGCGTTGCAGGCTGTAGGATAAGCTAATTAATTAAGGTGTTCCTTTTTAATTAATGATAAATTTAGAGTTCTCGAAATAAAATTTAAAAAAAAAAAAAGAAGAAGAAGAAGAAGAAGAAGAAGAAGAAGATTTCAGTGTAGTAACTGTAAATGAGAAAGCAACTTGATTGGGCCTTTAGGAGAGAAACTTTTTGGCTGATATTTGCGATTTAATCTTTGTTTAGGATGAAATATTATTTTATATGCACTTAGTTTTGGCTGATATTTGCGATTATATCTTTGTTTAGGATTAAATATTATTTTATATGGAGTTAGTTGCGTGGTAATTATTTCCCAAACTTATTAGAGATGTAATTCCACAACATGTATATAAGGGTGTGTTTGGGAAAGATATTTTTTATGTTTGTTGTCTATACTTTTATTTGTATTCTTTTTTTATTCATTCATGTACTGAATTTTTATTTCTTTTTCTTAATATTTATTTGTTGAACTTTATTTTGCTCGTGCTCTCTCCTCTTCAATTGTTTTGACTTTTACAATGTACATACATTTTTTTAATGGTTAAAAGTTAAAAAAAAAATAAAAGAACATTTGTAAAAATACAAATTAACATTCAGATATACTAAAGCAATTAAAATATGCGTTACTTTCCTAATTTTATGTATAATTAGAATATAACCAAGAGAAATTGACGACCGAGGTTATAAAAAGATTGTTGACGACTTGACACTACTAAGATGTATAAGCTTATATTAAATATTTTATAAGTTCTAATATCTTATAAGTGGTTTTAAGAGTTTATAAGATACTACTTTTTTTCCCGGCTAATTGGGAGGGTTGACACAAGTATTAAGAAAAGTTATTTTTTGAGATTTTGTTGACTTTTCCAAAGTAAATTGAAGGTGAAGAATTGAATGTGCAGATTGTGTTTTAACTTACCTTTTTAAGGGATGTGCAAGATTAGCTGAAACGGACGAAAATAGAAAGTGTGCAAGTTAAGCTGGCACGGAGGTAGTATAATTTTCAAGAGCTTATAAATTAATAAAATATTTGGATAAAAGAATTTATAAGCTTGCATATGTACTGCGTGATTTATCTATGAATATGGAGATTAATTTGAAAGCAACTATCAAACACACATGTTAATTAGAGTAGAAAGTGTGCGCATTCTGTGTGGTGTAAGTAGTGTGCTGTGAAGTGTGGGTATTGTGGGTATTGTGTGAAGTGTCTGCCCCGTGTGTATTTGTTTGTGTAAAATATGTGTGAAGTGTGTGAAATATATGAAGTTTTGTGTATTGCGTGTATTGTGTGTGTAGTGCGTGTAGTGTGTGCGAAATGTATGTGAAGTGTGTGCATGTGTGTGTAACATCAGGGGCGCAGCCCAGTGCAAAATTTGTGCAATCTTAATTTTAAATGTATAATTTTTATTATTTTTATTATTTAGTATTCTAAATTTTAACTAAGTCCACCCCATTTATATTGCAAGTTCACTGAACGCTAATAAATTTTTAATGTCCAGTCCACCACATTTATAAATTATGGATCCGCCCCTGTGTAACATGTAAAATTTGAGTGTAACTATTAAGATCTTAAAATATAAGTTGGATCAGAGCAATTTTTCTCTTATTTTGTAGATCTAATAAATTGTTTAACATCTTATTTTATCAAATATATTTAAAAAAAGTTTATAATTTTTTATCTTATAAGATGTATTTAGAAGCTTGTAACCTTAGTCGATGTATTCTTGTAGGCTAATCAATGAAGTGTGAGTGTGTGACTTAAAAACAAGATAGGTTAGTCTGTAACATGTAAGTCGACAAACTACGTAGTAGAAGAAGCATTTGCCGAACCAAGAAATAATGTACAACAAAAATAACAGGAATATCAATATAAATAAACTAAACTAATAAATCGAACACATTATTAAATGAATAGAAATATTAATACCAAAATTAAAGAAGTAAATCTGACAGAATTAATTTATCTAAGCCTATACACCATCAATTTTCAATATGAGACGAATTTTAGTCCATTATTATTTGCAACATGACTTTTTAAAATATAAAAATACAACATTCAATGCATCAATAATATTTTGTACTCCAATTGCAGGCATGAGTTTGACAATGAAATTTTGACCTGCCAAATTTTGTACGTATAATTGTACGAATATTTTTACCAAAAATTAAATGAAAAATATATTGTTCAATTATCGAACTTAATTATTATACATTACTATTTTCATTTAATTAGGACTTAAAAATATTATATGGTTGCAAGTCTATAACGAAAATACTCAAAAATCTCGATTTCAGTCTCCACGTAAGCTCAAAGTGCATCAAATTGAAAATTTTGCAAAGGAGGTGCATTTCTACCAAAATTTCTGTTGCAACACAGGATAATTGTTTGTGAATAAAGTAAAAAACAGAGTCGCCTTTGCCTGTACTGAAACTTGTACTACCAGAAACAAGTCCTAAGTTGCAAGTTGCAACACACAATAATTTTCTGCAAATGTTGCAACACAGATAAAAACAACGCAGACAACGTTGGTTAATTGGGTATGAATTAAATTATTTCTTTTTTTTTTCTCGATTTTCGATTTGATATCCATAATACATACTCCCTCCGTCCCGGCTTAACTTGCCTAGGTTGACCGGACACGGGGATTAAGAAAAAACAGATTTTGTGGAATCTTTGACTTTTTTAAAGGTGGAGATTGAGAATGAAGATTTTGAGACCTCCGTCCCAGCTTAACCTGCCTACTTGCCATTTTAGTTTGTCTCACCTTAACCTGCGTACCCCATAAATAGCAAATTTCTCTCACAATCTCCACCCTCAAAATCTTCATTCTCAATCTCCACCTTTAAAAAAGTCAAATATTCCACAAAATCTGTTTTTTTTTAATCCCCGTGCCCGATCAACTTAGGCAGGTTAAGCCGGGACGGAGGGAGTATAAAATATATTTTTTTAGTGTAAAATACCTTCTTACGATGTAATTTATCCAATATTTTTAAGTTTATGACCTAATATAAACGAATTTCATTTATAGCCTACTTAAAATTTGCCCATTGTTTGGTAAAAATTTGCCACATGAGACGAAATTCTAAATTCGTCTATAAATAAGCTCCCTCATCTAATGTCATTTCATCTATAAATGAGCTCTCCTCATCTAAATTCCTAGGTCCATTATGATGTTTATTGTTACCGTAATTTCGATGGAGTATCTTTACCGATGTCAGTGAAGACATGTTAATTATCTGAATTTCATCGAAACATAAAAAAAATATTAGTATCGATTTTTATAAAACAAAACTCACATTTTAACGCCATTGTTAGAATTTAAGAGGAATAACTTGGCAAAACTCGTGGTTTCTAGCATGTTGATTGAACTAAAATATAAGTCCCGGGAAAGCTAATTAAAATTAAAATGTACGTAAAAACGAGTCAAACTTTTGAAATTAAATACAAGAAGATAATGCAAATAATAAAGCAAAACATATTCCCTTAAAAAAAATAAAGCAAAACAATAGCCAACATTATTTTAGAACCCAAATAGATTAAATTAACCAATGTACTGAAAAGAAGTTGGCCTCACTTTTTTTGTTTCTATTTTTGTGTAGTATAATTACAATTTACAACGAAATTATGAGGATAATTTTATTGGACTAATTTTGTGTAGTACAATTGAATTTCTACTGTAATTTAATACATGAGTTTCATAGTTTATTATCTATAAATATGCCATAAACATTCATTTCGCTTAAAATCCAAGTTAAACAAATTAATCGAAGCTACTAATAATATTTTGGGAAATATCATGGATTTCCGATTTCTTAATAAAACTTTCAACATTTATTCGAAATTTTACTGATATCAATACATACACCGATATTTCCATAAAATCTAAGAACTATAATTCCTACCGGAAACAAATTTTCAACCATGTAGGGGACAATGTTATGATATTATTTATCTCAAAAATATTTTGTCCAAACATAAGTGTTATCTCTGAAATCCATTATTCAAATTAAGTAAAAAGTTGGAACATCTAATTCTATGAATAAACTATATGTGCTTAAATAAGTCAACTCAAAAAAACAAATAAAGTATTATAACTTAAAATTTACTAAATAAATTTTAGTAGATTATATATTGATGTAATTGATAAAAAATAAAAATTTATACTCACTTATTCGGGATTAATGAAGTAATAATGACACAATAATTATTTTTCCACTTTAAGGACATGTTTACTTCATAGTATAAACCTGAATAAGGACAAATTGTTCAAGACAATTCAATATTTACGTGATTGAATCATAAAAAGCTAGCTCCATGTAACTCACAATTCTAGGCAAAATACCCCTATTAGAAATTTCACATCTAAAAATGAGTTTATTTATCCCGAATCAAAGATAAGCTTTCGTTCTAGATTTTCTCATACATCTTTTCTTCTTAATTTTACTGTTGTAAATTTTGCCTCATTGTCAGCTTTTTCAGGCTTAAAAATAATTCTTTTGATACTTGATTTCTTTTCACTACCTTTAATCTTGGCAACATATGAATTTCTATTTTCGTTTCGCACCATATGATGATGAAGAAGATCATGATTACTGAGTTTATTATTTTCTCCTCTCCTCTCACTAAGTCATTATATTTTTTTTCTTCGTTTCCCATACGTTTTGGAATACACATTAAATAAGAAAAGAGTTAAGGTTTAATTGAATTTAGATTTGTGTTGAACTGTTCTTTGCTAAAAATTTGTGTAGTTTAGAAAGACCCGGTAAAAAGTGTCCCGTATTTTTATGTAATTTAGAAATTCCTAATATTTTCTAAAAAAATCCTTAATAATCTTCTTAATATTGGATCGAGAGAAAATAAGCCCATCAGTAACTTTCGGGAATTCCGTTAAGCCCAATAATGGCCCAATACTGCAAGGGTTTCCTGAGCTATAGAGCACCTATATAAATTAAGAATTCCCAATCTCTCCCTCTGTGTGTCTCTCTCTCCCCGTTATCCTCGTCTTCCGCCTTCCCATTATAATACTGCAACTTGAGAAATTCCTTTTCTTTCATTTTGTTTTTTTAAGCTGTCTTACAATTAATATATGTTTTAATAGCGTGTGTGATTATTGATGATGCAAATGACGAAATTACCTTTTATGATGAGTAGCTTCTGCTGAAGCAGAGCCATGATTCTTCGTCATATACTTCCATGACTCTGATGCATTATTATATCTCATTCTTATTTTATACATCCTTTAATATTTCTATTAACTTATTTTGATGATAGATTTTATTTTATAATATACCTTCTTAAATGCTCGGTTTTTGTAACTAGTTTAAGATCTTATTCCGATTAAAAAAAAAAAAAAAAGTTTGTTGGATCTTTGATCTGTTATATATGTACGGCGGTTTTTTGTTCTTAAGATTCAGCTTTCTAAAAATATTTTTTGGGAATTTGCATTAAATCGTCTAATAAATTCTTCTTGTGCAGATTTCAGTTAAAGTTGTTCGAGATTTGATTTTTTTAACTACTTAATTATGATGATCCCAGTTAAAGTTTTCACCCTGGGATGCAGTGCAAACCTTGTAACGGCATAAAATTTAATTTGTAAGTATTGAGTTAATTATAATTCTATTAAATTATATATAATTAATTTATCTAGTTATATATAATTTAATAGAATTATAGTTTTAATAATTATTTAACTATTGGATTATATATAATTTGTTTATTATGATGGGTTTCTTGATATATTATGATGTTTGAGGATTTGCACACAGTGAGTTGATTTAAAGAGGAATACAAAAAAAGGATAGTATTAACAAACTGTAATTGAGAAGTGATTATTAATTTTTTTAGGGGATAAATGTACGTTGGTGGGGCCTTTAGGATACAAATATTTTGGCTGATATTTGCATATCTTGGGTTTCGTATTAAATATCGTGATAATTATACTTTATTGAGATTTAATCCTTAAATTTACGGAGAAAAATCATAAACAATATACTCTTTGTTTCGCATTAAATATCGTGGTAATTATTTCCCAAAAGATGTATATAATTTTGGCTTGGGATGGGAAAAATATTTCTTATGTTGGTTGTCGATACTTTTATTTGTATTCATTTCTTTAATTCATTAAAGTACTTCATTTTCTTCTTTTTATTACTTTCTCCTATCAAAAATAAATATTATTATAGAAAAAATTATTTTCATAAATGAATGTCATTCTAGTAATTTTTACGTATTTCTTCCAACATTATCGTTAGCTATCTAAGAAAATTTCCATATAAATCATATATAAATAAGGTATTGAGAAAATGATAGAGGAATTTATGGTAATTAAAAAGTTAATGGAGAGAAAAATGAAGGGGTGTTGTCTATTCCATAATCTATTAAATTTCACCTAAAAGTCTAAGATATACTCCCTCGGTTTCAAAATAAGTATCGTTTTTAAGAGAAGATAAAAAAAATTCAAAATAAATGTCGTTTTAACAAAAAAACCATCATTTTTTCAATCTTACCCCTAAATAACCTACTTAATTTAGTTAATTATTTTCTTATTTGACAAAACATATCAAATTAAATGAATTTTGTATGTATATATTTATCATTTTCATCAATCTTTAATTTTTACGAAAAATATTAAAACAACACTTATTTTAAAATGAAGGGATTATTTATTTGTGGACGGATGAAGTAATACTTACTCTTACTTTCTTCTCTTCAATTGATTTGACTTTGACAATGTGCTTTGACTTTCTTTTTGAAATGTTTAAAGTTTATGGAAAAATAAAAAAGTATTTGTAAAAATTATTGAAATTAACATTCACATATATTAAAGCAATTAAAATATGCGTTACTTTCCTTAAGTTTATGTATAATTAGAATATAACCAAGAGCAATTGACGACTGAGGGCATAAAAGATTGTTGAAACACGAAATAATGTCCAAGGAAAATAATATAAATATGCATATAAAAAATAAAAGTAATAAATCTAACACATCTATATATATATAAGAGTAAAATGGAGGTTAGTTTAGTAATTTTAGTTTTCTCGCCTAAACTTCAAGACTATAGTTGGTAAGTTTTTATTAATATTGGTAAGTTCATAATTTTCTTATAGATTTTTTAATTAAAAATATTTTTTTCATTTCTAATCCGTTTTTAGACATAATATATCAAATTATTCATCTTTTTACGATCTTTAATTTGACATGGAGATCACATATATTAAAAAGAGATACTTGATAACAGATTGTTTATTGGTTAATTATTATATTACGTTTGCGTATTTATTATGAATTGGACTATAATATTGAGGGTAAGTTGCAATTATAAATGCATAAAATAATTCCTTGATAAAAAAAAAATATTGATTGATTTTTTTTAAAAAAAATTCAACTAATCAATTTATTTTATTCGACATGAACTTTCAAATATTTTCTTTATTTAAATTACTCTAGGAGAAAATTATTTTTTAAATAATGAAACTCCTAATTTATTAAATTAAAGGTAAAAAGTTAATATTTTAATTTTATAATCAGTTTATTAAATTATTATATCTGCTTATATGATTTTATAATAACAATGTTTGTTTGATTAGTCGCGGAAATACGGGAGCTTTGAGCATGTATTTTTTTATATAACAATGTCTTTTCATAATTATAATAAAAAATATTTTTATTACTTATTCATATTTTTATATAATATAAAAAAATTAAAAAAAAAATTACAATTTGCAATCTAAATTATAACATCAATTTGCTAGATTTTGCAATTTTATTTTTATTTTTTTACATAACGAACCTCAACTATATATTTTTTACACTTTGCAACCAATACAATAATTTGTTGCACTAACTAACCTCAATTATGTCTTTTTAAATCTAATAAAAAAAAATTATATTTAAATAAATATACCTTTTAACAAAAATATAATTTTTTTTGAATAAATTACAACATCAAATAAAATTTAACAATATCCAAATATTTTGAAGAACTCACATATCTTAATTTCTTATCCAATTATTGAATACCTTTTGGATTGTGTTCTTTTAATGGTTGAATTTTTTTAAAAATAAGAATTATTTGAGTATATTTGAAATCACCAAGTGAAATGTTAAAATTGCAAATGATAATCTATTTTGCAAAAAAAAAAAAATTAATTTTACGTTATAACTTAGCATTTTGTTTGGATAAACAAAAATCTCTCTGTGTCACTGTGTGTGCGCGCGAGAAGAAGGTTAATTTCGTAATTTTAATTTTTTCGGCTAAATTTTGGACCATAATTCTGTAATTAAATTGTAATTTTGGAAAATTTAAACTATTTTTCAAAAAAAATAAAATAATAACTTTTTTTTTCATTTCTAACCCATTTTTATGTAATATATATATATATATATATATATATATATATATATATATATCATTTTAATGGTCTTTTCACGAACTTTAATTTAATATTCATGTCGCACATATTATAATGAAACATTCAATATGAAAAGTTATATTATTTTTTGGTTGATTATTTGTATTGAATGTCAGTATTTATTGGTCTGTAAACTAAGATTAGTTAAATAATTTTTTCTATAAAAAAAAATAATTTATTTATTTATTTAAAAAAATATAATCAATTGGTTTGTTTCATTTTACATAAAATAAATTAATATTCGACCACCTGCTTCAGTTATATACATAAAAGTAATAAGGAGAGAATTTCTGTAAATATATTTTTCCTCTATTCTTTTATAGAAGTTTTGTCAACTTTCCATTTATTTTTATTTTTTTGAAGAGTTCTCTCCAAAATTTTAGAATATAAATAATCTTTTTTTTTTCAATTCATTTTTACATATAATATATCAAATTAATATTTTTTTATGATTTTTAGTTGAACATACATATCAGATATATAAACTAAGATATTATATTTGAAGAATGAAACCGATTGTTGTTATCGATTTTGGATTAAATTGATATTTATTGTGGTTGAATTATTTGTATAGGGTTTGTATAAAAAAATAAAAGGAGTTAGCTAAAGAAAATCTTACAAGTATAATAGATTATTTTATTAAAAAAGTATAATTGATCAATTATATTGTCAAAATTTTTATCTCAATTTTGTTGAAAAAAATAAAGAGAAATTATTCCGAGCGACCTCATCATCAACATACAAAATGGGCTATACACGTTTTACTAAAGTCTATATTTTCTGTTCAATTACTAAACTGAAATAGATGCTAAAAACTACTATAAGTATTTTTCATTTTTTCTACTATCTTTTGACTCTGGACATCACTTGATTTTTATTCAGATATTGATTCGATCTAAATGTATGTTTATGATGTTACCATTCTATTAGTTTTTTTTTATATATATAAATTATTTTCTATTTTCGTACGATCCTCAATTTGAACCATAGATTCCATATATCAAAAGTGATACACCGATCACATGTGTGAGTTTCAAACAAGATTGAATAAATTATAAAAATAAATTTTACATTTAATATTTATCTTAATTTTATTGTGCAAAATGATTTATCTAATGCTTATAATGTTTACGATTGTCTAATGTCTAATTTAAAATGTTCAAATAATTATTTGATTAAAACTTGGTTACAATTTAGATGACTGGATCGCATAATATATATTTTATTAAAAATATTACTATATAAATAAACTTCCATGCATCGCACGGGATATATACTAGTTAACCTAATGAATAGAAATATCAATACGTGACACCGTTGATTAATCTAACCTATACTACATAACCTATATCTTTGATGGGTTAACTATGTAAAATCTTACTACCTTTGCACCAAATAATATTGTGTGCTCCGTGGAGCTTGAAAATAAGATTGTGATGTGCCAATTTGTTTCGTGTAATTGTATCGAATACTCTTATTCTTAACTAAATAAAAAATATATTGTTCTATTATCGAACTTAATTACTAAATATTATCATTTTAATAAATTAGAGGCTTAAAAGTGTGTATGATTATAAGTTTATAAGGGAGATAGGCAAAATCTCGATCTCCGTCTCCACGTTAACAATTGGATTCAATCTATAAGGAGGATAGTCAAAATCTCGATCCCATCCTTCATATTAAAATTTGCTTTCCACATTAGCAATTGGATAAAAAAATTGTTTAAGCGTATTGAATTAGAATTTTAAAAAAGGTAGTACATTTTCTTTTTACTTTCTCCACATCCGCACCCAGAGAGTATTGCATTTATTTTTATCGGTATATATTTTTGCAATCTAGATCAAAACAAATCCAATGCAAATCGTAGTATATATTTCTGCAATCCAGATCAAAAGAAATCTCATGCAAATCTTAGGCATATGTATCGGTATATTAATACAAAGTGTATTGTATAACTCCATTGAAAAAAACGACTATCACACGAATCTCATTTCGAGAGACTGTCAACTTAAGTATAGTAAAAAGATAAACGAGTAAAAGAAAAATAGGTAAATTGGGCTCCATTTTTTTCCTTAGTTTGAGTAAATGAAGTTCCGCCACATAAAATAAGATTTAGTGGAAATCGTGCACAGTAGCCTGTTAGGGGATTGTTACCCTCTTATTTGCCAGGATGATTTTTTTACTAATAGAATATCCATAAAGATGTGTGGTTCCTAATTTACCCCTGATTTATGTCTGTTGGAGGTTAAAATGAGTGACTGTGAGTCATATACGTTTTCTCGTGTTGACTACCGTGTAGGTTCAAGCCAATATCCTGTACACTAGACAAAATAATCGTGTACTCGAGAAACTAATATTGTGTCTATGAAAATTTTATCTTGTGTACATGATAATATTATATCATGTAGACAACAATTACACGATAATTTTATATCACGTACAATATTATCGTGTACACAACAATTACACGATAATTTTATATCGCGTACACGATGATCTTATATGGTGTACATGTAACATGATTTCGTGTTATCGTGTACACAATAATACATCGTGCACATGTATCAAGAAATAGTATTATTGTATACATGCACCAAGAAATAACATTATAGTGTAAACGATATAGTATTAACGTGTATATTATCGTGTACACGATAATTTTATATCGTGTACATGTAACAGTAATAATATTATGGTGTACGCGATATAATGTCATCGTATATGTACCAGGAAATTATATTATGGTGTACACGATATAATATCATCGTGTACACGGTAATATATTGTCGTGTACACGATATCGTGAGCGAGGTAACGACAACGGAAGAGAATGAGTTGGTTGAGGCTAAATTAATATAGAAGCATAATAGGCTTCACAACACAAAATGAATATTATATCAGTAAAAAAGTCATTTTGGCAGAAAAGATGGTAAGGCCATCCCCAATGGTGGGGGAGTTGATGACATGTCAATGAAAAAATACCCACCATTGGATATTTCACCAATGGGAAAGAAATATGGGGGGTTGGATATTTAATTGAGGTAGCATCTGCACTACCTGGGTATTTTGGGGTGGGGGAGAGTGGCAAAGGGTGAGAAGTGTGATCCAAGCACCAAAATACGGGAGCAGCCGAGGGCATGGGCCCCACGCCTGCAGCCTGCCCCCCTCCCCCTCCCCCCCAACACCCTACCCCACCCCACCCCCAACTTTTTTTTTCGTTTTTTATGTAATTTTTTTCTTTGGTTCTTTAATGTTAATAATGAGAATGTTAATAAATATAATCGTTTGCAATTTTTTGCAACGGCTATTTCATCTTTTTTCTTTTTTAAACTGAATAATTTTTTTAAACAGCTAGTTTTATAAAATTTGCAGTTATTTTTTTTTAAAAATATGTAACTTTTCACTACAAATACATGTTCTCATTTCACCATTTTCTACATTCTCTACTACACTAAAATTGCAATTTTGTAGTCAAATTTCTTCTCTTTTCATTAGAAAAAAATGGATTAAGATTCTTGAATGCAATAGTTCAATTCTTCAAATTCTAGAGAAAATGCATCACCCCCAAATATCAATTTTCGTCCACCGATTACCAACTTCCACCCTCAAAATTCTAATTTTCCACCCCACAATTTTTCCAACTCATTTTTCGATTTTTTTGGAAGGTAATCCAGTCCGCTTAATTCATCCGGAGCATCATTCTACATGTATCCAACTCAAATTCCCTACATGCCAGCTCCTCAATATGGATTTTGTCCGACAATAAGCACAAATTCATCAAGAAGGCCCAGTACTGATGGTTCAGATAGAGACATCCCAACTCCAACTTCTCAGCGTTCGTCTCCTTTCTCGTCTCAATTATCTCCAATAGGACTTGAGCAGATAAATCTCACTACCGACTTTGAGGCCGTCGATGATCCACCAAAGGTTCTTGTTGTACAAAAGAAATCTTACTCTGATGCAGAAAACACTCTTCTTGCAAGTTGTTGGCTCGATATTAGCACATACCCTGTGGTCGAAAACGATCAAATGTGGGTCCGAATCGGTGAAGCGTACAACTGGAACCGTCCAAGCAACACGCTGTTTAGGATTCATAATGTAGTGAAATGGTTCTATTGCTGTTTTAATCAGGAGAAGAAGGCCTGGAGCAGTGGTTGCCGTGATGCGGATATTATAGAGAAGATGAAGGCTCAATACAAAGCAAAACATGGCATTCCTTTTAATCATATGGGTGCTTGGAATGTTTTTAAAGATAGCTCGAAGTTTGCCGATCCAGAAGATGATGATTGCGGATAAAAAAAGATAAAAATCTCGACAATTGGAGAGTATGTAACATCTTCCAACACTGACTCGAGCGTAGGGGAGGAAGTTAGGGTGGAACGCACTCGTCCAATGGGGAGGAACACGGCAAAGCGAATGGATAAGGGTAAAAGAAAAACAAGCACGTCTGCTGAAGAAAACAGAGACGAGATTCAGCAAATGTTTCAGGTCTTAGAAGAACATATAAGAAAAAGCTTTCAGGACTACTGAGTCTTGCCGCTTCTCGTGAGTATAAAATACTCATGAAGGTTACCTCGAAGATGACAGAGGAGCAACTACGTATCCACCTCCACATGGTGGATAAAATCAAGAACAATTGGGGGTTATATGTTTGAAAATTAGTCATTGTTTGGACTAATCGTTGTTAAGCTAGTTGTTGTATTTCTATTCATTGTTAAACTAGTCGTTGTGAAGTTAGTCATTGTTAAATTAGTCGTTGTAAAACTAGCCGTTGTAAAACTAGCCGTTGTGAAACTCTACTCTATTAAAGGACTCTATTCGGATTGCTACATCTCTCATCTCAAAACATTAAACACCTCCAAAAGTTTATCCTTCAGTTTTCTTCCAACTCTCAAACATGTCTTTGTCTTCTCACTCATTATCCGGGGAAAGTGATAGTGATAGTCTTCTTGAATTCTTAATTGATGACACGACTGAGAAAGAAATATAGTCGTTGCTTCAAAAAAATAAGAGTTACTTGGCGGTGTTGGGAGTTCTACTGGCGGAGTCAAAAAGCGAAGAACATATGTGGAACGAGATCGTGAGGCGGGGCATGCAAGACTCTATCTTGACTACTTCTCTAAAGATCCGATATACGGAAGCAATGTATTTCACCGACGTTTTCGTATGTCCATAGAGTTGTTCTTGAGTATAGTGGATGCATTGGAGTCCCACGATGACTATTTTCGATGGAGGGTTGATGCAGCTGGAAAAAAAAAAGTTCTCCCCACTATAAAAGTGCACGGTGGCCATCCGTCAATTAGCATATGGTGGACCTGCCGACCATTACGATGAGTACCTACGTGTTGCCGAAACAACTGTCATAGAATGTCTCTTTAAATTTTGCCGCTGTGTGTTTGAACTATTCGGCGGATACTACTTGAGGAAGCCTAATGCACTTATCGTCAATGGTTGTTACAAATGCATGAAGAAAGACACGGATTTCCCGGAATGCTGGGGAGCCTTGATTGCATGCATTGGAACTCTAACAACTGTCCAATTTCGGAAAGGCCAATTCACACACGGTGGTCATGGCATCCCAACAATCATGCTCGAAGTGGTTGCGTCTGCAGATTTGTGAATATGACATGCCTACTTTGGAGTAGAAGGATCCAACAACGACATAAATGTGCTCAACCAGTCTCCCTTGTTTACGGATACTTTGCAAGGTCGCGCTCCATCCATTAATTTTACAATCAATGGTAAACAATATAATCAAGGAAGCATTTGGAATGTCCTCAAGATCCGAAGAGGAAGCATTTCCAGGAACTGCAAGAGGCTGCTAGAAAGGATGTCTAACGGGCATTGGAATGCTTCAAGCTCGTTGGACAATAATTAAAGGTCCAGGTCATTTTTAGTACAAGAATAACTTGAAGGATATAATGTTAACTTGCACTATATTGCACAACATGATAATCGTCAATGAAGGAAATGCAGCGACCGATTGGTCCGACAATCGCAACTACGCCACCCCACCTCCACAATTAAGTCAAGGATCAACGGGAGCATTCGATGATTACATCGGGAGAGGTGTTCAACTACAGGATAAACAGAAACATCACCAGCTTCGACATGATTTAATTGAGCATGTTTGAGCCCGATTCGAAATAATTAGCTAATTATTAAGTTAGTCGTTGCAAAATTTATTTTGTTGCTTTCGGGTTTTTTTTTTTTTTTTTTTTTTTTTTTTGTGTACCACGTGTGCTTTCATTTGTATTTTTACGTTTTATATGATGAAAAAAAGTTAATAATTTTTTTTGGAGTTTTTTTTTCTCAAAATATAATAAAAGATAAAAAAAAATTAATACAATCGGAATATCGAATTATTTATTATTTATCCAAAAATTAAATAATTAATATAGTTGATAGATTAATAAATAAAAGAGATAAATAAGATATTGAAGTGGGCCCCCCACACATTCCTGTTTTTTTGGTATATTATTGGTGAGGAGTTTTGTTTTGAGGTATAAGTATTTTTACTTTTAAGGTGGCGCTGATGTGGCAAAAGAAATACCTGGAGTTGAGGTAGTTCATTGGAGATGGCCTAACAACCCTCTGATATGACTAGAGTATCCGGATCCCGTAAGATCTGTGTACAAAACTCACCCAACTCATGTTATATTTGTCTCTTGAAAAAGAATAATAAATGTATTAATAGCTCTCTTGGCCACGATTAATTCGAGTTTGGTTAGGTTAGATCCAATTTGCATCTAACCAATGCTTTAAAACTCGGATGGAATCGGTCGGTCTGATCGGTTTAATTAGAAATCGGATATGGTGTCGATTTGATTCTTAGTATATAACAGGTTTTGAGTGACCCCATATAACTCGGTTAAAAACAGGTAAATTGGTGACCTAATTAATCCGATTTTTCATAACTTTTAAAATTTCAAAAAAAAAAAAAAAGAAAAAAAAAAGAGAGAAATAGAAAGAATAACATCCGCACACGGTAAGCAACTCGTGATATACGACAAATAGTAATAAAGTAGAAAATAAAATTCTCAAATTAACCTTTAAAAATCAAACACAAAGTTATAACAATTTTTATAATATCTATTCATTCTCCAAACGTCATAATTTTATAGATTTTGATTATATTTTTAATGTGTGTGTGTGTATATATATATATATACATGAGTTTTCCATGGTTACCTAATTTTTGTAACTTCAGAATCTTTAGATTCAAAAGATCATTTTGGTATTTAAAAGATAAGTGATTAATGTTAGATTAAAATTGCAACTCCAATTAATAACATACATTTAATATCTAGTTTTTCTTTTAGTATATTGAGAAAAAAGATGATTTCTTTAACTACTCCATCCAATGCAAATAAATATATATATATATATACATATATATATACAATAATAATAATAATAATAATAATAATAATAATAATAATAATAATAATAATAATAATAATAATAATGATAATAATAATAATAAATTAAAATTATTAGTAATTTTAGTTAAACTACAAAGTTTCGCTTGTAGGTAAAATTACACTATAAAATTATTTACTAAAAAATAAAAGGAAAAAAAAAAGTAAAATCCTATTATTTTATATGTATTACTTAAAGAAATAGTAGTTTCACGCAGTGTTTGTGCGATCAAATCGGAAAGCATAGATTTCTTAAAAGAAAATGAAATAAAAAAATAGAAACGGGTTTTAGAGGGTTGACAACCGGTTTTGGACAGTTTTCAACGGGTATATCTGGGTTAATGGTATATCTAGTTAATTAGTCCAACTGGATCGGACTAGGGCCGATTCGAGGTTGTACCGTTCGAACCGGCCGGTCCGGTTCTACAAACCTTGATTTAACGATATCCGTTTGACCCAATTACTGGAGTCAACAAGTACTCAGTATTTGACCTGATTCAACTTCTAGGATTAACAAGTACCTACCATTTTACCCGATTAGGCTTATCGGCTAAACAGGTATCCACTATTTGCCCCGATTCGACTTATCAAATCAATAAGATACCACTGTTTGGCCCGTTCGACTTCTCGAATCAACAAATACCCATTATTTGACTCGTTTGGCTTCTTGAATTAACAAGTACTCAGTACTTGATCGATTCAGCTTGTCGGCTCAACAAGGTACCACTATGTGACCCGATTCGACTTATCGGATCAACAAGTGCCCAATATTGACCCGTTCGGCTTCTCGAATCAATAAGTACCAACTATTTGACCCGTTCGACTCTTTGAACCAACAAGTACATTCTATTTGACCGATTCGACTGAACGGCTCTACAAGGTACCACAATTTGACCCGATTCGACTTATCGAATCAAGACTTACCAACTATTTGACCGATTCGGCTTATCGAATCAACAAGGTACCAGTGTTTGACCTATTCGACTTCTCGAATCAACAAGTACCAACTATTTGACCTATTCGAGTTCTTGAATCATCAAGTACCCACTACATGACCGGTTCGACTTATCGGCTCAACAAGGTACCACTATTTGACCTGATTCGACTTATCGGATCAACAAGTACCCAATATATGACCCGTTCGACTACTCGAATCAACAAGTACCAACTATTTGACCGTTCGACTTCTTGAACCAACAAGTACATTCTATTTGACCGGTCTGGCTGAACAGCTCAACAAGGTATTACTATTTAACCTGATTCGATTTATCGGATCAAGACGTATCAATTATTTGATCGATTCAGCTTATCGAATCAACAAGGTACCACTGTTTGACCCCTTCGGCTTCTCGAATCAATATGTACCAACTATTTGACTCGTTTGGCTTCCTAAATCAACAATTACGCACTATTTTCCGGATTCAGTTTATCATATTAAAGGTATCATTGCTTGGTCCATTCGACTTCTCGAATCAACAGGTACCAATTATTTTATCCATTTGGCTTTTCAGCTAAATAATTTCGCACAATTCGGCTAAATGGCAACAAGGTACCACTATTTGACCCAATTCGACTTATCAGATCAGGATGTACCAATTTTTTTATCAATTCGCCTGATCGGATCAACAAGAAACCACTGTTTGACCCGTTCGGCTTCTTGAAACAACAAGTACCCAATAATTGTCCGATTCGGTTTATCGACTCAATAAGATACCACTATTTGACCCGATTCAACTTATCGGATCAAGACGTACCAACTATTTGACCCGTTTTGCTTATCGGCTAAACAACTTCCCATAATTTTGCTAAACGGCTCAACAAGGTACTACTATTTGATCCGATTCGACTTATCGGATCAAGTCGTACCAACTATTTGAGCGATTCAGCTTATCAGATCAATGAGGTACCACTCTTTAACTCGTTCGACTTCTCGAATCAACATGTACCAACTATTTGACTCGTTCGACTTCTTGAATCAACAAGTACCCACTATTTGACCGATTCGATTTATCAACTCAACAAGGTACAACTATTTAACCCGATTTGACTTATCGGATCAAGACATACTAACTATTTGACCCATTTGGCTTATCGGCTAAATGATTTCCCACAATTCGCCTGAACAGCTCAACAAGATACCACTATTTGACCCTGATTCGACTTATCAGGTCAAGACGTACCAACTATTTGACCAATTCGACTTATCGAATAAACAAGGTACCACTGTTTAGCCCGTTCGGCTTCTCGAATCAGCATGTACCAACTATTTGACCCATTCGACTTCTTGAATCAACAAGTACCCACTATTTGACCGATTCGGTTTATCGGCTCAACAAGGTGCCACTACTTGACCCCATTCAACTTAGCGGATCAAGACGTACCAACTATTTGACCCGTTTAGCTTATCGGCTAAATAATTTCCCACAAAGACTAAACAACTCAACAAGGTATTACTATTTGATCCGATTTGACTTATCAGATCAAGACGTACCAACTATTTGACATACTTGGCTTATCGAATCTACAAGGTACCACTGTTTGATATGCTTGGCTTCTCGAATCAACATGTACCAATTATTTGACCCGTTCAACTTCTTGAATCAACCAGTACCTGTTATTTGACTGATTCGACTTCTTGAATTAACAAGTACCCGCTATTTGACGGATTCGATTTATCGGCTCAACAAGGTACCATTATTTGACCATGATTCGATTTATCGGATCAAGACGTACCAACTATTTGACCACGTTTAGCTTATCGGCTAAATAATTTCCCATAATTTGGCTAAATGACTCAACAAGGTAGCATTATTTTGACCCAATTCGACTTAGATCAAGATGTACCAATTTTATGACTTATTCGGCTTATCGGATCAACAAGGTACCATTGTTTGGCCCCGCTTGGCTTCTCAAATCAACATGTACAAACTATTTGACTCGTACGGCTTCTTAAATCAATAAGTACTTACTATTTGATCGATTCAATTTATCGACTCAACAAGGTAACACTAGTTGACCTAATTTGACTTATCAGATCAAGACGTACCAACTATTTGACCCGTTTGACTTATCGGCTAAATAATTTTCCACATTTTGGCTTACCGGCTCAACAAGTGCCCAATATTTGACCTGATTCGACTAGTTGTGTCATCATGATTTTTTTATGTATCATGCCACAAATAATTAACGTTCTATTTTTAATATTTCAATATGGATATTTAATTAAAATTCTAAAGAAAATTAATTTGATATATCTTATACTATAAAGGATTAAAATGAAAATATCATTTGACAAACAGAAAATCAACTTGATATATCCTATGCTATAAAGATTAGAATGACAATATCATTTGTATGACAATCATATAAATAAATAAAGGGGGCAGCTGCTAGCTGGGCATACAAAGCAAAAAATCGCCTATACCCTCAATAAAATAAACATTGAATAATAAAACAAAAAAAAATATATAATTAATAGAAAAAAAAAGGCAGTTGTGCATACCAAGCAAAAGTGTCGCCTATTACACAAATAAATAAACAACGCAACTGGCTTTATTCAAGAAAAATATTAATTATAAGTTGTATTAATTACAAAGCTAATATTAATGAAAAGTTAAATTAAATATTTACTTATTTTAAATTAGTGGGTAAAGTGAAATAGTAATTATGATACTTAATGATTCTCATCAATCAAGTTGCATGTAGTACATTTAAGGGATAATTACAAAATGGCCGCCGAACTATTAGCACTTTTTCACTTCGGCGCATATAAACTATTAACGTTGGCTAAACCGCCGCCAACCTATTTAAATATTACTATTCGAAAGCTGCCGGCCATAATACCGCCCAAATTCATTGCACACCCGGTTTTGCAAAACCACCTTTTGGGACAAAATTTGGGCTGTATTCTGGCCGGCAGCTTTCTAGTAGTAATATTCAAATAGGTTGGCGGCGATTTAGTTAATGTTAATAGTTTATATGCCGAAGTGAAAAAGTGCTAATAGTTCGGCGATCATTTTGTAATTATCCCTACATTTAATAAGGTTGGCGAATCAATAAGTCCTACTAAAATGATAGAAAATGACATAGAATCTTAAATTTCAGCCTTCTTAAAATTTAATTAAAAAAAAAAAATGACACATTATCAATGTTACCTACATGTCATCAGGTTGGTCATTTTCTCATCATTAAATGTGTTGTATTTTTTTTAGGTGAATTAAATGCATGATCCAACTACTCAATCAATCACATCCTTTGATTTTTTATCCAAGGGCTAATATTAAGTCACCAATTATGGTGATAAATAGGAAGTAACCATTAAAACCTTGTCCCTATATATACATTCAAGTTGTCCAGTTTTCTCACAACTGTTGAACCGGTCGAACCCATGACCCGGTGACCCAATTCATCATCCGATTTGATGGCCGATCCGGGTTTAAAAACTTAGCATCTAATTAGAAAAGGAGCCCCATGTCATTGCTGAAACAAATCTTCAATTATATCTTAACCACATAAATTTCATTCAAGTTGATAAGCTTTTATGTTAAATCAGTTTTTGTTTCTTTTTTTTTTTTTTTTTTTATATTGGTCTCAGAGACCAAAGCTGGACACTATGGTCTCGTTTATTTTTACCCGAATCTCATCAAAATATCGTTATTTTTAGAATTTAAGAGGAATTACTTTGTAAAACTTGTGATTTCTAGCTTGTTGGTTAAACTAAAATATAAGTTTGGGGAAAACAAATTAAAGTGTGTAAAAAATGAGTCAAAATTTTCAAATTAATTACAAGAAGATAATGCAAATGATAAATCAAAACAACAGCCAACGTTTTTTATTTCTCTTTTTCTCAGGTATAATTACAATTTACGAGGAAATTATAAGAATGATTTTATTGGACCAATTTTTTAAGAATATTACAAAAAAATTGCATTTCTACTGGCATTCAATATAGATATATTTGTTCATGGATTGAGTGGGGTGTGGAAAATTGGACGAAGTTTTTTTATTGCATGAATTCTAGATCTATGGTATGTTTTTGGAAATTTTTGCAAGCGCAAGTTGAACATAATCCTAGTTATACATGGAGGAGTATCCTACGTGGGAAAGGCTACTGGAGAGAGGGTTGATTTGGAGGATTGGATGGCCGTCTAACGTGAATACTTGGTAGGATCTATGGGTGTTGAATTGCCCTCTTTTTCGAATTCGACTGGGGTATGGGGGTTTTCGGGGTGTAAATGTAGTACAGGAACTAGTGAATCAGTCGGGAGAAAGATGGATTATTGAGCTTTTGCGCTCTTTATTCACGGTGGAAGAGATGGAGGGGATCAAATCGATTCCTATACATATCTATTGTAGTAAAGATAAATTGATCTAGAACTATTCAAAAAAGGGGATTTACACCGTGAAATCTGGATGCATTTTGTCCATGGATAGTAAGTACTCGAATCGGGCGGGGTCTTCGTCATCAGATTCAATGGCGAAATGGTGGAAGTGGATGTGGAATTTAGATGTTCCTCCTAAGATTAGGGTGTTGTGCGGAATGCAATTCGTAACATTTTTTTCGGTTACCACGGGGTTAGGGAGGTGTGGCATGAAGGTGGAAAGGAAGTGCAAGTGATGTGGGGTGGAGTTGAAGCAACGAAGCATGCATTAAGTGATTGTTCGTGGATTGAAGTCTTTTGGCAATTGTCCCCTTTACGATTATTAGAGGCCCAATTGTTTAGAGGTGCTTGGATGGCTTGGGGTGAGATAATTGCGGAACGCTTTGGTCATAAGGAGCAATGCCTTTTTGTGATCTTATCAAGGTCGATCTGGTGTTCTCGAAACTTGCTCTACTTTGAGGATAGAAATGAGGAGCAACAAGTATTCCACCGAATGGCGCAATCTATGTTGGATGATTATAGAGGGGCGAAGTTGCCGACATTCCCTGGTGTAGCTGCACAGCAGCAACGAGCTGGATATCACCGTCAACGGGTTCGGTGAAGTTGAACTCAGATGCATCGCTGCTGGAAGATAGAGGGATAGGGTTGGGAGCGGTGGTTAGGGGACCAGATGGCTTAGTGGTGTATTCGGTCATGATGGTGTTGCAGCAGAAGGTCCGTATTGAAGTGGCTGAGGCGATGGCATACGTGGAGGCTATGCGACTTGCAGCGGTTTTGGGCACTCAATAGTTGATAGTTGAGATGGACAATTCCAGCCTTTACCATATATTACGATGGCCTACTGTGAATATCACTGTTTTTTTGGGAAGCCGTGCGTAATATTGTTGCTTTAGTGTCTTCTTTTCAGAATGTTTCTTTTGTTCTTATTAGTAGGTCGGCTAAGTTGGTAGCTCATCATTTAGCTAGATTTTACTTTGCCGTGGGAAAGCCTCTGCAACGCAGGGGTCTATTACTTCCGGAGCCGCCCTGAGATCTATTGAACATCTTGTCTTGGCTGAGGCGTCATCCTCTTGATCTATGGAATGTGTTTCCACTCTCAAAAAAAGGGAAAAGTGTCATTCTCTCAGTTCTTTTAAGTTTATAGAGTTTTGATAATAAAGTCAATTTTAAATTTAACATATTAATTAATTCGAATTCCTAATTATATGTTGCAAAAATTGCCTAAATCAAATTATCTCCTTCGTTTTTTTAGTTCTCTACCATTTCTAATTAATTTTGTTTTGGAATATTTGGCTAAGCCTATTAATATTATAGAATTTTGATAATAAAATAATAATTAATTTGAACACCTAATTTTATGTTTGAAAAAATCGTCTATACAAATTCTTCTCTTCTTTTTTTAACTCTCTTATATTTCTCCTATAAAATATTTATAATATATACACACACACACACACATATATATATATATATAATTCTTATGAGACAGAAAAAGTGTATACATTTAGAATATCTTTTTAAAAGCTAAAGTTAATAGACCCGCGGAAATCTTTCGCCGATACTGTACTAGTAACAAGCTAAAAAAACTAAAATTTAGTGGCCTAGAATGTGTGTAGCATAGCAAACATAACATATCGTATGCTTGTTTATGGATTGAGTAAAGACGTGGTAAATCTGAACGTGCAAATCTTAGGACATGTAAATTCAAAAGATTGTGTAAATCTTGTGTTTGCTCTAGAATGAAATATTGTAGCATTTATAAAAAGGTGCAATCATCAAGTTGAAAAAATAATGAAAAAAATATTAAAAAAACTATTTTGTAACGAGTGTATAAAGAGAGAAGAAAGGGTAGTGGAGAGAGGAAGTAGAATATACTTGGAATTAAATGGAGATTAAGAAATCATAATTTTAAATCCCAGCTCAAATACGTTTGGATCAGCTCGTCCTCTACCCACGCAGGTTAATTTGTAAACAAACATACCTATAGAATTGTGATGTTACAGATAGCCGAATTATTGCACAATCACAAACAAATGTATATAAAACGATATCAACTTGTAAGTAAAGCTGGAAAACACTTCAACTGTGGTTTTCATGAAAAGCAAGGCCAGTACAAGCTACCAAGTTCATGTCAACGTAAACTAAAACAGAAATTTATTATTAGATACCAAAAAAGTAAAAAATAAAAGCAGCAAAATCAGCCTTCATATTGCTCATCACCACCCTCCTCATAATCCTCCTGGTCCTCATCCGCTGTTGCATCCTGATACTGCTGATACTCCGCCACAAGATCATTCATATTGCTCTCCGCCTCCGTAAACTCCATCTCGTCCATCCCTTCGCCGGTGTACCAATGCAAGAACGCCTTCCGCCGGAACATGGCCGTGAACTGCTCGCTCACGCGCCGGAACATCTCCTGGATCGACGTGGAGTTCCCTACGAACGTGGACGACATCTTGAGCCCTGTGGGGGGGATGTCGCACACGCTCGATTTCACGTTGTTGGGGATCCACTCGACAAAATAGGAGGAGTTTTTGTTCTGGACGTTGAGCATTTGCTCGTCAACTTCTTTGGTGCTCATCTTGCCTCGGAACATGGCGGAGGCGGTGAGGTAGCGGCCGTGGCGGGGGTCAGCGGCGCACATCATGTTTTTGGCATCCCACATTTGTTGGGAGAGTTCAGGGACGGTGAGGGAGACGTAGTTCTGGGAGCCACGGGAGGTGAGGGGGGCAAAGCCGACCATGAAGAAATGGAGACGAGGGAAAGGGATGAGGTTGACGGCGAGCTTCCGCAGGTCGGAGTTGAGTTGGCCGGGGAATCGGAGGCAACAGGTGACGCCACTCATTGTGCCGGAGATCAGATGATTCAGATCACCAACTGCGAAATAGACACAAGCAGAGCTTATAGAGATCAAAAAATACTAAACAAGCATGTTTTTTTGCCCCTACTTTTCAGCTTGTAATGTTTGAGAAAAGCTAAATGAGGTGGGCTGAAGCCAAAATCTACTAGGATCTCCAAGCTACTTTTTTATGTTTTTTCTCCTGCTTTGGTATATTTACAAATAAATGGAACTTTCTTTACATGTTTACCTCCAAAAACTTTTTTGGAACCCCCAATAAATCACTTTTTTATAGAAACAATTAAACTGTCAAACATTTCCTACTTTTATTTTGAAGTGATTTAATACACTCACATTACCAAAAGCAAAAGCAATGACTAATACCCCTGTTCATGGGGCTAAAATTCACCGTTTTCTTTCAAATAAAAGTGATTCTAAAGTGTTAGTAAATTCTATAAACTTATAGTAGAATCAGTTTTAAGTTGACTTCTAGAAAAATGTCTACTTCAAACCGATTAAAAGTGATTCTACAACGTTTTTTGATAAATTAGTGAAATATGTGATCATTTAGCAAATACTCATCTTTCCAAATTCAGTAAAAATCACAAACGCTACCCTGCACACCCACACCCATATTAATTTGAATCACTTGTTCAAAACCATTATCACTTCCTTCCAAACACCATTTCACATAATATCGTCTCAATATAGATCCTATTTCATCCGATCTTGAATATAAATATGGAAGAAATTGGCAGACCTCATTGTAGAAAGATAGAAGGTACTTACAGGTTGGAGTGCTGAGCTTCAATGTTCGGAAACAGATGTCATAGAGTGCTTCATTATCAAGAACCATGCATTCATCTGCATTCTCTACCAATTGGTGCACCGATAGTGTAGCGTTGTAAGGTTCAACAACAGTGTCCGAGACCTTTGGTGATGGGAACACTGAGAATGTCAGCATCATTCTGTCTGGGAATTCCTCTCTTATCTTTGATATCAATAGCGTCCCCATACCCGACCCTGTCCCTCCTCCCAGCGAGTGACACACCTGGAATCCTGCATCCCCAACACCATTTTTTTCAAATAAATTTGCACAACTTAACTGTTACTGTTATATATAATCCTACTTCTGTTTTTGCTTGGTATTATATGTTTTTACATGTAACCCTTCTGTAATTCTCTGTTGCCATATCCATTCACCATCTCACACACAAAAGATAAAAAAGATTAATCATAGAAGTGCAAGTTCATTTGATCAACGTTGTAACATCAATCATTAGGCATGTAATAAGCTAAATTTAAAGGAAAAATGTGACTTCCACAACGCCATAGGAATCACAGAAAATTGCAAAGCAAGTCCCACAAAAATTGGCCCTCTGCAATTTCGGGTCCTACAAATTATAATTTGCAGTTAAATCCTGGAACTATTTCGATTTCACGAATTAGATCATGATTTTGAGGGGAAATAACAAATTTGACCGGACATTTAGCTTTGCATCTTACATGCATAGACTGAGTTCAGTTTCCCCTCTAATTTGCGAAAAATACAAATATGAGACCACAAACAATGCATTCACGGGACAAGTTTTACAATTTGATCCATATCAGCTCCTATCCTACACAACATCAAATTATATTTGCAAATTGCTAACATGCGCCACAAAACTGCATTCTGAAAAATTGCACATAAGCACATTATTATGAATTCATTACTGACTACGCATTTTATAAAACTCTATCCATTAAAATTGGTTAATCAGACTAAGAATAAATGAAAGTGATTCAAACCTTGCATGGCATCACAACTTTCAGTCTCCTTCCTAACAACATCGAGCACTGAATCAATCAATTCAGCCCCTTCAGTATAATGCCCTTTCGCCCAATTATTGCCCGCTCCATTCTGCCCGAAGACAAAATTATCTGGCCGGAAGATCTGCCCGTAAGGCCCGGCTCTTATGGAATCCATGGTACCGGGCTCCAGATCCATGAGCACGGCGCGTGGGACGTACCTTCCTTCAGATGCCTCGTTGAAATACACATTGATTCGCTCCAATTGCGTCGCAGAGGATCCATCGCCTTTGTATTTCCCAGTAGTATCGACGTCGTGCTCCGCACAGATTACCTCCCAGAATTTTGACCCGATTTGGTTCCCGCATTGCCCTCCTTGAATGTGAAGAATTTCCCTCATATTTTTCTGGTTTTTGGTTGAAGTTCGTGATGATTGTGAAATGCGGATTGAGGAAATAGAGAGAGGAAATGAGTGGGATAGAGGGAGGGAGGTTTGTGAAGATGGTTGAGAAATGCCGTTATTCTCTCTCCATGCAAAGACCTATTTTTATGAGTCGTTATTAGGATGAATGGTTTTTAATGAAGTACAACTTTTGGATATATGTCATACCTGTAAAATCAACAGTTTTTTTATATCTACACTAGTAAATCACCGTATCATGCACCGTTATGAGGTATTTTGTAAATATAACATAATAGAATTTTATATAAATTTGATATATTTTTATAAATAAATAAATGTACAATCTTTTATAATAATCCGCAAATAAATAAATTTTAGTTACATATCTCATGTAAAACCCACCTAATTAAGGATCTAAATCCATTTATTCATAGGTTATATTTAAAAAAATTAATGGATTCAAATAAAAAGAAAAACAATATTAATGTTTTAAATGAGTAAACATAAGACACAATTTACAAACACCTTGCATATCTATATCGCATACACTTGAATGCAATAATAGTGACGGGGTATGGACCATGCTTTATTTATTAATTCTACGCTCAATTATATTTTGGACGGGAAAAATTCGACCCAAAATATAACATTAACATAATAAGATGGTTTGGGCTAAGCATAACAGTTGAGTGGGTACCCGCAAAATTATGGGCACTCAAACTTTAGCCATTTGAAAATTTATTACCCAAAATCCATTTGAAAAGATACTTACAATAGCCAAAACTCACTCAAACTCATTACTAAAACATATCGGTTACCCTAATCCACCCAATATGTACTTAAACTTTTAAAAATATTGTATTTCACAGATTATCTAAACGGGCAATGAACTGGTAACCATAACTATCAATATAAAAAAGATACAAAAAAAAAAAAAAAAAATGAGAGAGAAAAGAAATGAGATATAAAAAATATAAAAAACCACAATATGTCTACCCAGTCGAAAATGAAGAATATATATAGAACGGAATGTGCAGGGGTCGACTACATGAATTAGTCTACATAATATATTAATAACTATAATTTTTATTAAATTGAGTGATTGACTCAGTTTTCTAATTAATAGAATGAAAGTTGTATGGTTCGACTATTACATAGTACATATATATAATATAATTTTTTAAGAAAAACATATATATATATATATATATATATATAATTTTTATTAATTATTTTAAAACATAAATAGGTTCGGGAACTGCGGGTACCCAAGCTAGCATTTGAACCCAAATGCTAACCAAATAGTAATGGTAAATTGGTAATTATTTTTTACCAAACTCTTTCCAAACTCATTTAGGCTTTGGTCAAACCCTCCTCAATAAAATTTGAGTAGGTGGGTACCTATCAAAACTCAATCCATCCACTCAAATTCGTCAGACTGTCATACCTAATTTGAACCGACTAAGCCGAATTACCACTAATAATTAATCCCTATTCCGAAAAGCAAAAGGAAAAAGAATCAAGAACACTGCATTCGAGAACTTCAAGTAAAAAGCTTCATTTGTGATTTGAAATATCACAAACATATTCCAATCTATAAGCCAGGTATTAAAGATAGGGCAATTGGAAAACTAATAATTACTCCATATGACCAGAGAGAGACGTATGTCAATTCACTTTCAGTATTTTTGACATCTCATCCACCGCATAATGTTCTAGAAATGGAGAGAGAGAGAGAGAGAGAGAGATCATCCACCGCATAATGTTCTAGAAATGGAGAGAGAGAGAGAGAGTATTTTACTCTTTCCGTCAACTTCAACCCTCCTAAACATATTTGTTCATTTCACCTTGCAGTCATCTTCCTCTAAGAACTAATTGCATAGATCAAGCCTCTTCATATAAAACTTTTCAATCATTCCCATTTTCACCGAGTAGATGAAATTAGCCAGATCCAGACTCTTCACCTAAAGATCTTTTCCCCACCTTCCAGTCTTCGTCTGAAAAAAATCATTTTCCTACATTATTTGTAATATGAAGCTAAAAATATTCTTCCACTACGTTTTGATTCAAATCGTCTCACTCGCCTCTACAATATTGCCCAGATTGGTAAAGGAAATATAAAGATCCAGTGTTTGAAACTGAAAAAAATGGAAAAATCAAGCCATAAAATAAACCGAACCTGAAAAAAATAGAAGATCTTGTACACAGATAAGTGTTTAGCATGTAATTTACACAGATCTCTTATATGTTGTTGATTACATACTATATTTTAACTCTTTACTAATCCACTCATTTTATGTTTAACTCTTATAATTAGTCTAAAAAATAAAAATTTTATTGATAAACTTTTTTTTTTTTTATGACATAAAATTTGTTTCTTGTACATGCATTTATCTTTATTATGTGTTTTGGTTAATTTTCGAACGTCTATAGATTCAGATACCAAGAAAAATTTGGAGGCAAAGAAAACTACTGCATGACCTACTGAAATAGAAAGACGTAGATGGAGAAGAGAAGTTGTTTTCCACCGAAAAGTTTCATTCAATATAAGAAGTAAAGTATAAGTTTATTTATGACATCTGATTTATAGTTTTATAGAGGGTGATTCTCTAAAAGTTGTTTTCATATATTACTATGGGTAAGGCAAACTGTTTTTTAATACATGAACTTAAAATCTTGTGCATGTACAAAAAATGAATTGCTTTTAATCTGCCGAGAATCTAAAAACAATGCTTGCATCTTTACAACAAAAAAATTAGAACATAATTGTTCTAATTATTACAATAAACTGCTCATGAATTGAACATTTGTATGTAATAGCGTACTCAGAAGTCCAATCCTAATTGATATGGATCCACTTCATAGTACTTGGACGAATACAAATATACCTATTCCTGATTCCATCTTCTCAGAACTATATGCAAATTAATAAAACATGAATTGCGAAACTGATCATTGATTCACATGATATACCACATAAACATTTAAGTAGTTTGAGATTGTCTCTTATTGGGTTTACATATGGTATTTATCTATTTTAGAAAACATTGAATTTTTTATTTAAAATAATATTGTTGTGACAATTGCTTAATTATCTCACTCGTGTATATTAGTTTGGGCGGGAAAAGCTGGAACCTGCTATTTCTAGTCGGTTCCACTTTTATATTAAGTAGGATTTATAAGTAGTTGTGTTGTCAACCATTTTGTCCAACATTTTTTTCTTGAAAAGATATTATTTGTTTTGAATAAGTGTATCATTTCGAAAAGTTTTATTTTGGATAAGGTTACAAATGTTGAAAAGTTATTATGTCTATACAGAAATGTATTACTTGTTTTAAACAAATATATTATGTTGAAATATAACATTTTTCTTTAAAATAAGTAATACCTGAGTGTGATATTTTTTCATGGATCCTTCTTTAACTCGAATTGTACAGATCCAAGATCCGTACACTTGATGTGCATGAGAATTAGTGTAAAATATATACACAAATTCATTTTTCTTTTTTTCTTAATATATATATATATATATATATATATATATAATGGATTTCCTGAAATTTAGATCCCTTCCGACTTTTGTCATTGTCCAATCAAAGAAAGATGAAGGAATCCTCTAATTATTTATTTTGATTTTTGGTTTCTTTTGTCTAGTTCTTTTCATCTACTTATATTTGTCATTGTGAGGTTTTTCCTCGTCTTTGTGCACCTTTCCATGTTTTGTATGGCACACGATCTTTGATTTTTATGAATCTTCCTAGCCTCCCACATCTTGTATGATTTTTTATCGATAGTTTCCGATGAATCTTTCGGTTGTTCATGGTCCTTATTTTCTCCAAGGTTGTATTTGAATGGAAGGATTTGAAAATCAAAATTAAAAATCAAAGGATTTAATTTCCAGTGCTTTGTATTTGGAAACCCACTTATTTCAAAACCCTTGTTTGGATGTTTGAATTCAAATAAGATTTGAATTTTTTCAACTTTTTATTTTTTAAAATTTTCCTAACATTTTCTAGAGGATGATATAATGAAAGTGTGTAGTGTGTGTAAGTGTAGTGTATGTGTGTAGTGTGTGTGTTGTATGTGTGTGTAGTATGTGCATGAAGTATGTGTGTGTAGTGTGTGAAGCACGTGAGGTGTGTGTAGTATGTGCGTGTGTGTATGTGCATGTAGTAGTGTTGTGTGCGTAGTGTGTGAAGTGCATGTAGAGTGTATGTGTGTGTGTGTGTGTAGTGTGGGTGAAGTATGAAATGTGTGTGTAGTGTGTGAAGTGCATGTGAAGTGTGTGCACAATGTGTGAAGTATGGCATGTGTTGTGTGTGAAATGTGTGCGATAATGTGGTTATATACATATATGAGAGAGGCGGGGTGGATTTATAAATGACTAAGTTGTGGGATGAATTTCAAGTCCATCCAAAATGAACTAGAAATTTAGGAGAGATTTAAAATTCTTTTGATTTCCTTTTTTGCCAAACAAGTTATGTGGATGTGATTGAGGATTTCAAAATCCACCCATTAAGTCTTTCCATCCAAATGAAACCTAATAATTTTGCAAATTGTCATGGTATGTAGGAGAAATTTGATTCATAATGATGGTTTTCAGCTTAATTATGATTTTTCCATATGTTCATAACTGCAAACAACATGATTTTTTTTCTGTCTATTTCTTTTCCCATAATTGGGTTGAAACTAATTTTTCCAAGTTGGTTAGAATTATTTGCACTTGTATATTCTTCTATTTTTCTTAGTTCAAATAACTCCATAACTTTAAAAATATATGCATAGACATCAATTTTGACTATCAACCTAAATGTTATTAACTCATTTTTTAAATGTTGAATCTATAATATATGATCTATCTATAATTATTTAAAAGCTAAATCTTGGTAAAAATAAGAAGGTTTTCGTCCCCCAATAAGATTCTAGCTAAAACTAGTGAATCAAGCATCCAATGTTATTGTTTTCAGCTATTTATTCATTTATTTTATTAGCGATAGATTCTGTCAAGAAGATAAAATCCCTGATTGATTGAGTCTTACTTTAGACTTCTCTTTCCTTGTATTTAGAAGATTTAGTTGCTCCATGATTTGTTGTAATCTTTTCCTTTTACATTATCTCAATTGTAATTATCTACATATTATGGAGAATAAGCAGATCGTCATTTTCACAACGAATCAATTTTTTATTTACATTTCGAAACCCGAATTCTGAAAACATTGTCGCCTCTCTTCCCCCTTCACGATGTCGACTGAATCTTCCTCCTCTACCAATTCTGACATTCTTCCCTTCTCTTCCCTTGTTCACATGCTTACTATCAAAGTCAATACCAATAACTATTTACGTTGTATTGATCAAGTTATACCACTTCTCACTTGCAAAGAGACTTGATCAGCTACATTGACGGTGCTATTTTTGCCCCTTAGCTCAAAATCACTGGGATCCGACGGTAAACTTGGCCCTAATCTGGCGTATTGGGCATGGCATCTTGCCGATCAAAAGCTACGCAGCCTCCTTCAATTCTCCCTCACATAGGAGGCTATGGCGGTGGTCATCGGCTATAGCACTTCTCGCGACATGTGGCTTGCTCTCGAGTCCACATTCAACAGTACCTCTAAAGCGTATGAACTCGCCCTTCTGGATTCTCTCCAACTGTTCAAGCTTGGTTCTCCCACAATCTGCGTCTACTCCACTGCTTTCAAGGTGATGTGTGATAAATTAGTGGTCATAGCCCATTCTGTTGACGACATGAACAAAACTCACTGGTTTTTGCGGGATCTCGGTCCTATTTTTGCCCCATTTATCGCTGCACAGATGGTCGTCACTCATTTGCCATCATTTGCAGTGATTATGGAAGGTGTTGACTCTCATGTCTTAATGCAATACTCCCACAATAACTCAGGATCAGACGTTGCCTTTGTCGCAAGTCATCAACATCCAAACTCTTCATCTCAGAATCGTGGATGTGGACAGTCGAGTAATAAGTCATATTCACTTCTGACACTCGAGCTGTTGTGGTGGTCAAGGTGGACGTGGTAGGGGCGATTTCAAATGGCCTCCCCACTATCAAATATGGTGAACAGATGGGCATTATGCAGATAAGTGTAAAGAACGTTACACCCGTTCTCATGAAGACGTCAATATCGTTGAAGCTTTTAATATTGGATGTTCTCTATCTCAATCATCTGCATCTAACTGGTATTTGGATATCGGGGCATCCGCTTACCTGACTTCTGTAGCCTCTGCTTTGGATACGTCTGCCAGACTAAGGGTGAGCAAAACCGAACCGGAACCGAAAAACCGAACCGAACCGACTGAATCGGTTCGGTTCGGTTATACATCACTAAACGGTTCGGTTCGGTTGGTATTTATAAAACCGAATTTTTTTCGGTTCGGTTCGGTTGGCGTTTAAAAAAGGTTCGGTTAACCGAACCGAACCGAATACCTTTACCTATTTTACGATTTCAGTATATATATACATATATATGTAAAATATATTAGCGTATATATATTTTCTTATTTTCTTTTATTAAAGACTAAAAAAGAGAGAACTTTTAAACTTTAGATGTTTAAGTTTTAACAGTTTAAGTTCTAACCCTAGTAAATCTGATTTCCTAAAACCGAAAACCGAATCGAACCGAACCGAATTATTTCGGTTCGGTTAGGTTCGGTTTAGACATCCTTTTCGGTTCGGTTCGGTCCTTCCATGTAAAGTAATTCGGTTTTCGGTTTTTTCGGTTCGGTTCGGTTTTCAACCGAACCGACCGAATGCTCACCCCTCTGCACCCTATTCTGGTCCAGATCGCGTCATAGTCGGTAATATTGTTGCTATATTGATTACTCATGTTGGCACAAATTTAATATCTAATGATCTTGCTTTATTACATGTCTTGGTTATGCCTAACTTAACCAAGAATCTTATATCAGTGAGTAAATTGAAGCATGATTATCTAGTTCATATTTTATTTGATGAATCCTCTTTTGTCGTTTAGCACAAGGTCAAAAGGAAAATACTCGCTCAAGGTAAATGAGTGAATGGATTATATATGTTGAATTCTGGATTGTCTACTTTGGTTGTTGTTGTCCGTTCCCCTTGTCTTTTGAATTATTGCGTTCTAGATTAGGACATTAATTTTGATGCTATTTCGTTACTAATAAAGAAAGGTTGTTTAGTCGTTACTAATAAAGAAAGGTTGTTTAGTCGTTACTTCAGTGTTGTTGAAACCTACTATTTGTTCGTCTTATCAGTTTGCTAAGAACACGCTTTTATCTTTTACTATCAATGAAAACGTGTTTCTCATGTGTTGGATTTGATACATTGCGACTTGTAGGGCCCTGCGCATGTTTGCTCCATTGATGGATATACATATTATGTGGTTTTTATTTATGATCATTCTAGCTTTACTTGGTTATATCCACGGTGTTTCAAATCAAAATGTTTTGATACGCTATTGAGGTTTTCTGCACTTTTGCACAATCAGTTTGATAAATGTATTAAAATCTTTCAGAGCGATGGTGGTACCATGTTCACGAATAATCGTGTTCAGTCATTTTTCTGAGATATTGGAATTATTCATCGCATGTTTTGTGCACACACACCTTCACAAAATGGTCGGGTTGAACACAAGCATAGGCACATTACTGAAGCGGGTTTTGCAATGCTCTTTCATTTCAAAGTTCAAACCATTTATCGGGTGGAGACGTTAGTGAGTTGTGTACACAACTAATCGTGCACCATCCGCAGTTCTTTAAGGCAAATCACCTTTTGAGATTTTATTCTCCACAGTACCAAATTATGACAACTTTCATTCATTCAGTAGTCGAGTACTTGGCTACAATAGTCATCACAAGGGGTTTCATTGCTTCGATCCCAATTCATCTTAGACATATGTTATTTGTCATGCAATATTTGATGAAAATCACTTTATTTTTTCTGCATAGGGTTCCAAGTTTTCTCTATCCAAGCTGCTCGTCGGTGGATTTTTGGAACCTGACTCACAAAAGTTGGTTCGCCCACTTCTTGTACCGAAGTCAACCTCCTCACCTTTGGCTTTGACTGACACTTCGTGTGCTTGTTTTTTATGTGACGATTTGTTGCATGAAAACTCTTCACACTCTCATGCAAGCTCTTATTCCCTGCTTGCACAAAGTCCTCCAGCATCACCTTTACATGGATCTCCCAGTTCAGGAGCTTCCGCCAAACCTCCCTCCAGCCGAGGTACCCTCGCTCGTTGTGTCCCCACCACCTCCAGCTGCAGCTACCTCTTCTCATCCAATGACCCCAAGGACGAAGTCCAGAATTTTCAAACCTCGTCATCTTGCAAATCTTTATCACACCAGACTCATTCATGTACTACTTACATCTAAAGAACCGCGAGGTTCGAGTCAGCGGCCAAGGAACCAAAGTGGCTCATTGCAATGACTGGTCTTCGGAATAATCACACATGGGATCGTGTAGCTCATTCGCCTGGTGTCAATATTGTAGCCTCCGAATGGGTTTTTCAAACAGAATACCTCTCTGACAGTTTAATAGACCGTCATAAAGCTAAACTTGTTGCTTAGGGCTTCACTGCATTGCTTGGCCTCATCTATAATACCTTTAGTCGGTGGTTAAAGATTCAACCATTCGAATTATTCTTGCTTTAGCAGTTATGAAGAATTGGCCACTTTACTAGCTTGAAGTCAATGATGCATTTTTAAATGGCGTTCTACCGAAATATGTTTATATGGAGCAACCCCCAAGCTACTTGGAACCTCGATTCCCTACGCATGTGTGCCGCCTAAAGAAGGCCATTTATGGTCTAAAATAAGCTACCCGAGCTTGGTTTCAACGATTTCAAGATTTTGTTCTCCAGCTTGGTGTACACTAGCATCGTTTTGATACTTCACTCTTCATTTTGTAAGTGGATCCTCTATGCTTTATCTCTTAGTCTACATAGACGATATTATTCTTACTGGAAATGACAATGATCTTTTGTGCTACTTTATCGCTCGCTTTCAGAAGGAATTTGCAATTAATTAAGGATCTTGGGCGCCTCAACTATTTTCTTGGTTTAGAAGTCACACTTCTAATGGCATTTTCCTTAGTCTGACCAAAGATGCATCAGACATTCTTCAGCGAGTAGATATGACGAATTGCAAGCATGTTTCCACTCCTTTGGCTTCTGCTGAGAGTCTCACTAGTACGGGAGACCCTTTTTCTGATCCGACTCTCTATCTCTCATCGGTCGGTGCTCTTCAGTACCTCACTATCTCTCATCCTGGCTTATCCCTTGCAATTAATATGGTCAGTCAGTTTTTTCAGGCACCTACAGTTGATCACTTTCAAGCAGATAAACGACTGTTTTGATATGTCAAGGGCACTCTTTAATATGGACTTTCCTTTGATCGAGGAAGTCATTCTCTTCTTGTGGGTTATTCCAATGCTGATTGGGCATGTTGCACTGAGACCTAGCGTTCCACTTATGGATATTCCATATTCATTGGCTCAAACCTTGTTACTTGGAGTGCTAAGAAACAACCTTTTGTCGCTTGCTTGAGCTGCGAATCTGAATATCGGGCCATGGCAAATGCCACAACTGAACTTGTTTCGGTAACTCACTTGCTACGTGAACTTCGAGCTCTCCCTTCTGCTCGTCCATTGATGTTATGTGATAATAACAGCGCTATTTTTCTTAGTCAAAATCCAGTTGCTTACAAGCGGGTAAAACATATTGATATTGATTATCACTATGTTCATAAGTTAGTCTCTTCGGGAAACCTCGACACTCATTTTATTCCTCCAAATCTTTAGATAGCGGATGTTTTTACGAAGAGTCTGGCTCGTCCCCTTTCATATTCTTTCAGTCCAAGCTCCGAGTGGGTCCCAAATCCCACGTCTAGCTTGAGAAGGGGGGTACTAACCATATATTCTCTCAAGAAGATAAAATCCCTAATTGATCGAGTCTTACTTTAGACTTATTCACTTTCATTGTATTTAGGAAATTTAGTTACTCCATGATCAGTTGTAATATTTTCCTTGTACATTATCTCAATTGTAAATGTCCATATATTAAGGAGAATAAGCAAATCACCATTTTCATAGTGAATCAATTATTCGTTTTACATATTTCTTATTTATCATTACCCTATTATTACTTTTTGAGTGTTATCATTACCCTATTACTACATCTACAATACAATCATTAATAACAACAATTAACTAATAATTACACAAATTATTGGACTGAACTGATGTTTTTAATTCCTACACAAATTACATCTCAAAACATCTATGCATTACAACGGCTGGTTGATTGTATCATTAACACTTTCTTGTTGATGAGGAACATATTATGAATCCACTGATTTATGCTACTTCTTTATTAATTGTTGTTGGGTTGGCTATAAGGCTTGCTTCTATTGAATATGGAGTTGCCCACTGGACTACTACGAGTCAAGTTGTAAAGGATATCACCAGATAGACTAAGGCAGAAGAAAAAATATGAGAATATATACATGTATATATTAATATCATAGAGGGTTAAAATTATGAAATGCATTTTCCATTTCAAATTTCTGGTATAACTCCTAGGTTCTTTTGCAGTTTCTTACGGTAAGATCATGGGATAATTTTAACTTTCAATATTGATACGAAAAGAATCTGTTGAGACTCTTCAAAATTCAAAATTCCCATAACAGTAGGGATAAGTTGTATCAAGTTTGTTAGATCTGATTCTTCCATGTTTAGATTATATCTTATACTAGTAAATCACCCGTGCGATGCACGGTTACATTTTTTTCTATAAATATGGCTATAAAACATCATCACAATTTAAATATTTTTTTTTATATAAATAAACAAATACATAGGTTTTCGGTTAAGTAAAACTCATATAATACGAAGGCATAAATTACATTTGAAGAAACTAATAAATCAAAGAAGAGATAAAAAATATGACGGGTTTTAAATTAATAACGCAATTACACATTTCTAAACACTTCCTTATAAACAACATTTGTTGTTTTGTTACAACTTTTATTGTCTTGATCACAAATTAGTATCTTCGACCCTTTTCGGTTTGTGACCCTTGAAACTGCAACATAAAGTTGGTCGTGACTGAAGACGGGCTTTTTGACACGTCGGTTTCTAACCTAGTGTTCCGCAAGTGTACGGATGTAGGTGTAGTACTATTGTCAAGGTCGATCCCACAAGGAATAGTTTTAGGTAGTTTGATACCCTAATACTCTAGGAATGTCCTAACTAGATACTAAGTTTTAAAGGTTGATTTTACTAATTAAACTACTCAATTAAATATAACTTCCAACTTAGGAAACACGAAAACTAACAATCAAAGAGAAAAGGTATCCTAGGGCTTCGATTTCAGGATATTATTTCAATGTGGAATATGATTAACCTATTAATTTACCAATTCTAGTGTTTATTAGGCGGCACGACAATAATCTAATCCTTCTCTCGAAGCGATTAAACCGTTGATTAATTAAGCTAATTACCCTCTCGAGTCAATTAAACCTAATAACTCCCAAACGATCCTAAGCCACGGCCTACACAGTCATAGACAACTGTGCTCTATGTTCTAAGTCTGATAACAATTCCCTCCTCTCGAAGCGGAATTGTTAAACTAAATTACTAAATCTAGGTGATCAAGCTAAATTCAGTTTAAGCATAAACATAGAGATAAAACACATAAAGAATGGAATTAATAGATTAAATCATAAATCAAAACATTGTTATAAAAATCCCTACTTTCTAACCCTAGGACACGAATAGCTTAGCTACTCATGCCTAGTAATAATCCAATACAAAATCTTAATAAAAACATTGTAAAGAATTAAACTAGAAAAGAATAAATAAAACCGGATGACTCCGTCTCGATGATCTTCGTCTTCCTTGTCTTCCAAGGTGATGTAATTTATGTTCTTGATGATTGATTCCCTTTTTCCTAGAGCTTGGGGTCCTTTTTATAGAGTTGGGGACGAATCTTGGGGAAGCTAGACTCAAAATCCTATTAAAAATAGGAAATCTTCGCATAAAAACCCTTCTGACACGGCCGTGTTGCTTAAGTGACACGGCCGTGTTGCCTTGCACAATCCACTTTTCCAGCAACAATTTGACATGGCCGTGTTGCAGTTGTGACACGACCGTGTTCCATTCCAGAACTAACAGCGCTTTGTGGACCACTTTTGACACGGCCGTGTCGGTTCTTGCCCGGTTTTGCTCCTGGACCGGTTCAGACCGGTTCGGACCGGTTTGGACCGGTTCTTCGACGGTTCTCACTCTTTTGGGCCGGTTTTCACTCTTTTCCAACTTGTTTCCTAGTCCGGTAGCCTGAAAATGCTCAAAATACCTTAAAACAAGTCAAAACACGTCAAATGACCCAAATATTATTAATATAACTAAATGCCGGTCAAATATGCACGTAAATGATATAAAATATGATCCTAAATCGACCTAAATACATGCATAAATAACGTGTTATCACTTTTTCAAATACAATCCAACGTGTGATAATGATTGCCCCTGGCTTTTATTTATTGTCATTGCATATGAAATGATTATAGGAAACTGTCTGCGTTGGAATTTGAAAGGCAATGTGGGGTCAGATGGTGTCAAAGACATTCTTGGTATTAATACCAAATGTCCAGCATTGCTTCCCGTCAGAACTTTTCCTTCTAGAATATGAAATCCCAATTTCGTAATCACAAGTCTAGTGCCATTAAACAAACCAATAGAAGGATCTATATTTCTCAAAAGCATGATTAGTGTACCAACCTTCAATGTCAACTCATGATTCGGAGTACCAGAACAACGTATTTTGTTTAAGAATTCGGGTGTGTGAACCTCAGCCATTACATCTCCATTTGAGTCAGATTTGCAAGTACTATCAGAGCTGTAGTATATCCGTGCATCATTTGCATTCTTCTCAATCATGTGTTCATTCACTGTACTGACCATGTCAAGAGTTGGACATAGAATAGCTCTCTCTTGCAAATATTTGGGATCACCCAACCTATTACAGAAGTCAGGATACGTGCTCTCAACAATGGCTTCAACTGGGTCATCATGAAACTTCAGCAAAATGTCGTCGGTAATGTTGATTTCAGTATTTCCATGGTTTGAACCTCCCACTGTACCGTCTCCTACACTCGCAACCCATTCTAAAAACTCTCTGAGTTCGTCAGTTTCACGCCCTGTTGCTGACTTCAAAAGCCTCATATTTTTTGTCAACCTCAAAACAGTGCAGTGATCCCATATTTCCGAAGAATTAATTGTAGCACGAACTATGTCTTGCCTGGTACCTTTGGGAACAACTGGTAAAATCTGTCTAAAGTCGCCACCAAAAACTACAGTTTTCCCACCAAAAGGAGTTACCTTGTTTCGTGGATCCTTCAACTGCATGACATCCTTCAATGATTTGTCAAGTGCTTCAAAACAATGTCTGTGCATCATTGGTGCTTCATCCCAAATTATCAGTTTGCACCGGATAATCAACTCAGCGAGTTCAGTTCCTTGAAATATGTTGCACGTTGTGTTTTCCTTTACACTAATTGGTATAGCAAAACGGGAATGTGCGGTTCTTCCACCAGGCAGTAACAGAGAGGCTATGCCACTTGAAGCAACGTTCAACACGATATCTCCCTTTGATCTAATTGAAGCAGATAGAGTTCTCCACAAATAAGTCTTTCCTGTACCACCATATCCGTAGACAAAAAAGATTCCACCTTTGTTTGAATTTACCGATGACATAATTGTATTGTAAACATTTCGTTGCTCTTCGGTTAAATTTGGCAAGAGATCATCAAGCTCCCTTGTTAAAGCATCTCTATTGTAGCTCATTTCCCTAGCAATCAAACTGTTTACATGTAGGTTTGATGCATCCATCTTTGCAGTAGGCATAGGTTCATAGTTGCTTAAACTCTTGCCAAGATTCCGCATCATCTTTTCAATCTCAATTAGTGCAAGATTTTTAATCTCATCTTCACTGAGTTGTAAGTCTACACGAAAAAAAATAAAAAAAAAAATAAATCTACAATTTATCGAAAGAGTTTACGATATCATCATGTTTTAATTAAGGTTGAAGACATTAACAATAAAATATAAATGTGAGTATATAAATGGTTTATATCTTATATTTACAGCCCATTGTATGGACTAGGCACAGAGGAGCCCATGTGTACTCTATAAATATTCTCTTTCTGGGAGAGAAATGGGGATTGGATTCCATACGTCTTCAAGTTGTTTATCTTCTTGAGCTAAGTGATTTAGATATTCTCAACATCAAATATACAAGTAGTTAATTTGATTGTTTTTATTTTTATCTTGATGCATTAAAAAAATAAACTATAGCAGTAGAAATAACAACTTGAAAATTATATAAAGAGTGAGTTTTGTCTGTGGCAGTATACAAATCTCATTCCGTGTAATGTAACCTCATTTACCCAACCAAGGAGAAAATTGTGGAGCTTCACTTACCCATTTTTCTTTTTACTATACTTGAATTGACCTATGACACGGATCTCATTCCGTGTGTGTGTGACCGCCACATACAAGTTCTTGTTTTATATAAAACTAACAGGTTAATGGTTAATAGAAAAATTAAATAAGAAAAGAATGTATTCATTATAATATCACACAATTTTTTTTATCACTTATCCTTTATCCCTTATATACTAAAAAAGAAACCACTTGAACAAGTGACACTCTCTTAGAATTTCGGGAATAAAAACTATATTTTAATATTCAAATATTAATTTTTTGTATCTTTTTATTTTTTAAAGTTTTAAATCCAGATTTTGCCATGATTTACATAATCTGCCTTAGATTTGATACAATTTTTAGTTAGGCGGCGACTATTCGCAACCCACTACATTTCTCAACGCAACCTAGTACTCAACGTAGTCCACTTATTTTTAGAAAATGAGTTCAAACTTCTTAATACAACCCACTTAGTGTCAATTTTACCCTTCCTTGTTAAATTAAAGAATCAATATAACATAATATTAATAAAACAATTAAACATAAAAAAGACAAAAAAAAAAAAAAAAAGAACAACAATTATACACTTCTCTATAAATTAAATTATCTAACAAATAAACATAAAAAATGGATAACCATTATCGGAGAACAACAAATTTAATTAGTATCCGTCCCCTCCGCCGTCAATAGCCACTGACAAAAGGAGAGAGATGACCCATGTCAGCATAAACAAGAGGTTGGCTACCTTGTGACATGGAAATTCACAGTTGTGATACAAAAACTTTGGGAAGTTAGAATTAAGATCTGTGCAACTTGATATCATTTATTGGAATTCTTTACAACTAATTATGTTGAATTGAATATGCATTAATAAAATATTGTCTTGTTTCCTTGATTTTGTATCTGAATCTGGTACTATTATGATTGATAAAAAAAAGAGATAACTTCGTTTCAACTCCATTAATAAAACTTGAAGAAATTAGAGTTTTTAGTCTTTGTGTGAGAGGAAATGACATGGAAGAAGAATATTTTTTTTTTATTTATTATTTTTGACATATTTGTGCTTTGTTATGTGTAATCTAGTCATTTTATAATAATATTTTAATTCATTAAATTAGTGGGTTGCGTTAAGAAATTTAGTGGGTTGCGAATAGTCGCCACCTTTTAGTTACTACCTCTATTGTTTTATTTGTTCTTTAAAATTTTGTCTTTTTTTTAAAAAAAAAAAAAAAATTGTTCTTTTACCTTTTTCCCCACATTTCTCAATATTACCCCTATAATTAATGGAAACATATAATAATAATTGATAAAGCGCAATCCGGTATCCGATTAATTCAGTTCGAAATCAGTGCAGGAAATATGAAAACAAGCAAGATAGACGTGGTTCGATCCGGAGATCTACGTCCACGGGCTGAAAATGACACCTGCCGAGGTGTTTTCTTCACTATCGTTTTTCAAATTACACACTACTGTTTCAGAGTACAAAAGAGCGAACCCTAATTCCGAGTTTTGTTCTCGTATTTATACTGTTCCCTACTAAACCCTAACTAATTCCCTATCATTGCGCCTATTTTCCGTTGCATGGCAGTTGAAAGCGGATCGTGGGCCTTGGATCGCGGAACACACCGCAGTTGGGCTCATATACATTATCTGGGACGTATACTTCTGGGCCGTCTGGGCCGGTTAGTGGGCCGAAGCGTTAACCCGATCCGAAGTGATTGGGCCATACCTATCAATAATAATAAAGGAAAGAGAAGAAAATTAAGAGATTGGGGTGATGACTTATTTGTCAATTCCTCCTGCCCCTTAATTTTTTTATCCAACTCTAAAAGAACAAACAAAAAACTGAGGTAGTACTATTTTTTGAATGATTTATTAATTTAACTTTTATTACTAATATATCATATTTTTATAAGATAAATTAATTTATCAAAAAGTGGATGGTCAAGGAAACTTATCATTGCATATGTGATTAAAAAACTATTTCTATCATATCATAACATTTTTATCATTGCATGTGTGATATACATACATATATATACATATATATATATATATATTATACATATATTATATATATATATATTAAAATTATGTAAATCGTAAAAATGGTAAATATTTAACAATTTTTAAAAAGAAAAGGATATACAAACATTTTATATCTGTCATTACTTTTTTTCCTTTATTTATAATTTATTCATCGTATAAATCATCAAAAGTTATAGTTTTATGTAGTAAAAGTAGCATCTCGCTACGAAAGGGTGTAACAAAATATTATTATGTAAATATACAGTTGTATTCAAGAGCCTATTATGATATTGACCCAATATATCAATACTTTCTATATAGATTCTTCATATCTGACGGATACTTGATTCCCTTAATTTTTATTTTGAAAAAAATAAATCGGCGACTCTTTATCAATCTAGGGATGTTAGAAAGCTCAAAACTACAAGGTCGGTCCAAAACTGCTCTAAACCATTCAGGGGTCATCATATTATCAGCCCGTTTAAAATGGTCCGACTAAATTGAGAACCAAGTAGCCCAAACAAGTTCTGTTAATATTGTAATTATTGTTAAAATGTATATATATATTTAAAAAAAAAACATGTAATAATGAATATATATATATATACACACACACATATAAGTATAATATTACTCTAAATCATTATTCACTTAAATAGTTGAATTTACACATATATATATATTTAATAATTTAAATGAGAATAACAATATCCATTAATATTATTTTAGTATGTTTTAGACTCCGATTTATATTAATTAATATTATATTGTTATCATTTGTTATAGTTGATGACACGTAAATTGATGTTGTATTGTAGTAATTTCATGAATTAAAATATTTTATTATTTTCATGAACTCAATATTATGCGGTAAAAATATTTATATTTCGATGATGTTCTATTTTTAGTACTACGCTTTTTAAATATTGCAAATATGTGTCTTACAGCAACTACGAATTTTCAATCTGTTAGTAGTATTGTTGATGCTTTGGAAGGTTCTAAAATCTAATCTCCTAGCCTATAGGTTTGTTCATATTCTTAGTAATAATATGTGTCATGGTATTGGAACCCTGAATGAGCAACAATGTCAAAATCAAGCATGTTTTATAAATTTTGGGTTTAAATATAGTTTTTTTTTAAATTCTTACTCATAGCTCGATAGTAACCTGACTAGCATAAAAATTTGTAGGGTTAGGTTCCAAGTAGTATCGATCGGGTAAAAATGGTACGACTAAACCGAGACTCTATTATCCTAAAATAATAGGAATGACTTGATTAACATCCCTATATCAAAGTGTAGAACTAAAAATATTGTCAACATAATATGAAATTTACGAAATTTACCGCTCATATGATATAGTGTCGTGAGCATCCACTATTTAAAGTGCACTGCATAACTCTAAAGGAACGAATTTTTTTAGGTTTATTATCATATGAGTATTTATCCATTTGAATGTATTGTTGATCAATTGTATTTTCTAAACTTTGAATCGTAAGTGATTGAAATTCATTAGAATTCTTACTTTTTTTTATAGTATTTTTTGCATAAGTAATCTTTCCCGATTAGAACTTTAATTTCTTTTATTGGCATGTTTCCGCTTGAGTAATTGATCTTATTGTATAAAACTTCCTTATAAAGTGACTATCTATTGAGATTTCTTACATTTTTGCTTCATTATTTTTTTCATTAATGTTTGGCTTGATTCAACACAATGTTTTATGGAAAAAACACAATTACAGTATCAAAAGTATCAGAAGAATGCAAAAGGCAGCAACTATTCGCAACCCACAAAATTTCTTAACACAGACCACTAATTTAATGAATTAAAATATTATTATAAAATGACTGTAACACCCTTAACAATAAACTAAACATATAAAAATTTAAGCCATAAATACTTAAAATTTAAAAAGTAAAAACTAGAACTTTAATTTTTCTTCTTGCGTGTATCTTCAATCAGACATCTCACTTTCCCAAAACCTTCATAAACCCTAGTTTCTTCGAGTTAATGGAGGATCTTATAACGAAAAATCAATTAACATGGACAAACTAATTTTCTTTCCCAATACTTCATAAGCCACACTTTCTAGTTTTCTTTCTCAAAACTTCATAAGCCCTCGTTACTTCTTCGAGATTTCATCAATGGAGGATCCTATAACGAAAAATCCGTTAGTGTGTACTTTTATCATTTTCATCCCTTCTATACCGTACGAAATCGTTCGACTCCAAGCTCGCCGTCGGAGTCCCCAAAATGTTTAGAAAAAAAAAAGACCCGACACAACAAGAACAAGTGCACGTGTATTTAAGTTAAATACATGAGACGCTGACTTAATTATCTTAAATACTTTGATACTTTGATAAGAGGAAGAGAGATGTAGGTGTTGCAGAACTCTATTTTTCATTTTTCTTTATTTGTTGTTTTATGTTTTATTTATTTAATTTATAATATTTCTTTTAGATAGTTTAATAAAGAATATCAAGAATGGTATAATTCATTTTTAGTGGGTTGTATTAAGAACTTTATATTCATTTTAGAATTTAGAATATAAGTGGGCTACGAGAAGTGGGCTACATTAAAAAAATTATGGGCTGCAAATAGCCATCGCCAATGCAAAAAGATCAATGCTACATAAAATACATAACTACTAGATTTGTTCACTTAAGTAGAAATACATTTGCTTTTTATTAAAAATAATCTTTGTTTAAAATAATACAATAATAGATGACGAAGTTTGATAGCTCAAGTGGTAGAGCATCTACTGCCTAGACTTTTGGTCTTGGGTTTGAGTCACCTTCGAAAGGAGAGGAGAGGGTTTTTTCTTTGTTCCTAGATTAGGAGAATTTTTTTTTTTTAAAGAAATATTATAACAATAGAATTGTTCAAAAAAATAATCTTGAAGAGATAATTATTCAAAACTAATGACCACAAAATTGATGAATTTAACATTATCACTAATGCAGTACCTAACAAGTGGCTTGCTAAAAAGTGTATAAAGCAACTCAAGATTATTACTCATTTATAAATAATTTCGAATTACATAACCATGATTGGCGTATATATAAATTCAACCGTCTTCCATTTAGTTTATTTTTAAAAGATTCTCAAGACTTGATGATAATTTGAACAAATGAGTTTTTTTAATTATTTTAGAGATATTTTATACCATAATCATCGTATATTGCATACAAGTTAATTATAAATATTGCAAATTTTGTACTTAAACTTATTTCTACTACTCAATCAATCGAACCTATATGGCTTCAAATATACGACAATTTATTTATTGAACAACTTGATATGAGTTGATGATTCAATTCATGATCAAGAAATTTTTAGAGGAAAAAGCTATGAACCAAGGGACAAAATCCAGAAAATAAATGGCTCAAAAATGAAGGATATTCTCATCTTCCAGCTCCCAAACGAGACAGTCGTGGCAATTCTTGCGAAGCCATCTGAAGGATTTTCAGTGGAGAAACCTTCGATGCCAAAGTTAGAATCAGCCGAAGAAGAGAGGGACAGAGAGAGAAAATATTAAGAGTAAATAGAGTTTTGTGAATGTGTGTAGGTTTGATGAGGTGGATACTTATACTTTTTACCCGAAGGGTAAAAATTCATTTTAGGGGCTTCCTTCACAATAATTCTGAACCCAGCTGGTCCCAACCATGTAAAACTTCTCAACTCTGGGACAGATAGCTCTGAACCCGATTCTACGTTACTCTCCTCGAGGATAAATGACAGCTCTTCCAGTGTTAACTAAGCAATTTATATATGGCAAAAACTTGTGTGCACCCAACACACAATAGGTTTATTATGCACTCACCTATTTAATTTGAAATTAAGAATATATATAAGGGTCTTGTTTGGATAAATTCACATAGTGCAATGGATTTGGTCCGCGTCTAGAAGGTCTGACGCGCACGGAGGTCTAGGAGTCAAACCCTGCTTTCGTGCTGCTTTTACCTCTTTTTATATTGTTCAATAGTATATGTTATATAGCGTAATAATATATGTTATATTACGTAATAGTATATATTATAATTATATATTTTTTACTTTTTTTTTATGTTGTTTAATAGTATATGTTATATTGCGTAATAGTATATGTTATGTTACAGGTATACACATTTTTTTGTAATAATATATAATTTTTTTAAATAATATATTATATTATCTAAAACAATATAAAAAGTGCACATATATAGAAAAAGAATTTGGAGAAAACGAGATTCGAACCCATACTCTAATAAGTCGCAATTTAGAATTTTTACACCTAGGCTAGTACCTCTTATATGCTAAAAAACATGCCTTAATATATATATATATATATATATTATTAATTTGTATAAAAAAAATATATTAAACCACGTTGGCTGAGGCTTAAACTCAAGACCTCAGTGCACACGCATGATAATTCGATCGCTGGGCCACCATCATTTTTGGGTATCCAAACACAACCCTTAATACATACTCCCTCCGTCCCGGCTTAACCTGCCTAGGTTGACCGGGCACGGGGATTAAGAAAAAGCAGATTTTGTGGAATCTTTGACTTTTTTAACGGTGGAGATTGAAAATGAAGATTTTGAGGGTGGAGATTGTGAGAGAAATTTGCTATTTATGGGGTAGGCAGGTTAAGGTGGGACAAACTAAAATGGCAAGTAGGGAGGTTAAGCTGGGACGGAGGTAGTATCTAATTCCCAAATTAAATTGGAGAATGCACAATAAGCTTATTGTGTGTTGGGTACACCCAAGACCTACTCTTTATATATTTATACCTCTAATTCGGCTCTGTCTTTATAGCTTAATTTTCTTGTTTTATCATAATTGAAAGATTTGCAATATTATCCACATCACACCTGAAATATGATTATGATGAATATATTAATATTAATAGCAAAGATCTCCGTCAATGTTAATCTTGAAAGTTTCATATGATTCTCTATTCTTATATATACTAAAAGACCAAAAAAGAGCATATGTCATTTTGAGAATTGTTATAATATCTCACAATTTTAAGATTAAAATAATTTTTATATTATTTAAATATTAAAACATAGAAGTTGATTGTTTACTTTTATAATTATTGCAGTTTTAAATATTTCTTTTTTCTTTTTAGAAATATAAATATATTCATTAATTAACATTTTTTGTTATAGATAAAACAAAAATTAAACAGACAAATCTATACAAGTTTAATATTATTATCATAATATTTTTTTGGGGTATGTTGGTTTCAGTATCAGTAATTAAATTTTTAAATATTCTTAATCAATTTATTTTATTTATATTGTAATTTTAATTTTATTTAATAAATAAATACACACACCCACATATATAAAGTATAATGGAGGCCAAACTTGGAAAAAAAACAGGCACAGGAGAATATTAGTTTCCTAAAAACTTGTTACAATTTCGTTTTACTTATTACAAGTTTAAAACCCGTAATAATTTTGTGTTTTGAAAAAAAAAAGGGCGAAGAAATCTGGACCTATAGTCCAAATGTCCAGTGCCTTTTGGACTCCCTTTGGGCTTGGGCCCTTCAAGGGTAATACTGTAACACCACATAAAATAAAACCCTAATGTAACAACTTCTCCCTTAAATTAACCGCCTCATCAGCTTCTTGTTCTCATCTTGCGAAACCATTTCCACTTCATCAAATCTACGCTCTTCGTCTTTTTCATTTTTCTGGGTTATTACGCTGTTGGCAGTTGTAATATGTCTGCATCTGTGAGTATATTTTTGTAGTATAAAATTTCTTAATAACTGATATTCCATTTTCACACATACTTCAATTTTTCATGATCTGCTCGATTATTTTACACCAAAGGATGAATCTGGATAATATCTCACGACGGTCGTCTGAGACGCTTAGTGTCATCTTTGATGTATTCACAATCCAATTTTTCTGATGGATTTACTTCCCTCTTTCACTGTATTTTACATTTTGTTAATTATTATTTTCTTTGAATTGCTAGTGCTTGATTTTGATGGAGATAGCTTAATGAGGATAAAAGTAAAATTATTCCGATAAATTTATGATGGAATATATTACCTCCTACTCATTCTGAAAGCTTTCTACCCTTAAACTTCCATCTTTTACTATGATTTTTTTTTCCTGCGATTTTAGCAATTTCGTTTATAATTTGGTTATTATTTTCAATTATTTATTTATTTGTTTGAGTATTTATTTTCAATCGTTACTTTGATAAGTTAATATCTGGCACAATGAGGATATGCATTTGATGAGATCATCTGCTGATCCTTGATATTTCTGTTTAATGCACAAGTCCTTTTCATTCTGAGTGCTACATTAGTCGATTTTGATCTGAATCCTTTTTCCAATTGTTTTATTGTCAATGTTTTTGATCGTATGTGTAAAGAAGCAATTTGAATTGCTATTATTCTGTGCAAAATATAACATTAACAAAGTTCAATCCTTATTCAAGAAATAAAAAAACAGTATAGCTTGATTTACAATTTGACATCAAATGTTTTTAAAAAGTCTATGTTATTTTAACAAAAATTTCACAAAATTTACTTTTTCTTATAATTCGTACTTGGTTAACTTTAAGAAGTTAATTGGAACGAAGGGAGTAGTTTTTATGGGAGTTTGCTGGTGAACTAAAGTTATGGATCTATGAGTTGTTTTTTAAATTTAACTTTGTGGTGGCTGCTTGCTACAAATGCCTTTATTGAGAAAGTATTATTTTATAAGTAAATCAGGATTTAGGTTGGGGATTGCATCTAAAATTTGAGACGACTTGGTTTTAAGGAGTGATGCTATAAAAAAATGTACATTAAGTGATTAATTTGAAAAACAAAAAATATAGGCTTTTTTCTGTCATAGACTAAAACGTTTTTAATCAAGTGGTTTTTGACGCGCGTAAACTTAAAATCCTAACAAGTAGTGAATTAGTTTAGATGAAGGGAAGTGATATAGTGAATTAAGTAGTTTTTTCTTTAAGGAATCAAGTGATCATCTTGGCAAGCAATGACTTACAGACTTCTGATTTTGAATAAAAGTTAAAAACATCACATGGCGTAGCACATCTTTTGAGCACTTTGCCCTGCTATCAATTTATTTAGTAGATTCAATTCTACGTTCATATACTTCAAAAAGGCACACCCTACGATGACACCCCCATTAAGTGCTCAATTTTAAATTCATCCTACGGAGGCATATTCTATTAGAGCTGGCAAAATTCACCTCATCCGAATGGATTTTTCTTTGGCGTGCCTGACCCGAAGGCCCGTCGGCTGATTCGATGAAATTGAATTATTTTTTCATCACTAATTGAATAAGAAAAAATTAAAAATTAGGTAATATCTTGAGTATTATTTAAAATAAGTTTTTTTGTTTTTTTTAAGCAAATTAAAATATTTGACTAATTTAATACTCTATTTTTTTAATTTTATTAGTTGAAGATGGAAAATGAATTGGATCCAAGCATGCTCATTAATTAATATGTGTCGCGAAAAGGAGAAATGATTAACATGCAGTATAGTATGTACGCAAAAATTAAATAATTTGTGACGTGTAGTATATAACTATATATCATCATCCACTTCTTTTTATTATTATTATTATATTATTATTATTATTATTATTATTATATCTGGGGTTTAAGACATGCATATAGATATGATTTCATATTGCAACGGATATTAATATATTATCTTCCTGTCAGATTTTTTTTAAGAGAATCAAATTGAAGTTTGCCTCAATATATAATTCTACTTATAGTTAAAGTAATAAACAAAAAAAAAAAAAAAAAAACTCATTGATGGATTTTTTGGCTCGAGATTTGTCGGGTTGGGCCTAACATTTTCTTAGTCCGAAATAAATTGGGTTTGGCCCAATCCAAACCGAAATACCCCTTGGCCCGAGTTGTCAGCTCAACACCCTGTTAAGCTGAACACCCTTGAGTCCCTTCCTGAAAGCATATCATGTTTGTTACTAGGTTACAAATAAAATATCTATTCTTCTCTCACTTTATTTTATACTTTATCAACAATTCAATTCTATATTTCAATAAAATATTAATTTTTCACATCCACTTATACATCTTATTTACTAATCCAACCTGATATCAAGTAATAGAATAGACTCCCAAAGTCATGCATTTATTAAATAATAGCTCAAAATTAGGTTCTCAAAATAATATGCAAATTATAGCTCAAAAATAATGATGTAGTTGGGCAATAGATTGTGTGCATGTGGATGACATAAATTAATATTTATTAAAATGTTTGATTGAATTATTGATAAAGCACATAAAATATTAGGAGTTGGCTTGAGATAAATTAATATTTTATTAAAATGTTGGGTTGGATTATTGATAAAACACAAAATATTTGGAGGTGGCTTGAGATATATATTATTTATGAAAAAAAGAAATGAATATTTTATTTAGAGGTTAATGGGTCGAAAGGCAATGAGATATTCATAAAATGAAAATTGAACCATCCACAAGGGGAAGAATGTCAGTGTGTACATTTGAGACCTTAACCAAAATTGTTTAGAGCTTGAAGTGTTGCCTGAAGGTAACAGAAATATCTGGATGAGGTAGTTTATGTTTTCATTTTCAGTTTTTAGTATTGTTTATTGGATTATATTTGATATTATTTGATAAATATGATTTATGTTTAAATATATGACTATATATTGAATAATGTACTTTATTAGAATGGTAGTAAATGGGAGATGATAAGACACAAAAAATTATTGATTAAATATATTGTATTATATATTAGATAAATTGATAATGATAAAACATAAAGTAAATATACAATTTAAATGTAATGATTAATTTGAAAAATATATATAGAGAAAAAAATGTTAAAATAAATATAAATTTTGTGTTCAGTATAATAAAAATGGAATGCTTCTCAAATATAACCAGAACAATCTTGATTTGGGGAGATTACCTCTACTGCCCACTAATGCAAGAGTACCCTACCCTGCTCACTGGATCAAGCATTTGTACGGAGAGAAGACCCATCATTGACTACAGTTATTAAACTGGCAAATTTAACAAATTATAGCATTGTTTTGAGGGTGTATTAATTTTATGTGGTAAGTCGGCCATGCCATGAGCAACTCTAATTTGTTTTCAAAGCCGTCCTTGGTAGGGGTGACATTTCCTAAAGTATAGTTTTCTTCTTTTTATTAAAGACGCTTGTCGCAGAGGTGATTTACAATGTTTTTACGTATTTTAAATAAAGTCGCCCCTCGCAAGGTCAATATTTTTTTTTTTTTATTAAAAGACGTGCTAAGAAGACATAGCTAGGCAATAATTTTATTTTTTAAAGGCTGTAGAGAGATGTCAGAGAAATGGCATTGTGTTGTCAGTGTATTGTCCATCATTTTGAAAGTTTTTTTTTTTTAAGACGACATAGCTAGGCAACTCATTTAAATTAATTTCTCTCATCTCTGAATCTGGAGCAAGCTGATTCAAATCTATTTCAAGCATTAATTAAATACCGTTGTTCTATCAGTGAAATCTTATTGTGATGTTGCAAGCATATACAATATTATTATAAGCACCAGTTTTGATTAATTTGTATGTTTGGCGGGGAGTTTGATTGTATTTGAAGAAGTTTTAAGATTTCAAATTCTTTTCAAGATCTCAAAGGCGGGCTATTTGAAATTGTTTCAGCATAGGTAATAAAAATGGAAGACAAAGGGTCTGTTTTAATTTGATAAAGGAATTTTGTTACTTTAAGTGGCCGACAAATAACACTACAATATTTATTACTTCTTGTATGTGATGTAGGAGTAGTTATTACTCCATTTCCTAATTTGGCACTCTTAACTATCTTTCACTGCCTTAGGTCTATGTAAAAAAAAACTGTAGGTCTATCATTGTGAAACGGAGGGAGTAATAACTAGCCTTAAGTTAGCCAATTAAATTACTTATAAGTTATAACTTTGCTAACTAATACATAAAATTTTGTGCACTAATGTTGGATCTTACTCACGTATAATGGTTTTCTCAAGTGACAAATTAAAATGGTCTAAAAGTAATGATTTGACATTAAAATAGACACACATAAAGGTAATTGTCAATATTGAATACCGAAACGTCTTTAGAATTCTATGGATTCTAAATGTAGATGTTGATATATTTATACTTTATCATGGCGTTCATAATATAAGCCTTTCTTATAATTACTCAAATACATTTGCATGTCACAGATCAATTCAGATATTTTCCTTTCAATTGTGCATCATATTCTACAATAATTGCATTATTAGATGATACATAGCCAATGATATGTATTAATGTCATATTATACATATGTAGTTCAATGATGTGATTGTTGCAAGACATATTGTATTATTAGGAGAAGCAGATCCCGATTGGTCAGAAACTGCAAATATGACATTTAGTATTTAATTATTCCTATTATTTTGAAGGATTAATTACGAAAAAATTCATCAACTTTGGTGAATTTTTAATTACAACATGAACTTTAAAATGTAACGAGAAAATTCACCAACTTTTAATTTTTTTCAATTACAACATGGACCGTATTATTTTACATTTAATTGTAATGTCATCACCATCTTTAGATTTGCCTTGACGAGTTCTATATCAATCATATATTATCGTTGCAACCATCGTGAATTGATAGTAAAAATTATGCCTTGACGAGACCGTTCTATATCAATCATATATTTTACGACTTGTCATCGCAACCATCGTGAATTGATAGTAAAAATTATGAGAACCGCAAATTCAACCATTGATTTATTACAATTGTAACAATATATGATAAATTAGGTGGTGAATATAGAACAAGCTTATTTAAGCAGATATACTAATAATGGTGGCGACTTAATTAGATGTTAAAAAATATGATCGATGTTGTAATTAAAAAAAATTGAAAGTTAGTGACTTTTTTTTGTTATCTTTTAAAATTCAAGTTTTCAATTGAAAAATCACACAAAATTTATAATTTTTTTTACAATTAACCCTATTTTAAAAGTTGCTTTTACTTTACATTGCACATGTGAACATCTAGTACCGTCAAAAAATAAAATCAGCTCAGTAACACATGTCCGCATTCCACAACAATAGCATGCACCGCCGCCACATCTTATAAAACCCTGCAGCGCTTACTAAATCGCCGGAAATGCACCAACAGGAAAACTAGATTGTCTGCCTCCAATGCAAACCCTAGAGTCTTCTTCGCCTTGACAGTTGGCGGGCACCCCGCCGGCCGCATTGTGATGTAGCTGTTCGCCGCCACAACTCCACACGGGAGAGAACTTCCGCGCCCTCTGCATAGGCGAGAAACGCGTCGGACGCAGCGGCAAGCCTCTCCACTACAAAAGCTCCTCCTTCCACCACGTGACACCCGCCGGCAACGGCAGGCGGAGAATCCATCTACGGCTCGAAATTCGCCGACGAGAATTTCAGCAGGAAGCGCACGGGCCGGGTATATTGTCGATGGCGAATGCGGACCCGAACACGAACGGTTCGCAGTTTTCATCTGCACCGCGGTATATGGGCAGGTGGTGGAGGGGATGGACGTTGTGCCGGCTATTGAGAAGGTGGGCTCGTCTTCGGGCCAGACTGCAAAGCCCGTTGTGATTGCTGACTGCGGTCAACTCTCGTGAACTTGAGCAAGGCCCTTGGTAAATCTAATATGTGATGGACTTCTGCTACTTGTATATAGTGAATGGATAATATTGCAATGAAATATGTGGATTGGTGTTAATGCAGGGGGTAAACAGAGTCAGAGTCAAGTGCTTGCAGGCTCGAGCTCAAACTCAATTAAAATGTTCGAAGTTGGTAAATGTTTGTTGGGCTCAATTAATATAATATAAAATTTAATATGGGTATGTTTGCTTTGGGTTAGCCCAACCGTTCACCGGTTGGGCCAACCCATTGCATGTTTGTTTTAAAGGGCGTTGGCCCAAGTTGATTACAAGCAGGGTTTGGGGGACATAAAAGTCGTCCCCCATGTGCCTTTTCAGTTTCTTACTTCAAGAGAGAGGAGAGAGAAAGGGATGTGACTCCCCTTTACTCTCTCCACCGTCGTCTGCACAATCTACTCCTATCTCTTCCATTTTTTGTCCTTCCCTGTTCTTGAAGAGAAGACCTTTCGTCTTCTGTGTATCAAAGTTATGGCTCACGCTGTTCTTGGGCCCCCTATGGGGTGATATTAATGGCCCTCAACGGCCATTTTCAGAGATCTTTTTCTACATTGAGTGCTCTGTATTACGCGATTTAGGGCTTTTCAGAAATTTTCTGCTATTGCAGAGAATCTCTGCTGCATGGATCACTTTCGTCTGGTTTTTTATTCGAAAATTGATTTTTTTACCGATTCTTACCCTAGTTGTTGTACTGTGTTTGTGTTGTGTACTTACTGTGTTAGTCTTCTCGATTTAGGTTTCGTTGACTGAATTTTTGTTATAGCTTATAAAGCCATGTCTTCAGATGAATCTTCGTCTGTTCCTAAGCGATATCAGCTGCGGAAAAGGAAAAAAAATTCAAAGCACCAACACACCTTGCACACACTTTGCACCAGTCCATTAGTTTGGCCATACAATCTTCGAATTAGGAGGAGGAAAGATTGCACCTCCTACTGTTGTGCTCAGACGGAGTCTGATTCGAGTACTGCGACTCTTCCCCCTCCCAGGAAAAAGGTGACTGAAAATACTTGTTTTAACTTGATTTGTTAAATTTTTAAAGACAAAATTATTCTGAATAATTTTCTGATGGATTTTGGTATTTTGAAAATTATTGTGACGGATCTGTGTTGAGGGTTTCGTTGGGTGTCTTTCGGGTTTTTGGTATTTTTTTGGTATTTTTTTGGTATTGTGACGGATCTGTGTTGAGGGTTGAAAATTATTTTGGTATTTTTTTTCTGTTCTTGATGTCTTTCGGGTTTTTGCCAAAAATTTTCTGATGCTCCTTATCTGTATCTTATTTTAACGTAAGCTTTGACAATAAACTATTCCGATCTTGCTGTGCTTAGGGTGTTTGCCAAAATTTGCAGATTCTGCTTATCTGTCTTCTTGTTTTTCCCCGTAAGTTATGCCATGTGACTATTCCGATCTTGTTGTCTTTCGGCTTTTTGCACAAATTTGCCGATGCTACTTATCTGTCTTTTTTTCTGACTAAGGATTGACTTTTGAAACTGATGTAGTTACGTATTATTTGGCTGTATGGGTGAATCTTGATTATATGGCCTAGAAAGCATTGTTAGGTGATCGGATCCACTAGTCCACCATAGATGGGTTTCTATCACCCATTGAGTGCATAGAGTGAAACTTTCTCCCGAGGTCCGTCTAGTGGGTCCGATTTTAGTTTAGGAGCGTTAGGTCTATGTTCAATTGAGCGACATGCTTATTCCGTGAAATGACCCCACAATCGTTTCAATCTTTTTGGGGAATTCGTTATTCATTTGGACCTATCTGTCTTGTGTGCCTAATTATTCTGTGTTTATTCTTCTGCACGTAGACTTGTGTGTAATTTGTGCATATTGTATTGTATTGTGTAGTTTGTAAATGTTGTAGTGAAAGATTGTTAATTGTGGGGTCTAACAACAAATGGACTGCTGTCTATACTCTTTTTAGCAAATTCATTGCTAAAAAAAATACAAATGCAGTCCCACATTTCGTAACATCACATCCCTTTGATACGGAGCAATTACGAGTAACGGGTGTATCCAACAATAAACAAGGCAGAAGGGAGGTGTTGTATGTTTATAAATAAATTGTATATTCAAGCAACATTAATGAATAAAATGATTGAATTTCGGGGATTTTACTTGACTTTTTTGTACGATTGCACATATTGTTCATATTCAACTGTATACGTCTTATTGTATAAAATTGTAAGCAAAAAAAATTGAAATTGAAAGTTGGAAACACTTTAGTGCACTACAAAACAAACAAAAAAAAGAACGAACACATACCGAATTAATGAATCAAAAAAAAAAAAAAAAAAAACCTAGGAGGAAGACGTTATAATTTGAATTCAATGGTGACATTATATAATAATTCAACCTAATATGTCGTGTTTTGGGTGTACAGTCTACGATAAAAATTGGATTGTGTTGAATTATTGTGCGGTATTTAAAACTGGATTGTCTTGAATTAGGGAAAAATATATGGTGCTGCATAATTAAAGCTATGGTGCTATGTGCTGACATTAAAGTGAAATATGAAACAACTTTTTTCGTATGATATTTTTTTGAAACGTTTGAACAAATTGTGATTGGGATAGGGTCGCTCGAAGTTGAACTTTGGACAATTAACTAGGCTACTGATTCACCATAAATTCGTGAAATAGTCTGGTTTTTAGATGCAGTGCATAATTTTGAGAAAATATTTTCATTTAAATTAACCTCAAGTTAGTTGGACAATTTAATGCGTGAAGTTATGCATACCCAATTGGCGAATTTTGATATAACAATTAAGGCAATACTCTTTTAGATGGCAAGTGCTCGCGGAAGTACTGGTGGTAGGCGTAACGCCTCAAGGTGATCCACGCGCCACGTGGACGCGCACGACGGAACATGAGCTAATCACTCATACGCATGCTGAGTACATTATTGGGGGTTATTTAACTCAACAATGGAGTGATTTGACCCTCACTCGTATCTGTACAAAACTAAACGCTGGGAGGGATGCACGAACAGGGCTATATGATATAAAACAAGCCAGGGATAAGTTAAAGAACATGAAACGTGCCTACAAGATAATCCGTGACTGTCGCGGCAAGTCTGGTGCCGGTTGGGATGACGAACGAGAGACTGTCACTGGATCAGTCGATTTCATGGAAAGCATTTACGCCGTAGGTTTAGCAAACTCTATTCCTCCAATTTGTCATTGAACAACAATGGCATATTGGTTCTTCATAACGTTTTAATTTAACTTCCACCCTTAACACATCTTATGGTTAACAGCTAGGAACAGATTACCGGCGGATCATCGGGCACGGATGCCCAAACTACGATCTATGCAATGAAATGTGGGTGAACAGTCAAGCCACCGGATCCGCGGCCCTTTCTTCTGGAGCCGGCACTGGGGATACAAGTGGCGGGTCAAACGGATCTGGAAGACGTAGATCGTATGATTCCTTCGCCTTTTTAGGTGCCTCTAGCCAAGGAGCAGGGGAGGGTACCTCGACACAACGGCGTAGGCGTCTGACGGCTGATGATGAGCGCGAAGCAAGGGCTAACTCAATGGCGCGATGGAACGCATACGTCGAACGCCGAGATCGTGGTTTAACTGATGTCCAGCTGGATGTAGGGCGTGAGATTTTTGACGAGGTTAACGCCATGGACCTGCACCCTGTTGCAAAGCGGACAGCCGGCGATTTACTGGTTGATAGGATGAGACAGCAGTTGTACCTCTCTTGGTCACTAGAGGACAGGAGGGAATGGGTCAAGGGATTTACCCCACCTGAGTAGTTATTGGCTGAACGGTTGTTTAATCCTCTTTGTTATTGTTTTGGTCGTTATTTTTTCGATGAACTCTTGGATGCTAGTTATGTTCTGAACGGTTGTTTAATAGATACTTGTTTCCTTTTCCTTATACTCTCTTTTATATATTGCCAACTGATATTGTTCGCCTGTTCGAATTTCAATTTCCAATCCTTTTATTTCATTCATTCGCCATGTTCGAAGTTTCAATTTCAGATCCTATTTATTTTTCCAGTGGGAGTGATATTAGTGGGCGGCCAAGAATGGATGATTCATCTGACAATGAAGATGTTTACGCGAATAACGATGGAGATAATAATGAGGATAACGCTGAAGATGAACTAAACTATGGCCACGATGATAACACGGAGGAGGACATGATGGCGGAGTATTTCTACAACGTTTTGTTATTGGAACCACGCACCTCGGGGAGTCGGACAAAAAATACATCACGTCTACAAGGTACCGATTGGATGGCCGAGATACTAACTACTAGGAACCATGCCCGTTTTTACTATAATGTTCGGATGTCTCGAGATTGTTTTTACTCCCTCGTGAACATGCTCAAAGAGCGGGGATTCATCCATGAAGACCACAGAACTAGGGTTAGTTGTGCAGAGTCTGTCTTGATCTTCTTGCGGACGGTTTCCATGCATCTTCGCTTTCGTGATACAGAGGAACGGTTCCAACACTCAACTCAAACAATCAGTAAACACTTCCACATTGTCTTAGATGCTCTTATCGCCCTTTCCCCCGAGCTTATAACCGGCCCCGACTTTACGCGAATACCAGAGAGAATCCTCAATGACACGAATGTCTTTCCCTTCTTCGAGGTTAGTTCTCCTAATTATGTATTATTATGACAGCTGAGTCCATACAAATGGAAAGATTTTTATTCCTTCTTATATTTTATGTACTGCGTAATGACAATTCGTCTCCTCTTTAACCCGCAGCACTGTGTTGGAGCTCTAGACGGTACACTGATTCCGGCGCATGTACCCTTTTCTGACCAAACAGCCTACCGTTCTAGGAAAGGTTCAACAGTACAAAACGTGCTGGCCGTAGTAGATTTCGATATGAAGTTCACTTACGTTTGCACGGGGTGGGAGGGCAGTGCTCACGATGCTCGTGTGTTGATGCACGCAGTCATGAACGATCAGCATTTTCCATACCCGCCAGATGGTATTTCTAAACACATGGTTATTTGCCATAAACACCCAACGGAAAACATTACGTGAAACTAATGCGATGTAGTTTGATTTGTAGGTCGATATTATCTGGTTGATGCGGGATACACTAATTACGGTGCTTTTCTGGCTCCTTATAGAGGAACTAGGTATAATCTTCCTGAGTTTAACAATGGTGGGATACTGCCTACTGATGAAAAGGAATTATTCAATCATCGCCATTCACAATTACGGAACTGTGTAGAGCGGGCATTCGGAGTACTGAAGAGCCGTTTCCCTCTCCTTCGGTACGGTATGCCTAGTTTCAAATTAGCTGATCAAAGGAAGATTGTCATGGCGTGCTGCGTTCTACATAACTGGATCAAACAGTCGGGGATCCCAGACGATTTATTCCTTGGACTACCTCAGCACTTTGAAGCGGACAACATGATCTTCTCCGAGCGACGTCTCCCTACCACAGCTACTCGAGAAGAGCAGGGCGAAATGCGTGATGCAATAGCGATGGCTCTTTGGAATGCACAAGGATAAAAAATGAAACGAAGGACGGGCATCACTTTTTTACATATCATATATTGTTTATCTAACATGTATTTGAATATTTTCGAAGACGCGCTAATTTAACACTGTTTGTTCTTGGAACGTATATAACATTTAAACGTTGTTGTTGTCTTGGTTTATTTGTTTTTTGCTGTACCCCCCTTTATCTCGTATTTTAATTAGTGTGCATTTTCTATATTCATTGTTTACTGCACTATCCAGGACCTCTCTAAACAATTACTTTGCAGTTAAAATGAACCGGCCCACATGGACAACCGGGAATGAGTCTACGTTCCTTTATCTCCTATACTGTGAGCACCTGGATGCACTACCGGAGAGGCTTCATTTCGATGATGACTTGCTCGGTACTGTCGTACCACTTCTTAATAGCCTAGCTCCCGAACCATTTGTCTACACACTTGGTCAAGTGAGGACGAAACTTAGTCTTATTCGACGGTCATGGAGATTCATCGCGCATGTGAGGAATATGTCCGGTGTTGCGTGGGACCCTATACGCGAGATTGTACTCGCCGATGATGAGTTGATGGAGGCCATATACCAGGTACATAGCTGCTTACCCATTTTAGATTTAAATGTTATTGGTCTTCAATTAATATGGTTATTTTTTAAAACTTGTTCATGGATTTCAGACGAACCCTATGGCCCGAAACATGCTACAGAAGGGACAACCGTGTTTTGACTTTTGCACGGAAATGTTTAGTGACCAGTTGGAGCCGGTGATTGATTTGGACTATATGAATTGCGTTAATGTAGTCCGGGCGATAGAAGGTGTTGAGATTTTGTTAAAAATCTCGGCAACTAAGCGCCTTCAACTGGAGGTAAACACAGACATGTTTTTAGAGATGACTGCATCGGAGAGGAGAAATTGGGTGCTAACAAATGGGTAAATGGTGTGGCGTTATGAATGATGTAGATCATTTAAATGGACTTTCTTGTATGTTTAATTATGTTTGAATTCCGTGGTTTTTAGTCACAAAACATGTTTATCCTAATTCTCTTTAAGGTTTTAACTCCATTTTTTCTTTACTGAGTGTCCAATTCATGATCAAACATTGAAGAAGCCCCGTATTATAAAATAAATTCATTTCACTGGAAAAGATACCAAAAGAATCAGGGAATTAATTAGCCATATACACAACATATTGATTCAAAACTGTTAAAATTAAAAAAATGAAAAAAAAAAACGTCATCAATTTTTTATCCCCAAAAAAAAAAAACGAAATTTATAAATAATATTAGTTACAACAATATTTTCGCCTCAAAGTAAAGATAACAATTATGTGATGATGTTTGGCATTTTTTTTTTTTTTTGGGTACATAAATTAATTAGAATTAATTATATAAGATAAGGAAAAAAAAAAAAACAATTAAAACTAAAACAACTAAACATCACAAATCAACAATCACACACAAAATCAATCAATCAGAATTCCCAACACTACTTTAATTAATACCCCAATCATTAATAACTAACTCTGACACACATCACATCACCTTTCACAATTAATAATTAATTCCCAACAACCAACCCACAACCCCAACCACCCAAACAAACATCACTCTCCTAACAACCCCAGCCACTAACACCATCTACTTACCCAACCCCAGCTACCCCAGCCCCAAGCAAACATAGCCTATATATACATATATGGAAAATGTTAATCATACGGTCTCACTTGATTGGTTTAATATAGGGTTTCACCTAACATAGGGTTTCACCTCATTTAAAATAGAATTTGATTTAATGTGTTTATATCAATCACAAAGATTAAACTAGTAATTTAACACAAACTCGATTAAATTTATGAGTCGAGCCGAGTACCAATAAATTCGATCTCAACTTAAACACCTAATTTAATAGTGCGAATTCAACTCATTTATCTCAAAAGTCATTTCAACTTTTTTTACAAATCGACCCAAAGTGCAAGATGGGCATATTCATATTGGGCAATCTTGATAAAATTATTTGTGCAGCCATTTGATGAGAAATGGAAGTGTGCAGCCATTTGATGAGAAATGGAAGTCTAACGACTGGAAACAACATAAAGTCAAATCTGGAGCTACTCTTTGTAGAGTACATAAAAATATAAATAAAATAAATAAAAAGACGGAAGTGTTGAAAAAGACTATTTGTAGGAAAAACAGTATAAAAATTTGAAGTGAGTTAGAAAAAATAAAAGAAAATTAGACGATGATATAACAGGGATCAGATAGGTGAAGATGGGAGTGCCCCAATTGTCGTAACCAGGCTTGAGCGGGCACCCATCTCGCATATTTATGTGCGAGCATTTACCACTCATCATATCCCCTTAAAACTTGCCTGAAGGATCATACTTCTGAAATGATTGGAGTAGCCTTTTTTATACTATAAACATCAGCCCATGTATTTAATGCAATATCGATGTGGGATACCTGATGCTCCTCACCTACTCTCTCCACCTTTCTCTCTCATTCAAATTCAAATACACCTAAGGGCATCTCCAACGATCTTTCTAAATTAGTGCAGATTTTGCACTATTTAAGTGCAAAATTTGCACTCCATCTCCAACCATCTACACTACTTTTTGCATTAAAAAAGAATATTCTTTATAATTCATTCGTTTTATCTTTACTTTTATTTCTTTTGTAAATATAAATCACAATATATGTATAAAATCACATGGAATATAATATTTTCGTTCATATTTTAAAATAAATCAAATTAAATATAAAACATGTAAACAAGAAAATTGGAAAACGCGAAATTTTTATCCGGGGCTAGAGGAGGGTCGGGAAGTGGACTTGGACCTTACTAGACAAAATAATTTATTATTTATGTTCTATTTGTATTTCTGTTTTAGTAATGTTGTCTTTGATCTTGTTTAGTAATTTTCTATAATTGTTATTTACATGTTTCGTACTTATTATATAATTTTATATTTCACGCACGTTTGTAATTTTATCTAATATTTGCCTTCTGCAGTAATTTAATAAATCATATGATGTTTTTTCTAGTTATTGTTGATTTTTTTTTTCAAAATTTTATGTAATTTTTTTTTTAAAAAAAAATAATTTCGATACATAAATACACTATCCAATACTTTAAAATATACCTCACAATTAAATACAATATAAAAGAAGTAATAAAAATAAAGAAAAAGGAATAAGAAATAGATAGTGCAGCAAATTAGTGCGCACTATATATAGTGCCAGAATTGTATAAACACTAAAATAGTGCTTGATATAGTGCATCGTTGGAGCAGAAAAAGTGGTGTTTACCACCAAATTAGTGCATCCTTGGAGATGCCCTAACAGTACTATGAAAAGCAGTTTGGGGATTTAATCTTTTCTGCTTTTCTTGATAGGAATATCTATAAAAACGTTTCGGTATTTTCTTTCTTTGACTCGCTGGTCTTTTGAGATATCGAAATATTACTCCCTCCGTCCCAGCTTAACCTGCCTAGGTTGATCGGGCACGGAGATTAAGAAAAAAACAGATTTTGTGGAATCTTTGACTTTTTTAAATATGGAGATTGAGAATGGAGATTTTAAGTGTGGAGATTGTGAGAGAAATTTGTCATTTATGGGGTTGGCAGGTTAAGGTGAGACAAACCAAAATGGCAAGTAGACAGGTTAAGCTGGGACGGAGGTAGTATTAAATAATTAGTATGTGTTACACTTAAGAGTATATTTGTCACAATTTCATTATTAGAGACAACTAGATGTCCTTCCGTGCGATGCACGGGATAAACTATTGAACATTTTATTTAATTATTAATTATTAAATTTTAATATTGTTGTAAAAGCATTACAACATACATACAGTGTATACACACAATATTATTTGATGTATTTAACTTAAGTAAATATTAACATTTATTTTTTTATGTAGGGGAATATCAGTCTTAAACTTAATTTCATAAAAAAGTAAATTAAATTATTTTTATTATACATCAACTTCTATTAAAAACATATAACCCACATTTTTCACTAATATAATTTTTATGTAATTAGGCATTAATGTAAATCTAACAAATTCTTGCCATTTTACTATTTGTCATATCTGGAACTCAGATAATTATTAAAATATAAAATTGTGAAAAGAAACTAAAAATTATATGTTTCTGAAATACTCTCACACTTATTATATGAAAATATTTAATTATCTAAATATATCATAATTAACCTTGCAAAAAATATTTTATATTTTAACTAATTAATTTATATATCTATATGGATATCTAATTGAAGGTCGTAAATAAGGAATTATTTGATATATTTTTCATTAAAAATAAAATTGTTACAAAAAAGTTATAATTATTTAAGCTTTTAGATTAAAAATAAGAAGAATGAAGAGAGATGAATTTTTTTATTTGTAGATAAGAACATATAATGGAATAATTTTCAATGTAAAAAGAGATAAAATAGAAAATTGTCTTGCTAATATAAAAAGTGCAAAAAAAAAAAAAAAAAAAAAAAAACTGACTGACAACCGCAAAAAAAAAAAATAATAATAAAAATAACTGCCACATGTTAAAATAAAAAGGGTGGAGATAAAACATGGAAAAAATAAAAAAAGAAAAAGGCCCTAGAAATACTCTGGAGATGACACATATGCAAAATATCCCGCTTTTATATTAAAGGGGGATATGTCGTCATCTCAATAACTCGGATACAAATACTCCCTCCGTTCCAAAATAGATGATGTTTTAGCTTCTTAATCATATTCCAAAATATTTGATGTTTTAGATTTTTTTTACCATTTCTCTCTATTTTGCCCCTATGTAAATTAAAAAATATCTTTGACTTTTCAACCTCCCACTCACATTTAATTTCATTAAATCTTATCTCCACAAATTTTAGGGGATATATTTGGCAATACAACTGTTTCTTAATTCTTCCACTTTTTTCTAAAACATCATCTATTTTGGAACGGAGGGAGTAATATATTTGTGACGATAAAAGTGGTATAAAATGCGTCTCAGATATTTTTTACAAAAACTAGTTGTCTTTAAAAGTAATCTTAAAATGGTTCCAATTAATTTGTAGAGAGATTTGTGACAAAATGTGATCAGAAATAATTTATTATTAATGACCACAATTATAGTCTCAAAAAATGAAGAAGCTCAGAAGCTTCTAGAGTGAGAAGTAGTTTTAGAGAGAGAAAATATAAGCATGGTTATTATTGAAACTCAATCCGTCAATATACAAAATGAGTTGTTAGCTTATTATATAAGCTATTACTTGTCACTTATATCTAATAAGAATATTTACCTAGCTACTTATATAAATTTACAATAATGCCACTTAACTAATATCTTTACACCCCCCTCCCCCCTCCTCCAAGTCGGACTACTATTTTATATTTAGTAGGCCGAACTTGGACAATAAAAATTGAAATTGTGTCGGGCCTAATATTTTTGTGAAGAGATCTGCAAGTTGATCCTTTGATTGCACGTGTTGTAGGTCTATAAAACCATCTTTATACTTGTCCCGCACTATGTGGCAGGCAATCTCCAAATGCTTGGTACACTCGTGAAATACTGGATTAGCCGTGATGTGTATCGCAACTTTGTTATCACAATGTAATTTGATTGGTTTTGGTATTTGTACTTGAAGAACTTCCAATATGTAGGACACCCACTGAAGTTCAGATATCGTCGAGCTTAAGGATCTGTACTCAACTTCGGCTGAAGATTTGGACACTGTAGTCTGCTTTTTTGCTTTCCATGAAATTAGAGATGTACCTAAAAAAATACAGTATCCGGTGATCGACCTTCGTGTATATTTGCAAGACGCTCAATCTGCATCACAATAAGCACTTGGGATTAATGTAGTATCTGAAGCATAAAATAATCCAAGATTAGGACATCCTTTTAAATAACGAACTACATTTAAGGCTGCATCCCAATTCGTTTTACACGGCTCATTAACAAATTGACTCAACTGTTGGACTGCATAAGTTATATCCGGGCGAGTAAAACCAAGATATAACAAGCGACCAATCATTTTGCGATATCTATCTGGCTCTTCCATGAGTTCACCTTGTGTTGAACTCAAGGTAAGACCAGTAGATAAAGGAACAGAAGCTGGCTTACAGTCGCTAAGACCTGTGTCAGATAAATTGTCGAGAATATATTTTCGTGGACAAAGGTATATCCCTTTGTCACTTCGAGCAATCTCAATACCCAAAAAATATTTTGCATAACCAAGATCTTTAATAGTGAACTTCTCACCGTAAGTGACTTTTTAACTCATCAACCAAGGGAATACAGGAGCCCGTAACTAATACATCATCCACATAAACAAGTAAAGCAAGAAATTTATTATTCTTATCATAGGTGAATAAACAATTATCAGAAGCTGATTGGAGAAAACCAAATTGAACAAGCTTTCGAGAGAATTCACAATTCCATCTTCGAGAAGCTTGTTTTAATCCGTATAAACTTCCTTCAAGTTTACAAACCTGTCCAGTTTTAGCCTTACTATATCCTAAAGGAGGTTTCATATAAACTTCTTTGTCAATGAAATCGTGTAAAAAAGAATTATTAATATCAAGTTGCAAAATGGGCCAGTTTTTATGAGCAGCAAGAGCAAATAATACTCTAACTGTAACCATTTTAGCCACGGGACTGAAACTTTCTGTATAATCCTCCCCGTATACTTGAGTACAACCTTTTCCCACTAATCTTGCTTTATACCGCTCTATAGTACCATTGGGATTTAATTTTATCTTATATACCCATTTGCCTCCTATTGCACTTTTACCGTTAGGTAAATCTGTCAAAACCCAAGTTTTGTTTTCTTCTAGTGCTTCTAGCTCTTTGCTCATAGCCACTACCCATTCAGCACTTTTACAAGCTTGAGTAGAGCATGTAGGCTCTTTTAACACAGAAACATTGGCATAAATTCTAAATAATCATTATTGTAAATATTCAAATCATTTTGAGATAATAGAGCCGAGTTCTTCCGTCATGAGAAGGAAAAGTCCCCTTAGGGTTGGGTTTGGGTTAGGGATTGGTGAGTGTTCTTTCGAGTGGGAAGTAGCAAGGGTGAATCAATGGTATTAACGTCCTATGTTTCAAATCTGTTTATTTCTACCTTTCGTCTAGCCTTTAAACCGATTAATTAGGGTTTGTCATCTGGTAGGGTTTTGTTGTCGTCTTCTAGGTTTTTTCTCTGCCTGTTTCTTGATCGCTATATTATCGTTGTCATATTGTTTTGACGCAATCTGGGTATCCTGTTCATGTTATCTGTTAGGGTTATAGCTGTCTGGTTTACGGGATTTTTGTTTGCATGCATATCTATTAAGCGATGACTCCGCAAATCCTTTCACCATAGGGGTTGTCGCCTATCTTGTGGTTTCTGTTTTGTTGGTTTTTGTTTATGCAGGGATAGCACTACATATCGGGGTTATCGGGTAATGGAGCGAGGACAGAGTTCTGGTCTGAAAGGAAAGGAGATATCATATGAGGCTGATCCTATTGATCTGGATGAAATAATACAGCACCTATCTTTGGGGAAGGAGAACGACTCGTATTGTTTGGGTGGAACGTTATGCCGCGATAAATTCTGGAATCCGAAATACGTGGGTGAAGTCATGGTAAAAGCCTGGAGAACTGAGCATGGTGTTAGTTCTGAGGAATGGGGTCAAAAGATGATACTATTTCGTTTCAATTCAAAATCTGATATGGAGCGTGTGATAGCTTATCAGCCGTGGCATTTCAAGGGCTCTCTTTTTGCTCTTAAGCAATTAACTGGACTCGAACAACCCTCTTCGGTAACAATAACGACAGCAGCGTTATGGGTCCGATTGTACGACGTTCCCCCGGCGTGCATGATTGAGAAGGTAGCAAGGGTGTTGGTTAAGCAGATCGGAGAATTGGAAAAATTGGATACAGACCTACTTCAATCAGGAAACCGGAGTATACGAATGAAAGTTTGGATCAACACTTTGAAACCACTGGTTCGAGGAGTCACAGTTCGATTACAGGGCGAAATCCTATGGTTGCCCGTAAAATATGAATCGATGCCAAATTATTGCTACTGCTGTGGTCTTCTGGGACATGTGGTGCGGAATTGCCAAGACTATGATCGCAATGTAAGTGCGGACATCTCAGAACTGAAATATGGCCCTCATTTGAAGGCCTCTCCCATTCGTCGAATGAGACGAATGGAGCAGACGCAACCCAAAGGATCTACAACTGCACGTCAATTGTTCGGTGAAGAAGGATCTTTAATGAGTAATGATAAGGACGAGGCTCAAGGAAAACAACTGGCGAACATACAGGAACGGCAAAGAGGTAATGCGACGGTACACACTTCTAATGCAGCCATATCGGAACTGAGGGGTAATGTTACGACTGATGAGGTGATACATCGACTTCCGAAAAGTACCAATATCTCAAAACAAGAGGATCTGAAAGAAAAATATGAAGCAGACCAGCCTTCTACTCATGGGGAAAGTGCGCATCAGCTTTCTCCCTCTAGCAAGCCCATAAGGCAGTCACTCAAACCACGATCCCCCACACCTTTTAAAAAAAAGAGCAGCCCCTCCCCCAAAAAAACACCATCATTGGTTTCCCCTATCAAAGACCTTGACCTTGTCCCCAAAACAACCACATATTAAACCCTCCATACCCCTTTCTCAAGCAACAGAACTAGCAATAGAGCATTTATACAAAAACTTTGACATAACACCACTTCACCAGCTCCAACAAACCATACCACCTGCCCCAAACATTATCCCTCCCATAAAACCTGTACCAAAAACCCATAAATCCAATCTATCCCCATCAATACCTCGAACCTGGATTCGTCGAAAGTCGAAACCTGAAAAGTCAGTGACTGCCGTAACCCAGCTGGAAAGCGGAAGTCAGTCAGCACATGTGAAACTACTTTTATGGAAGTAGACTCGCCCGCGAAGAAGGGTCGTACAGAAGTACGCTTCATCCCGGATCTTAACCATGGATCGGCGGAGACTGCAGATGGGCAGTCCCGCCGGGAGCAATGAGTTGCATTAGTTGGAACTGTCGAGGGCTTGGGAACCCGTCGACAGTCAACTCTCTAAAAGGTCTTATCCAATCAAAAGCTCCCATTTTTATTTTTCTGTCTGAAACTAGATTACTTAGTAACGAATTAGGAGTAGTTGCTGACAAAGTGGGGTATAGTCTCATTTCAGCGGTGGATTGTTGTGTAGCAGGCAGGGGGCGTAGCGGGGGACTTGGGTTGCTAGGTAAGGGGGAAGACTTGGTAGTGAAGGTCAGGGACGCTCATGCTCATTGTATAGATAGTGAGGTGCTTATTGATGGCTGGGAATGGCGATTTACCGGCATATACGGCTGGCCGGAGGATCAGAACAAACATTGGACGTGGGATATGATTGAGGAGTTGGCTAGACAATCCACACTCCCCTGGGTGTGCATGGGCGACTGGAATGAAATTATGTACAATCATGAGAAAGTAGGGGGTCGTGACAAAGATCCGCGAAAAATGATCCAATTCCGAGACACTATTTTTCAGGCAGGTCTGGAAGATTTGGGGTATGAGGGCTACAGTTTCACATGGACAAATGGTCAGCGAGGGGAAGGAAATATTCAGGAAAGGTTAGATAGATGCACCGCTACAGACACATGGAAGAGGATATTCCCGGATGCAGTAGTCGAACATTTGTTGCGTCGCAAGTCTGATCACTGCCCCATCTTGTTACAATGGCTACCCGCTTCAAAACACCGAAAAAAGAAGAGCTGGGGTAAACGATTTCATATGGAGACTATGTGGTTTCAAGACGAAGCATGCCAAAATGTCGTGAAAGATGGTTGGAGTGATGAACTATGTGAGCTAAGCCCGACAAATCTAAAGTGTAAGATCGACAAATGTGGGACATCCCTAGCTAGCTGGGCGGCGACTCACTTTGGGGGATTGAAGCAACAGATAAAAGACTGTGAGGCACGTCTATCACATTTGCATTCACTACCAGTTTCTAACACGTCAATCGACCAAATCTATCAAGAAGAATGTCATTTATCCTCCCTCCATGCCAAGGAAGAAACTATGTGGCATCAGCGATCGAGAGTAAACTGGATGAGGGATGGTGACAGGAATACGTCGTTCTTTCATCGCACTGCTTCGGGTAGAAGAGACAGGAACAGAATTGAACGCATAAAAAATGACCGAAATGAGTGGGTTGAAGAAGACGGGGAGGTTGCCGGAGTGTTTAAAGCCTATTTTGAGAAATTGTTTACCGCGGCAGATAACCTCAATATGGACAGGGCTATCTCGGCAGTGGAGCAAAAGGTGACACCAGAAATGCAAGAGATGATGGCACGACCCTTCTCGGAGGAGGAAGTTGTTGAAGCACTCGCACAAATGCATCCTACAAAAGCTCCGGGGCCGGACGGTATGCCTGCTGCTTTCTACCAAAAATTCTGGTCTGTTATTAATTATGATGTCCTCTCTGTTATACTGAATATTCTAAATGATCATGCTAGTCCTAGTACTCTTAATCACACTCTTATAGCCCTAATACCGAAAAAAAAAGAAACCTGAACTTGTCTCTGATTTTCGTCCAATAAGCCTGTGTAATGTTATCTTCAAGCTTATTACAAAAACAATTGCGAATAGATTGAAACTGTTTCTTTCTGATCTGATATCCATAAACCAGTCTGCTTTTGTCCCTGGACGTCTTATCACTGATAATGCTCTTGCTGCGTTTGAGATATTTCACCATATGGGTAGTAATACAGCTAGGAGGAAAGGATCATTTGCTTTTAAACTCGACATGAGCAAAGCATATGATAGGGTAGAGTGGGAATTCCTTGAACGCATTATGCTTCGGATGGGTCTCAAATGGGATTTTGTCAAACTTATTATGAAATGTGTAACTACTGTCTCATTCTCTATTCTGGTCAATGGAAATCAAGGCGAAACTTTTGTTCCTACCCGGGGTCTCCGACAAGGGGACCCCCTTTCACCATACTTATTTCTGTTTTGCGCAGAAGCTTTTTCATCATTGCTACAGGTTGCTGAACGGACAGGAAGCTTACATGGGATCAAGATATGCAGAAGCGCTCCATCTATATCGCACCTATTTTTTGCCGATGATAGCATAATCTTTGGTAGAGCATCGACTGATGAGGTAGAGGAGGTAGTGGGTGTTATTAGAAGCTATGAGGAAGCCTCGGGCCAACTAATATCGTTGGAAAAATCTGAGGTTAGTTTTAGTCGAGGGGTAGAGGCGGGGCAACGAACGAGGCTAGCATAAAAGTTGGGTGTTAGGACTGTGGATACGCATGCGATTTATCTTGGTTTGCCGGCAACTGTGGGTCGGTCGAAAAAGGCTTTATTCAATGGTGTGGTTACTAGGGTGGAGAAGAAATTAAAGGCATGGAAGAACAGGACTCTCTCAAATGCGGATCGAATGGTATTGCTTAAGTCAGTAGCCCAGGCAATCCCAACATATTTGATGAGCTGTTTCTTGTTGCCGCAAGGAACACACCAAAGACTACGTACTCTATGTTCAAATTTTTGGTGGGGCCAGAAGCAACAGGAACATAAAATTCATTGGAGGTCATGGGAGAGATTATGTCAAAGCAAAGAGGAAGGTGGGCTAGGATTCAGAGATCTTCTTTTGTTTAATGAAGCAATGTTGGCGAAGCAAGGGTGGCGTTTGTACACGGATGAGAACTCCCTTCTATCCAAATTACTAAAGTCGCGATATTATCCAAATTGCTCTTTTCTTGAAGCTACTATTAGTTATAATCCAAGTTACACTTGGAGAAGTATAGTAGCAGGACGGAAACTGCTGCAACGAGGGTTAATGTGGCGGCTTGGGAGACACTCAGAGGTACATATATGGGAAGATCCATGGCTATTAAACCAACCTGCTTTTAGAATTCCTTGCGTTTGGCCTTTGGATTGCACGCTGTTAAGGGTGAAGGAACTGTTGGAGCCGAGTGGCAATAGATGGAACCGAGAGCTGTTGCACCAGTTGTTCCCGGAGGATGTGGCGCTGCAGATAAGGACTATCCCTGTTCATACGAGTCCGCAGCATGACAAACTTATTTGGGCATATACTAAAGATGGAAAATATAGCGTGAAAACGGGTTACCACTGTGCAAGAAACATGGCCTTATCTGATAGGTCGGGTTCTTCTGAAATGGGAGGGATGGCGAAATTATGGAAATGGGTATGGAACTTAGACATCCCGCCGAAGATACGGGTCTTCATGTGGAAAGCTATCTCTAAGATTCTGCCGGTTGCTCGAGGTCTGGTCCGGAGGGGAGTGAATGCCGACCCAGATTGCAAGAGATGTGGACGGGAAATGGAGTCGGAGGAACATGCCTTAAGAGATTTCCCATGGAATACCATGTTTTGGAAGGGCTCTCCTATTCGGTTGGGTGAGGAGCTGCTAAACCCGACAGCTTCCATTGCGGATTGGATGGAAAAAATCTCGAAGTTGCAGCAGAAGGAGACCGAGAGGATGTTTTGCATGCTGTTGTGGATGGTGTAGAGGGCGAGAAATGTCTTGGTTTTTTAAGGGAAGGAGATGGACCATAGTAGCTGCTACAGAATTGCAGCACAAACTCTGGCCGACTTCACTTTGGCGAACATGCCTGCCCTGAAGTCTAAAGGCGCAACAGTGGCGACAGTGTGGCAGCCACCGGGTATAGGCCTGGTCAAACTGAATTCGGATGCATCGTGTGTGGATGGAATAGGCACAGGTCTTGGTTGGGTCCTTCGGGATGCTGAGGGTGAGGTGTTACAATCCGGGAGACGACGGCTGGAAGAGTGCCTTAGCGTTGACATAGCCGAGGCTGCAGCGTGTCTTGAAGGGGTGAGGAGTGCGGTACACCTTCAGTTAAGCAAAATGATCGTTGAAGTCGACAACGCTACTCTATTTTATAAGCTGAAAGCGCGAAGAGAGGAGTTTAGTTATTTGGGAAGTTTTATTACCTCTATTCTATCGTTGAGTTCTTGTTTTGTTTCTTTCCATATCAGTTTAGTTCGGCGAACGGCTAATTGTGTTGCCCATCACTTGGCACAAATTAGTTTGTCATTAGATAGTCTTGAAAGTGTGGTTGGGGAATGTCCGTCCTCAATCGAACATATCTGTTGGACGAAGCTTCTCGTCACTGATTAATATATGTTTTCCCTTGTTCAAAAAAAAAAAAAAAAATCATTTTGAGATAAAGTAGTGAGTGGATATGGCTTACCAGAATCAGGCTTGACAAATTCACTAGATAATGAAAAACTATGAACCTGACCACATGTGAAATCTTGTAAGTAAGAGGGAGCCTTCCGTACTCTTTTGCCTCTGCCTAATGCCAGATCAGAACATAATGAATTAGTGTGTTCTTCACCCTCTACTGTAACAGGTCTAGTAGCTGGTAAAACAGGCTCATTAGTGTCACTAACAGAATGAGAAAGAAGTTCTGAAAAAGGAAATATATGTGCAAAAAAACGAACATCTCGAGAGACCATTGTTATATTCCTATCTAAGTCATAAAGCATATATCATTTTTTTCCAGCTACAAAACCCAAAAATATACATTTATGTGACCGTGTAGAGAATTTATGTTTGTTAGGACTAACATTTGCAGCATACGCAAGACAACCAAATGGTTGTAATAATTTGTAATTAGGAGCCTTGTTATATAAAATATGAAAAGGAGTTTTCCATTTTAAAATGGAAGTGGGTAATCTATTAATAATAATGGCAACAATCAGAATAGAATAAGACCAGAAATGTAAAGGAAGATGGGCATGAAACATAACAGATTTTGCTATCTCTAAAAGATGCATATGTTTTCTTTCAACAACTCCATTTTGTTGCGGAGTATAGGCACAAGTGGTATGCTGAATAATTCCAAAAGCAGCAAATAAATTCTTGCAATATAGGCTTAAAAATTCCATCCAATTATTAGTTCTAACTATTTTGAGAATCTTACCAAATTGTGTTTTTACCATCTGGAAAAAATCTGTAAGAAGTTTCACAATTTGAGTTTTGCTTTGCATGAGAAAAACCCAAGTAGAGCGACTAAAATCATCTACAATAGTTAAAAAATAAGGCGTATTTGTCAAACTAGGTTCTCTACAAGGACCCCAAATATCTACGTGAATCATATCAAACACATCTGAAGTCTGAATACTACTATTGCCAAAGGGTAATCTATGTTGTTTAGCCTTGAAACAGGGATTACAATGCTTGATGTCATCTACCTCATTGTGCTTATACAAGGAACTTAGAAAAGGCAAATGTGATAAGGTTGTAAAAGAAGCATGTCCTAAGGCAGCATGCTAAAACAACAGATTATTACAAGAAATATCATAATTGCATACAGGGAGCTCATAAATAGTAAAAGAAGACAGTAAAGAATCATCAAAACCAGAACGCAAAAAATACAGACTGCCCAACAGAATGCCTCTAGCAATTACACTGCTACTCTTCTGGTCCTATATCAAACAACCAGAATTAGTAAACACAAGTTTGAAATCATTATTCACAACCAATTGAGAAACGGATAACAAATTATACTTGAATGTAGGAACATATAAAACATCATGTAAAATGATATTTTCAGTGACCTTTACTGATCCAGAATGATGCACAAGTTTTGTAGCACCATTTGGTAATAAAATAGTAACAGGAGTGGACAACAAAGAAATCTGAGAAAAACATTGGATATTGGAGCACATGTGCTTACTAGCACCAATGTCCAAGATCCAAGAATTTTTAGGTAAATGTTGTGAAACAGACAGACTTAATTCATAAATTAACACACCTGCAAATGAAACAGCATTAGCACAGTCAACAGGAAGCTCAACCATAGTTTTAGTGGAAGAATACTTGGCTAATTTCTGCTGAATCATAACAGAAATATCAGTAGATTTAACACTAGATGAAGAACCCTTCTCCACAGTAATATTGGCAGCTAAAATACCCTTCTGATCCTTCAATTTCTTATACCAATCAGGTACTCCATGAAGCTGAAAACACTCGGACACCTCATGCCTATTACCCCCACAGTAAGTACATTTTAGTTTAGCATGTTCCTCTTTAGTTTTCTTAGCAAGACCTCTACCCCCATTAAAAGAACCAGGAGCCTTACCCCTACCATTTCCTAGATTCCGAACCAACATAGCAGCCTGATCCGAAGAATCAGGAAAAATAGTTTTGAGAGATCGTTGTTTTTCAACCATAATAACCATAGAGTATGCTTTGTTAACCGCAGGTAAGGGATCCATGAGCAATATTTGGCTTCTAACCGTCAAAAGACTCATTCAAACCCATTAAAAATTGTATCGGTTTTATCTGAGAGTCCATAAGAATAACATTCCTACCAATTTCACAATTACAGACAGGAAGAGGGCAGTGATTAGGAAGTTGATCCCACAGTTTCTTAATCTTTGTAAAATATATCTGAACCGAATCTACCCCTTGATTAATAGTTGAAACTTCTCGTTGTAATTGATATAAAAGATGCCCGTTACTTTCCCCAAAGCGTTGATTAATTTCTTCCTACAATTCTTTAGCAGAATTAGCATAAACAAAGGCCTCAACAAAATCTCTCGAAATACTGTTCAAAATCCAGGAGATTATCATGCAATCAGTTTTCTTCTAATTAGGAAATCAACAGAATCATCACTCGGCTTGACCACAGACCCATCAATAAACCCTAGCTTAGATTTAGCCCCTAAAGCAAGCATCATGGGTTTTCGCCACGAATTAAAGTTGCTACCGTTAAGAAGATGGGTGACGAGAACTATACCAGGATTGTCCGAATTGGACAAAAATACCGGATTCTCAACAGCCGGGTGAACGAGATGCGGTGGACCCTGTGGAGCCAGATCAACCTGCGGCGGAACAACCTCAGGGGGCGGTGGATGAGCATGCCTCACCATTTTGCCAGAAATGCAGATACCTTTGGCAAAAAAAAACCTAAATCGAGAAATCTGAACTATCAAAGAACGATTATCAGAAAAACCAAATCCTTCAAGAAATGAAGAATCGAACAAGAAATCAGCAAATCATTGACGGAAAGAAGAAAGAAAAATGAAACAAAGAATTTCGCTCAGAATAATCTCAAAGCGGAACCAAATCGCCGTGAATCGATGTGAATCGAAGAGAAACATAGAGTAATCAGAGAGAAAGATTAAGATTGAAACCCTAATACTAATACCATGAAGAAGCTCAAAAGCTTCTAGAGTGAGAAGTAGTTTTAGAGAGAGAAAATATAAGCATGGTTATTATTGAAACCCAATCCGTCAAAATACAAAATGAGTTGTTAGCTTATTATATAAGTTGTTACTTGTCACTTATATCTGATAAGAATATTTACCTAGCTACTTAGATAAATTTACAATAATGCCACTTAACTAATATCTTTACAAAAAATATTGTACAAAATATCTCTTTTGTTGTAGTGATCGTGGGAATCCATAACTAGTGATGACCTGGAAAACGTTGTTGAGGAGATCAACTTTATCAAATTTGTCAATTCGGTCTCTTTGTTTATCTACCCACCAACAAAGCTCCGTTTACTTAAGATTGAGCTCAGTAGATTTATAGGATCAAATCCCAATAAAGCACACTCATTAACTCCCTCAGTCAGGTTTGGTCCAACACTTCCCAGTCTTAAGCAAACGCACCCCTTCTTTTTAAGAGTCATTCGTATGTTATTGCTTCCAAATGAGGTCATTAACAATGGGCATGTTCTTTTTTTCCTTTTTCTCTTTCATTCTTTAGGAGAGCAAAAAGAAATTGAGTAATATATATCCAACTAAGCCTTTTCCTTTTTCTTTACAAATGATTGCCCATATCCGATCGAAAATACTTTAGAAGTTTAATTGGTGACTATGTTTCCGGGGGACACAAATTAATTTACTTTAACTTTCCTCTACTAACTAATAACAGCGATAAGCAAGAGCTGATCTCACGAGCAACAATACGTATTAATTTGACACAAAATAATGAGGGAAATTGGTTGGGTTTGTTTAACCAAAAGGCGAACAAGAAAATAAATAGAATGCAAGTCGTAAAGATAATTGAAATCAAATAGGAATAAGATTTTAGTCCACAATCTAATTACCCTCTAATCTGATTAACCTTGAAATTAGTGTGACATCTCTCTAATCCATCCTAAAATTTCTACCCTTGAATTAACAACAAGCTATGTTGATTTGAATTGTCTCTTAATTATAATTAATTAAAATCAACTCTCTCTCTCTAAATTAAATTTGTATAAACGCATAGGAAACTAGGATAATAGGGTAAATACGATATTGGATTCACAAGCTCGATTCAATTGATCATGATTTACATTATCCTAATGAATCTGAAACTAGTTACTACTAACAGACATTAATTCATAAACAATTACGGATTATGAATAAACTCTGACTATTAACATATGGCAATCGATAAAGGTGATCAGTCTAAATTAATTACCGGTATAACGTAAACAGTTAAATTTGATAACATAAATAACTCTAGAAGTGAAATTAAGTAAATGTCACGGAACGAATTACAAGATAATCATAATTTAGGGTCAAACATCAACCGAGAACTGAAACTAAGGTGGTGTTTGCAAACTCAATAACACACCCAAAATCACTTTTAAAAATTACTTTTCACTTGTAGTAGTGTTTGCAAACTTACTTTTGACAACAAAATCAATTTTCAGAAGTGCTTTAAAGCAGCTTCTCGGAATCCACAAAAGGCTAGCTTTTGGCAGATTTTAGGTTTTCTATAAATATGATCAACTTTAGTTTATTTTATTTACCATTTAAAAATTATTTTTAACACTAACCAAAAAGATCCCTCCCCAATAACCCCACTACCCACCTCTCATTAACTGTCTCTAGTTGCAGAACACAATCTGTACAGAAGCAAGAACAATGGCCCTCAGATCCATACTACCCACAAATTCACACCCTACCAACCTCTCAAAAGAGCTTACAACGAAGAAGACGACGACAAAGAATAATACTTATGGATTCAATCTCCAATTGTTGTAGAAAAATTGATCACCATAGATTATCACTGTCGAAAATTTGAAGATGAAGATTACGGAGGAAGCTTCTGTGCGGCCCTCTTTCATGGTGGCGGAGTTTTTCGGTGAGCCGATTGACTTAAGGACGTAGGTCTCGTCCCCGAGGCGGAAGGGATCAAGGATTCGCTTCTGGAAATCGAGGTTGGCTTCATATAATCTGCCAGATTTTTGTGCCAGTCCGATGAACAGATCATTTGTCAAGATTGATTGAATTTTTGTGTTTCACAAATTGATATTCTTCTCCTGTTGAAATATATGGAGTAATACTTTTTAATGGATGGAGTAAATAAATTTCAGCTAGTTGTAACAAGAATAAAAGGTTATTTGTGTAAATTAAAAGTTAAGAAGTGATTTTTGTTTTGCAAACAATCCACATAATAAAAGCACTTATAATTTGTTCAAAATTACTTTTTTCTCAAACACTATCAAATTCTCATTTTATCACAACAATTAATTTAAATCACTTCTTCAAAAGCATTATTGTTTGCAAACACCCCCTAAGAAACTAGTCACATATCGCGACATTCAAAATCATAATCAAATGCCCAAAAGCAAACATTTAATCAAATTGAAGCCGACTTGTTCCAGTCTATTTCCTGCTTATTTTCCTCCCCTTGACATCTATATTACTCACTCCAATTTCTCTTGTGCTTATTTAATGGGCTTTTGATTTATGGTTTATAACATGTTAGGGAGCTTCTCTTGAGTAGATAACTTGAGATTTAATATGGGTTTCACACTATGTCGTTCAGTGTCGGATCCAGTTCGATGCATGTTCGTTTTTATTAATCCAAAAATACTCTAAATTCATTGAAATCTTACTTATATATAAAATCAAAATCGTCCCAATTTAAAAACCTGGAAATTTTCCCGCCTATTTTTTCTTTCTAGATTAAGTAGCAACAATTCTAGGTTATTTATACAAGGTATTTTGCAATTTTGTATTTGTGCAATTTAAGAAATATCCGCATTTTCTATTAATACCATAAATCTCATCTAAATTCTTGGTTTTAGCTTTGTTATATTTTTTAATATTATTAACTTAGCGACAAAGTTCTCAAACTCGCGATTTTAAGTAAAATCGGTGGAGTGTCTGTAAAATCGGATCGTAAAATCGAATCGTAAAATCGTAAGATTCTACTACCTATACAAAATAACCACATATATATATATATATATAAATTATGCTATATATATTTTAATTACAACAAGTTTTAAATAGATATCCTATATAAAAAAACACATATATTATTTACACAATTTATCGAAAAGGAAACAAATATACAATATGAAGAAATGTTTTAGGCATCATGGTTCATATATACATTTAGTACCGCATTCCTAAATTATAATTCTAAATACTTTAATTTTAAGACAAAACCAAAAAATAACCTTAGTGAAACTAAGTACTACATAAAAAAAAAAAAGATATATATTCTTTATGAAGCTTATATTTTAATTTAGAACTTGATTGTTAGAAAAAAAAAAAAAAAAAAAGATTTTCAGCAAAATTGGCTCTCTTTGTATACAGTTTGTTCTCGAAAAGTCTTAAAATCTCAATTTTAAGTTGGTATAAATTCTGCAATTCGTATTGTATGTTTTTTTTAATTCGTAAAATATAATAAAAAGTAATATGTTATAAAACTCTTAAACTCGTATACAAAATTGTAAAATCGTAAACTCGTAAAATCGCATGAGCAAACTCGAGAGTTTACTCCGATTTCATCAGATCTCGATTTTATCACGAGTTAACTCGTTTAGGGAGAAATAACTCGTAAACTCGTAGAATCGTAAGAGTCAACTCGAGATTTTGACAACATTGCTTAGCGATATATACGAATATCTATTGGAATAATTTTAGTAGGTATAATTAATGTGAATCATATATTGCTATATGTTGAGCATATGTGTTGTTGAATTCACATATACCACTATCAATTTTTGCTCGCGGTGAGCTTTATTGTCCAAATTTGTTTACTTTTTTTTTTGGTCATAGATCCAGTGCAAAAGTCAGAATGAGATTAACATAGGTAATTACACCATGAGATTATGTCACACGAGTAAAACTTAAATTCTATAACAAACATGTTCCATATATAACGAGAATAATATCTTTATAATCCTACTGCTATTCTTTAAAATATTTGCTAATTAAGGATAATTATTTTTTATTTAATTTTTGTATATAGCTTGAAACCCAATACAAATACTTCAACTCAAATCATACTATCATCCTACGATTAAATGATATTATAATTAGAAAGTGGAGACGGTCGTACAATAATTTTGTAACCCAATTTATAGACCACAGATTAAATCCTACCAAACTCTTTCCAAATTAGAATAGTACTGAAAAAAGTGGAGACATTTTTCCTCCCATATATCACACTATAATAAGATGGTTAAGATTTAGGGAAAATATATAATTGAAAAAATAAGATAACAACAAAAAGTTCAAATTTTTATAGAATCAACTTTTATTTATTTTTATAAAAGAAAAATCTTTGTTTCTAATTCGTTTTTTTATGAATAATATAAAATAATAATCTTATAACGAACTTTAGTTTATCACTCGTGTTGCATCTATCAAATAAAATTATTGTTTAAAATTAAACAATTGTTTGATAATTGATTATTTGTGCTAGATATGAGTAATTGCGATTTGTTAAATTATATTGCAAACAAGCATTAACTAAATAATTATTTTTTTGAAGTTATTTTTATGTTGGAACGTTGATATTGAATTTCGTCTACCAATAAAAATCAGTTCAATACTTCAAAAGAAATATAAGATACATTCTTATATTCGAAAAGTTTTTAGTAAAATCTTAAGAAAGGAATTGGTGGCAATCAATCTCAAATCACTAGCTTAGATTTCTTGGGATTCAACCAAATAGCTTCACTTAATTTACCTTATATTCGTAAAGCTGGAAATCAAGATGCGAAATAAAGTACAAAACTTTTAAGACAATATGCATCTGAATTTTCCAACTAGCTATATAATAAACCATTATTTTTTTCTAATTTCCTTGGAGCAACCTAAGAGGATAAAAACCATTCGAGTTTTTATAATGATGAATAAGAAAAGTATTTATATATAATAAATAAATATAAGTATTTCACAACTTTCTCATATTTCTATATTTTTAATAATTTTATTTAATTTTTTCTTTCATTAACAAACATATATTTTTCATCACTTATTATATTTTGTATTATACATCATATTTTACTATATTTAATTACATAAATACATAAATTTTTATTATGCAGTTATATTAGATTTGCGAACCGTGCATCGCACAGAGACAAAACTAGTAAATAATAAAAGCACAATTGGAGTAAATAGGGCCACAATAAGATAGGTATAAAAATATAAAGTTCAATAACTAAAATGTTTATAAATTACAATCTCGACAACTAAATTAATGCACAATTTTCTACCTATCAATTAATCATGATCAAACACTTTGGAAATGTTCAACCAACATTGCTCGAAACAAACAATTATGGCATTGAATTCCAATATAGTGGTTTCAGTTTGCAAATTGGTTTTTAGTTTTTACCGATTATATATGTTTACTATCAAAAATTGCAGTTTGAAGAACCTGAAGGAAGATGTTGACGAGAAGGGGAATGACGAAGAACAAAAGAAATATATATATATATAGACTTTTATATATATATATATATATATATATAAGTCCAACTTCGATATCACTGTAGTATCGATACCACTGTAAGAGAAAAATACATATGTATATATTAATTGAATAGCAAATTAGAAAATTTGGAGGTGTGTAGAGTAATTTCGGTGGTTAAGAAAGGTAGAGAGTGGTGTATAAATAAATTGTGGTGCATAAAGAGGATTTTGTGATGCAAATAGAAATGCCAAAATTTATGTCCACTTGATTAACATAAGTTTCACTATGCACTTGTTTTTTTATAGTAAGTCTCGCACACGATTTACCCGACGCGCATGTCTCGATGTATATTTTTTTAATTTGTTTGAGTATACATAAAAAATAGCGGGCACTTGAAAAAAAAATATGTTCATAACCTAGTGGTAACTCCTTGTTTTGTCTCCCAAGAGGTCACGAGTTCGAATCTAGTGGTAAAGTTGTTGTAAGTAGAGTTGTCAAAATAGTCGGGCCAGCCCAGTCGGGCTAGCTGATAAAATCGGGCTGGGTCGGGTCGGGTCATATTTTTTCGAGCTACTGAAATGCTAGCCCAACCCATCCTCGGACCATCGAGTTATCGAATCAATTTCAGTCAAATCCATTTTTCCTAAAAAAGTTTGTTTAATACCATATTCCATAAAACCACAAATTAAAACTATTAAAAATTCAAACTTATAATAAAATATGTTTATAAAATAAATAAATAAGACGAGAGACTTATATAATTCAAACTTTTAAAATTCACTTTTATTATTTATGTATATTTAAATTTGAAAAAACATGGGAGAAGTTTTCCCTCTAAAAAATAATTGGAGCAAACAATATTTTGTCATCTCAAATAAGTTATGTAATTAATAGATAGTGCTAATGTGTATGTTGAGACTTCTTTTTTTTTTTTTTTTTTAAAGAATATAATAGAAAAAATAAAGTCGGGCTAATTTCGGGCCAAATCAAGTTGTCGGGCCAAATGGAGCTGAGCCTATTTGGTCAATCAGGCTGCTTGGGTCGAGCTAGATTGACCCAATTTTTTTTTCGGACCAATATAAAGTCAGACCAGCCCGGTCTTTTTCTCGGGTTGGATGGGCTGGCTCATCGGGCGGTTCATTTTGACAGCTGTAGCTGTAAGGTTGTCTGTTATTGCAACCAATGCGAATTTTCTTTTTTATATTTTCTCAATTATTGATATATATTAAAAACGTTGCATTCATTGAACAATAACTATTTCACCCTAGTTGGTAGGGCGTGGTGTGGATTTTTAGAGGTTGTGGGTTCGAGTTGCTACCTCCAAATTTTATTAATTTTTTTTCTTTTTATAATATAGTTTATTAATACTTTAATTTTTTATTGGTTAATATTAATTAGTAGATGAATATGAATTAATTCAATAAATAATATTAATAATTAAATATATTTTATTTTTATTATTGTTTTTTTAATTTGAAAAAACATCTTTATTAGTTATTTTCATTTTCTTTTACTTTCTATTGCGCATCCGATAGAGTATAAGTGGTTTAACAAGAAAACGTATAATTTTTTTACCCAAACAATATGTAATTGATAATTTTTATTTATTTTGATGTTTCAAATCCGACATTGTTTAACAAGAAAAGTATAATTGGTTTACCTGATCAGTATAATTTATAATTCTTTATTTTTTTTTTCCTTTTTGTCGTGGCGAATCCAATATAGTATAACTTGTTTGACAAAAAAAAAATATTTATTTACGTGAATAGTATCATTTAAGTTCTTCTAATTTTTGTTTTTTGCGGTTCCCATAAGTTAATACATAAATAAGATATTTAATGTAATGTAAATAAATTAAAAAAAATTACAAATTACAAGTAATATTGTTTAGATAAAGAAATTATACGAGTTGGTTAAACAAGCTATACTAAGTTGGGTATGCAAAGCTAAAAAATTGAAATAAAAAACTGAAATAATGACAAAAAAACAATAATAAATATATATAATTAATCATTATTTTTATTATAAATTTAATAGATATTTATTTACTAATTATTAATAATTAATTAGAGTATTACTAAAATATATATTTAAAAAATTAAAAGTTGTCCAAGAATTGAACTCTAACCTCTTGGAATGTCCAGATAAATAAATTTACCTTGTAGTCTGGTGTGGGGCACTCAAGTCATCCTTATATAGGCAAAAAGTTTTTGTTCTGATTAATTTGGTGAAGTTACAACCTTCTAAAAAGAATAATTCTCATATGCGACTTCTATGTTTTGTTGATTTGACTCATTCAACTGTATGTAACTTATTCGTGTAATTGAATTTTATAATTTTTTATTTTAACAAATGAAACAAGATATTTATTTTCCAACCTATTCTTTTTTAAGGTCATAAGTGATATTGGAACAATATTCTTTATATGGAATGGAGGGAATATTATAATTTGGTGTAAATTCTTAATCCAAACAATAACACAATAAATTACAACTTTTAGATATAATTATATATTTTAGTTATTAATGTTTTATGGTTATGTACATTTTTTTTTCTCATTTTAACAATGTAGGTTGGTATTTAAATTTTATGATGTTCAACTAACACTAGTGAGACACTGCAACAATCAGGGTCGGTCCAATGTTTTAAAGGACCTGGTGCGAAAATAAAATGGGGCCCCTAAAAATATTGACAACATTGTATCGGAATAAAATAAGATATTTAATTTATTTATAACTTGCAGCTGAAGAACAAAAAAAAAAAAACAGAAAATAACTGAAGCCCTACCTCGCAACTGAAAGAAAAAAAATCAATACAAAACAAAAAAAGTCGTATTTGAAGCAACTAATTGAAGCAACTAATCTCGTACCTAAATATTTAACAATATCAGCAAGTACGCCAATTGACGCACTTGTTTTCCCAAGCTCCACTTGAAGGGAATCAACCGTACCTTTCTGCTGAGCGATATGTGCGCACATTGTTACAATGGCCTCGTTAAAATCTATATTTGCTCCTGACGGCTGGCTACTAATCTCCTCTCCAATAGTTGTCCTTGGATCGATCCATTCCCAGAAATCGCATTTGGTACACTTAGCGAACCGCCTTCCAGGATTGTAAGGCATTCGGGACTGGTATGTCGGTGGCTCAACTCCACAATGACAGATCAAGTTAGTGGGTTCTTCTTTGACTGATTTTCCTTTGCTATGGTTTTCTACATGAGCAGTCGTAAGTTCCAGTCAAGCTAATGAATCAGGTAAAACAAAATATAGACCTTAACAACACTTACATAACGAGTTTATAGACTTAACTCCATGTTCATGTGCTTTGGCGTCTTGAACCCCCACTCATGTTGCCTACATCGGAAGGTTAGCCGTATTAGCAATGTTTTGGAAGTAATCGTCAAGTCATAATTGGGACAAACCAAAAGCAATCACTTAACAAAGAATAAGTTTTATAGTACAGTTTTCCCGAAATTGACACCACGCAGCTAGTGGGATTCTTAATTCTAACATTCAGACCGAAATCGAGTAATCATCATGATGAATATCTGATTAACCACGAAGACCCGCCATAACCCGTAACCCTAACACAACAATAGTTTTTAAAAAATCAAGATCGATTTCGTTTATAGTTTGAATCTAATCGAATGAATGTCATTATTAGTTAACAACTCGATTTTAGTTAGAAAAACTTTGCTAGATTCCTTAGCAGTCTTGATTTGAACAACAAATATAAGAGAATCCCTAAACCTAAGAATATCAAACTAATATTTTAGGTTCATATCACCATTTGCACAAAAAACTGTAAATTTTGAGAACAAAAACTCGTTCATAGAACAATACCTCAGTAATCGATGGGTCTAAGTGTGTGAAGCTTTCTTTCGTAGTTGACTGCCAGATGCAGGCGTTGATAATCGTTGCTCCTCAGTCGCTCATTGATTCACTATTTGTTTTTTTACTGTTTTGTCCTCTAAAAAATTGATAAGTTGGGGATATAATGGTAAAACCCTAATCTTACACACTACTAAACACTTGAACCAAACATGTTATAAGCTCTCCCAAATATCTACAAGAACAGCAAAATCAACCAACCAAACTATTTATTAGACATACCTAGGTATTCCCAATCAGCCCAAAAGCCCATTTAGATAAGTGAACCCTATTCTTGTTATAGGCAACCAAACAGGCTCCAAAGGTATAACTCCTCACATGTATTTAACCATCTAAGCTTTGGCATTTTCTTCATCATAGGGGCCCTGGCGGCGGAGGGGCCTGGTGCGGCGGCACCGCCTCGACCGCCCCTGGCAACAATGTCCGACCACGATTGGCCGAACATTTCAAGTATATTCGATTGTGTACTTCTCTTATGAAGGGGATTTTCTTTGCAAAAAGATTGAACAAGGGCGTGTTCAACAAAATTGGGGGCTATTTAGCCGCCTCAAGAATACTTTTTATTTCCAAACACTAGCGCAAATGGTTTTTTCTGGCCTGAGTATTCACATCCGACATTTTACTCAGTACATTTATTTTTACTTTTTTCTTTTTGTTGAATAAAACTACCCTTATATTGTAGTAATTTGAGTGGGATTATTAAACATGTTCATTTTACGTCAGTCGAGCACATAAATATTCGACCGTGGTTGGTCTAACATTCTTGAACTCGTTGATCGACATTTACCGAATATTTTGTAAATAAATAAATATATAAAATAACTATAATTATACAAATATTAAGAACTCAAACGATATAATTTTAGTATGAAATATTTAGATAAATATAAAAAACCAACTAAAACACAAACAGTTCTATTAAAGTTAAGATTTTAATAAGCAAATTAAAAAGTTTAAATTAATTAATATTTAGGATTATTTGTAAAAAATATAGAATTGTAAAATAAACAAGATAAAATGCGAAAATTATGTCAATTGTACCACCAACATATTTACACGTATAAATTCCATTATAGTTATAAAGTTCACTGTCTTTTGTTTCTTTTATAAATTGACATTTTTATATTTATTTAAATAAATTTAGAGTGTTTGATCCGTGTATGTTAATTATCGAATTAAGAACGTTGGACCAACCTTAATCACATATTCAAGGATTTTTGTCGGTCAAGGATTCAAAAGATAGATTAACTATCAATTCAGGTTCTGAAAGATACTCCCTTCATCCCGGTCTAATTATCCAACTTACCATATTTGTTTGTCCTAAGCTAATTGTCCAAGCCCATAACTAGCAAATTCTCTCACAATCTCCACCCTCAAAATCTCTACTTTTAACGTCCACATTTGAAAAAAATCAAAGATTCCACAAAATCTATTCTTTCTTAATTTCCGTGCCCTGCCAAGGTTGGACAATTAGGCCGGGACAGAGGGAGTAATTTCTATCAATTCAGGACCTAAAAGATTTGAAAGTATCAATAAAAGACCCATAAATCTATAACCATTAGAGGGCCAGTTTGGAAAATTGCAAAGTCTACAAAATAAAATTGCACAAAATGAAATTATCTCGAAGTAATAAGCAGTGGAAACAATTATTTTTTAAAATTTGTTATTTTTTGAATTTTATGTAGTTTCATATTTGAAATTATTAGTTTTTTTTTTAATTATTTTTTTAAACATCTGTAATTTCTTTTTGAAGTCATACGTGGGGGAAAACAAATTTTTTTTTTTTTTTAAAAGTCTGTAATTTCTATTGAGTTCATAAAATTTAAACTCATGTAAACATATTTCACTAAAATGTATTTTTTCTTATGTAAATACCTTTTTTGGTAATTTGTATATTTTAAAAAATATTGTAAATTATCTAATTATATTAAAAATACAATGTAGCAGATTTGATCAGATCCACGCCACAACTGTCCGCGCCGTCCGCAACAAAGATGAGGGCCAATAACATGGCAACACCTGTATTTTAATTTACCATTTTTCTAATGCCGAAAATGTGGGCCATTTCCTGGACTTTGACTTACCCTTAAGTTACTCATGCAGCACGACGTGTTGCTCCTGTCGGGTCGCCGTCGCTCGCGGCCAAATTCTGCTATTCATGGCAGATCTACTCCTTGAAATAGGCCACCTGTTTATGATGTTCAGCTCCGCCAATTACCCCATTACCAGCACCACCATTCTTCTCTCTCCTCTATTATGATTATCTTCATCAACACCAAAGTGGCCGACAAATAGTTGATTCTCTAGCAAAAGTTTCCGGCGGCGGACTAGATCCAACCTGGATGCGAGGGGCTGTAGTGGAATGGCCGATGGATTCTCGTCGGAGAGATGGAGTGGGTGAACGGGGAGGAGGACACCGTTGGAGAAGAGCTCGTCTGTGGAGAGGAGATTAGGTTGAGGGAAATAGGGGTTTTTGACCTTCCAAACTCAAATTCCGGTGAGTTAAAATCGTTCCAGATTTTAACACATGTGGAGAATATTGGTCAGGGTGGTGCCGGAAAAAATGGAGGTAACGGTGCAGAGGTTTCTCTCCACAACTCCAATTTTCATCTTAATTTTAATTTTCACTTGTAAAAAGAAAGTAATATGTGGCATTCTTTTATTGATTTGTTTTTTCTTGTTGCGGACGGCGCTGATAATTGAGCCGCGTATCTGATCAATTCTCTACAATGTAGTGAAATATTTTTTACTTAAATTTCCTTACTTATCATTTTGAGATAACTTTATTTTTTAGGTTTTGCAATTTTTCAAACAGTTCCTATAATCAGTGATGGACTGACGTTGGGGCCAAGGGTAGGCCTCCCTGGCCCTGTCATAGTGTGTTATTATATATGTGTGTTTCTCTTGGGCTCCGTCATAATGTGCTATTATATATGTGCATTTTAATTGATTTTAATATCTTAATTAAACAAAATAAATAATTATATTATTTAACTTGAAGTAGATTAATGTATTATGTAAAAGTAATAGAGATAAGATATTAGAAAATATAATGACTGTCGAAATATTATATCTTGATATAATTTTTTTTTTCTTTTTGTGATTAAATCAATTTATTGATTTTATATGAATTTTTAGTATTTTCTAGTTTTATTTATACATATACATTTGATTATATTTAGTGGCCACACAGCTGTAGATTTCCTTTGATTTTCTAAGATATTATTTTTTAATATAATTTATCCAATATTTTAAGTTTAGGGCCTAAATATATAAAAGTATTTAATTTCTAGCCTACTCAAAATGTGTCTCATACTTGATAAAAATTGTCACACGAGTATAGTTAAAAAAAAAAATTCCTGAGACGAACTTCTAAATCTGTCTATAAATGAGCCCTCGATTTTGGATTTATAAGTCTTTCATTGATAGTTTTAAATCTTTTAGATTCTGAATTGATAGAAATTATTTTTTAGGACCTGAATTGATAGTTCACCTATCTTTCGAATCCTTGACCAATAAAAATCCTAACAAAAATAAAATAAAATAAGAGATTTATAATATGAGGTATTTTTGTCAAAAGAAGAAAAACAGGATGCACTTAGCAAATAGCCTGGCTGGCGGGGCTTTTTATTTATTATTTGTTTTCCTTATTAAAGAGGAAATAGATGGTCTTCTTTAGGACTCCTTGACTCGTGAATCCAAATCATCGTCCTCTTAAGTCCTACAAAAAATTCAAGATAGCCGTTTGTTGCATCAACATCTACCTCTACTTATCTCCCTTTCAACGATCTCACACTCATTCTTGTCTTTCTTGCTCTCTTCATCATTACACACCGTTGCCGTCGATCTGTTTTGCCGGCTCTCTTCACCGCCCCTCGTTTGCCCCCTCCAATTTGCTTCAACACTTCCCAATTTCAAATATTTGAAGTTTCAAAACCCTAGCCACCTGAAATTCTAGATTTGCATGGACGAGTTACAAGCCTATTAACTCCGCCTCTCAATTTTCTAACCAAGTATTTGGGGTTCTACTAAGGTACTCGGTTGGCGCAGAGTTTCGGTAAATCAACATGGCAAGTGTCTACATACCAGTGCAGAATTCAGAAGAGGAGGTGCGGGTGGCGCTTGATCAACTCCCGCGCGATGCCACTGACATTCTCGACATTCTCAAGGCGGAGCAAGCTCCTCTTGATCTCTGGCTTATTATCGCGGTACGTTTATGTAAACACAATGTTTATGTAATTTGTCAAACACCACAAACTCCTCAAAATATACATGTCCATCACTCGGTGCCTTTTAACGTGTCTTGAAGGTACAATTATATTCTGGTGAAAGTTGAATTTATGGAGTTTGTATCTGCTTCTGTAATTCATCTCTTTCTAGAGTTGGGAATTGCCTCATTAGTCATTGTATGGTGTATATGCTCGTAGAAATGAATGCAATGCGATAGATACCTAGGGTTCAAGCTAACGAATATGGATGATATGTGAAATTCACTTGTATTAGTTGCTTGCCAACTGGACTTATGTTGGTCTAGGTGGAAATTAAAATGAGAATACCAGGTGGAATGGTATCTGTATTTCCAAGGACTTTGGCAGGGACCCAAATTACAATTTTTTATTTTTTTAAAAAGGATGAAATAGAGATATAATTATGCCTCTAGTACTATTGACCTTACCCAAGTTTTATTTCTATTTCTCGTTGCCGTTATAATTAATTTGTCGCTTTCCGTCATTATTTCATTAGAGGTTGCCACTTGCGTGAATGGTAGCAACAAGTGTGTACGGAGGTGTTGGTTTATTTGTATTGCGCTCCAGATCTTGATGGATTTTATTGATGCAGAGGGAGTACTTCAAACAAGGAAAAATTGAACAGTTTAAACAGATATTGGAAGAAGGATCCAGTCCAGGTAAATATTCTTCCACGCCCACGGTAATGAAATATTGACATTCCCTTTGATGGAAGACTTTTGCATGTTGGTCAACGTGACAGTCATTATTTGTTCTTAAAGTGATGAGCATCAAGTCTCAATGTTCTTTTTTTGCAGAAATTGATGAATATTATGCAGATGTAAGATATGAGAGAATTGCAATTTTAAATGCTTTGGGGGCATATTACAGCTACCTTGGGAAAATTGAGACCAAACAAAGAGAAAAAGAAGACTATTTTATACAGGCTACAAAGTATTATAACAAGGCATCAAGGATTGACATGCATGAACCTTCAACCTGGATTGGTAAAGGTAAATCTTCATGCTTCTACATGTAATGTTATGCTAGTGAGATTTATTTATTTATTTTTTCTTTTTTTTTTCTGGTTAGCTAAATGCAATAAGGATGTAACTTTCATTTTTTTGTACTATTAGAGTCAGTTTCTTATCTCGGATACGCAAACCGTTTCCCCCTCTCTTCCTTATTGTCTAAGGTTGACTGCGCGTAGCAAAAATTATTGAGCAAAGATATTCCTGGAAAGGAGTTGATATCCATCTAGTCTTCTAGACAAGAATATAGTGTCAAAGAAGTTGAACATATGACCACAGACCTCAAGTTCCCATGCATTCTTCAGTAGGGTGTGATGAGTTTTTCATTTTTTTTTGGTCTAAATAACTAGAATGTCAGGAATGACGTAAAATTACCTGCCCCTGTGCCAAAATGTCAGTGATATTTAGTTTAAGCTCATTTATAGACTTTTCGCCTAGAGGTAAACATTGTTGAATCATAGCATACATAGAAGTTACTAAGCGTTTGGATAAAAATTAAGATCATAGAGCTTGCTGGCAAGATGTTAGCTTGGTCCATTTGGTCGAAGTGCAACCAAAAGATTTTTGAGAACAGTGAAGAATCTTGTGAGGAAGTGTGGAAGAAAATTAAATTTAGGATAGCTTCTTGGATTTCGGGTCATAAAGAGTTTAAGAGCTTGTTTATTTTGGAGTTGCGTAGGGATCTAAGCATTGTTTTCATATAGAGATTTAAAAGATTGTGGTCATATGTGAAACCTCTTCCCACTGTAGATCTCCTTTGTGATCTTTCCAAATTTTAATAAATTTTTTGTTTCTCATAAAATAAAAAGAGTTAGGAGTGTACTTTCTTCGAAATACAACTTATAAGCTCGCGGAATCTTATATGCTGTATTAATGAGCTTAGCAGATATCCTTGTGGTCAAGAAAGTTCCACTGTTTCTGAATAAGATCTTAGATTGAAAATAACATGGTAAAAGACAGGTTATAAGCTTTCTAAATATCGTATTTTAAAGAGCTTATGAGCTCAAAATAGAACCGCATGGTCAAGTTACCCACAAAAAAAGGTTCATCCCTTTTTTTTCCTTTGTGTTACACATACTTTTGTTCTGCAAACATCTGGTCTACTAAGCAAAAACATTGAATGGATAATGCAAACCTACTAGGAATTTATCAGAAGATATACCTGGCTCACTTCTTGCTGATGTTGTACTAGAAGTGGATAAAGTTGTTATCTTGCTGAAAGTATATCCTTGGGTTTCTTGTCCAAGCTACCCTTTTGGAACTTAATTGGATAAAAAGAAAACACGTACCCTTTCTAATGTATTTAGATCTTCCATAGCAATTTAGGATCTGGAACTTTGAAAAGATTGCTTTAGGCATTTAGACTGAGTTCATAATTTAAAGTTCAAGTGAAGAATTGCATTGATGTAATAGCTGGTTAGGGACAAGTGCAGTACCGATGTAGGCTTCAATTTCTTGCATTAGAACTTTTAGATCTTATGAGTTTTGTTTCTTTTGAGGCCATTTTATCAGCTCAAGTTTCCCTTAGTGGGGCTGAAGTTCTTCCTATCTCTGAACCTATTTCGATAGAATTATTTTGGCTTGCTCTTTTTATCATACAGGAGCCTCTTAGAGGCAGCACGTGCAGTTCCATTTTCAAAGGCATCATTTTACTTAGTACTATCTGAAAATAGAACTGGTCTTTCATGTTTGTTTCATCTCATTTTCACCAAAAACACCTACTTCTTATTTTCCTAAACCCAATCAAGATGCCTATATTGAAAAGCTTTCTGTTACACAATTATTACAAAAGGATCACACATTCACTCACATCTGAATAATTGATCAAATATACTTTAATTTTCTAATCCATGACTCTATATTTTCATAATCATTCATCCCCATATTATTCAATTTTCACTCAAAACTAGTACACTTCTGCTATTCCACTGAAAATGTTGAAAACTGAACATGAAAAATGAAACTGAACTTCCTCTTAGTTCTAAATGTCCTCTGGAGTTGTACTACTCCTACTGCTCTGGACGCTCCATCAGGAAATTATACCTTCTGGATCTGGAACTTCTTATATAATTAGTATCTAATTTCACTGAATTAATCTGTTGATACATTCTGTGAATTAATAGCTCCATTGTAATCAATTTATCAGTCAACTAATTAGATGTTTCAATTGGGTTTCTTGAATCAGTTAGTGCTAATTATTTAATAGTTTTAGTTAATTGAAATCATTTAGTATTTGAATTGAAATGCCCAATTAAATTAATTCAATAAATTAATCCAACTATTAGACTATCTTTAGGGAAAGAAATGAGTTATAACCATTGATTAAATTAGTATACTATCTTTGAGGAAGGAAATGAACTCTTCCAAGTTTGTGTTTGATGCCCTAGGTTGACCAGGAAAGGTTAGTGAAATGAAAGATTATCATCCGGATTGATCATATGTAATTACTTAATCCTTTGAGAATAAAATAGCCCACAACAATATTATTGTCCTTCAAACTAGAGAGGTCCAAGGTTCTTGCATAAACTTGCACTGCACCAAATTGTTCAATACTCTCAATTTTGGTAAGTTTGCGAGTGAAGTAAAGGGTTTGGTTTAGGGTGAAATTTAGGGTAGCCTTATGGTCTTCGAGTTATTTAATGTTTAAGGGTCTCTCGGTGTCTGATTTGACGAGGGATTGGAGTTTTTCCTTGTAGATTACTCCCTCCGTCCCAAATGAACTTGCATAGGGGGGTCGGCACAAATATTAAGAAAAGTTGTTTTTTGGGGATTTTGTTGACTTTTCAAAGGTGGATTGAGGGTGGAGATTGTGTTATAACTTTCTTTATTAGGAAGTGTGCAAGTTTGCTTGGGACGGCCGAATTCGGAAAGTGTGCAAGTTCATTCGGGACGGAGGGAGTAATATTGCAGATTTTCGGTTTGTAACTTCGGAGGGACTTCTCATCCCTCAGTTTTTTAGCAATAAAGTTTTCTGTTTCTTATCCAAAAAAAAAAAAAAAAGTAAAGGGTTGTTTATTTTCCGCCTAGATGTTTTGCTGCAGTTTTGATAATTTAGCACTGCGGTAATACTCCTTGTAGGTCAGCTTTTACTGGCAAAGGGAGATGTTGAACAGGCATTTAATGCCTTCAAGATCGTATTAGATGGAGATCGTGATAATGTTCCTGCTCTTCTTGGACAGGTACTTGAACTTAATTACACATTTTTAAGTTTGGCTCCATCAATGGTTGTTTGCGAAATCTTTATCACTCATACTCCACAGACTTGATTACTAACTTCTATATGTTGAATATGGCTGATTGCATGATCTTCAAAACTCAAGCTTGTGATTCTGAACCCTTAACTATACTTTAATGGGGTCATGTAACTAAGTCTTGATCCATTACCTATAACTACAAGCGAGTCCTGACCTGTATTTGTACCTGATAACTATAAGCGAAATAAAAACCGAAGAAAAAACACAAGTTTTATTGGCCACAAATACCAAAGGTAGGTGCACACGCTTAAGAATCAGGGTGCTCACCTACGAATGCACTCAGGAAGTAAGATGAAGTCAATTATCCTCGATGGTATGATAACAGAATAAACCTCAATAACTTTATTCTTGCATTTTTCTAATAATAACACCTGACATAAAGCTTATATAGGTCTGTAACCACTCCAAACAATCCTAGGACTCTTGAACAATAATGAAGCAAAACAACTAGATGGAAGTCGAAACACCCTTGACATCTCTAAGACTCATGTAAAAAAAGGAAACAAATTAACAGGATGGATAAAAAACTGAACAAAATAATAATTCCAATTTGGGACTACTCAAGTGTATTATTCATGGGTATTATGCACAGTACTATTCTCTTTTAGGCTTCATTTCTCTTCTCCAGTTTCTTCCCAATCTTATACTTCTCTAATTGGATTCTCAACGAACCAGTACGCGTCTACATCTGAGTTTCTGTATGGCTGATATGCTTGATGCCATAGCTCTTCTTCAGTTAATGAATTGTATCGTTCTTCTAGTGGCTGAAATAATGGAGTCTGTAACATCTATGTTTTATTGTTACTTTGGGGTATATTCTGTCACAGCAAGTTTTATATCGATTAACATGTTGCTTCGACCCTTTTGTTTTCCTTTATTTTCTTGGCATATGGTCATTGTTATTGCATGTAGGAGGGGAATAGAATACCCTTGCGGTGAAGTACATTTCATTTCCCTGTGTTGTTTCATCTTTGGGTAGCAGGACGTCGAGAATAGGTGTTGTTATCTTACCTTATTTTCTAGCTGGTTCTTTTTTTCTTTCTTTTATGTAGTCTACTTCATTTTCGCTGCTGTAAGGCGTTATTTTTTCTCCATGTACTCTGTGTCCTACTAAACAAGATATAGAGGTCTATTCCTTAACCGAAAAGGATGTGCGTTTTTTCCTCTTCCCCAATTCTACAAGCTCAAACATCCATGTTAACAGAATCTTAGGCTTCATAGTTAGATATCTGAACTGTCAGCCTTTCAGGTCTCCATCTTAACATCTCCGTATGGATGTGATCATGTGAATGCATTTTGCATTGGTTGCCTTCATCATACAAATCTTAGTCTTGTAACACAATTATTTCCCATAAATGCAGGCATGTGTTCACTTTAACCGAGGTCGATATTCTGATGCACTAGAATTATACAAGGTTCCTTTCATTCCACCTTATTCTATTTCAAGCGAGAAGTTTCATACAACTTTTGGGACTACTTAAATTTCTCACTTGTAAGTTATATGCATTTTTAGAGAGCATTGCAAGTCTATCCTTGGGCTCCCTCTGTAAGAGTTGGGATAGCTCTCTGCCACTATAAATCGGGACGTTTTGAGAAGGCCAAGCAAGCATTTTACCGTGTTCTACAGGCAAGATGATCATTGACGATATGAGAATCAATTTAGCTAATTGTACATTTTCTTTATTAGTGTTGATTTAGTGTCATCATCTTTTCTGCTGCAGATAGACCCAGACAATGTTGAAGCACTAGTGGCACTTGGAATTTCAGATTTGCAAACTAATGAAGGTTAGTCTTCTGGATATATCAGTTCTGCCCACCACAAGATATGTGAATTAATTGCTTTTGTGCAGTGATGATTACTAGAACACTATGACAGTTAGATATTATCAATGACGGAACACTGGAACACTATGACAGTAACTTCATGATTGAGAACATTTTGTTTCACAAGTTGTGACATCTAATTTTGGAAAACTGATCGCCTAGCATCTGATTTGCTTGTTTGGTCTGATATCTTGAATTCTGGGAAAGGAATTAGTTTCCTCAATGATATGCACCAAAACTCTTGGAATCTGGAACCCAGTTTTTTTTTTTTTGTGGTTTTATGTTCACTTTCCGGAAATGTAAAGATTCAATTTTACACTCTTCCCCCTTTCTGTCAACCACTGGTTTATTCTTGGTTTTCTCTTTAACGTGTGCATTGATGATATGCAAAAGATTAACATATTAACTACTTATAATATACTGTCTAACGCATTTTTCGTCTGGTATATAATGGGGGTAAATTTAGTTGTTTTCTTTATCACATATGATGAGGATATACACTACAATTGTCAAGTAGAACATTTTGAAACTTACAGATTTCCTTTTCCTTGAGGCTTTACGATTTACCAGAATATTTGACCAGGTCTATGGTTCCAAATTAAATATCCTGTTTCAGATTCTGTTCTTACGATGGGCTTGAGTGGATTTTTTCTTGTTCCTTCTCTACTTTTGACCCTTGTAATTAGGAAAAACTCATCTTCTAACTATATGTATAAGAGAGATTCCAACTTTAGAGAAGCTAGGATAGGTATACAGGGTAATAGTTAGTAGGGTTGGAAAGGAACTGTTTCAATACCAGACCTATCCCTGATCTGCACCACTAGAGTCTATCATAAATGGCTATGGGGCGTGTAATGGATGTTCATTTTTATACCCACCTCACCTATACCCAACATTTATTTTGTAATTTCATTATTTATCTATTTTATATTATTTATGTTTGTGAACATATGTTTCTGAAAGAAATTTTTTAGCATAGTCTTTTAATAAAGTTATAGTTTTTATTACATTAAAAGTGGCCCTAACGGATCCAACATGTTGGTCTGGTTCTGAATAATGTATAAGTTTAAGACCCTATAGATCCTTGTGGTTTAGTTGTGAGTTCTGATGTACTTGTACCCTACAAACTGCCATCCTCAATAGTGAGATTGGGGGAAGAAGATTGCGCGGAAGTCGTCGATCTGCAAGAGTCTGCTCAATTTATTCTTCAACGAGTCTGTCTATTTTTATTATGGTTCCAACCTTGTTGTGGGAAATACAGCTCCTTTCTGGTATATAACTTAATCTATGCTTATCATAAAAAATGTAGAAGAAAAAAAGTTTTTAGAAGGAAAAATTTGCGATTCTTCTTCAGTCATAAGAAACAATTACAAGCATTATACTAGAGGAAGGCCATGCATCTCTGACTTCAAAACTCTATTACAAGAGCACAAATCAACAACCTTCCAATCATGAAAGCTAAAAAATCTAAAATAGTTATTTCTGATTTACAATATGTAGACTTCCCCAAGTACTTTAGAAATCTGACACATCCATGTTGGAGCACAGATATAATATCTTTGATGCTTGCTTCAAGAAGCTCTAAAATGGATCTGCAATCCTTAAGTGAAAATTGACATTGTTGTGCCTAATAAAAGAAGGCATGCATGTAGCTCTACAATCAATCTCCTTGTTCTTGAAGTGTATGTCAATCACCAAATGATTAGTCTGACTAAGTTTCTAAAAACAGGCTTTAGTTTACACACCTTTGTACTCGACTTCTGGCCCACCAGGAGGTCCATCCATGTTGACTTCCTTCTCCAACTTTGTATTGAGAGACATTTTTCACATCTATCTATCTAAAAGGCCAATCAAGATTAGCTACTAGTGACAAAAGAATTCGTGAAAAAATTAGTTTGTAATGGGGCAAACTTCTCTTTATCATGGAACTACAAAAAGGCTGAAATAGTAAAATTTTCAACTTACAGTATGTAGTCTGTCCTATGGAATAGTGATTATCCAATTTGCAGTGTATAGTCTGTCCTTTGTATTTGCTAAAACTCAGAGAATATATCTTCAAAATCCAATTCTAATGATATGTTCAATTTTTGTTTTGTCCCTGTTGTATAGAAATCTTATTTCATATCTCTTGTCAAATGTTTGCAGCTACTGGTATTAGGCTTGGGATGGAAAAGATGCAGAAGGCTTTTGAGATTTATCCCTACTGTGCCACATCACTAAATTATCTTGCAAATCATTTCTTTTTCACTGGCCAACATTTCCTTGTTGAGCAGTTGACAGAAACTGCACTTGCTGTTAGTGCACATGGCCCAACGAAGGCACACTCGTACTACAATTTAGCGCGTTCTTACCACAGCAAGGTTGACTTCTCATCCATGCTTGCCTCTATCATATATGTAATTGAACTTTTTGCTTGGCCCTAAGATTTGGAGAGTGCCAATATTCATATCGTCTTTCTCCACGAACATTTGATTTCTGATATTGGTAATTGTGGACCATGTTAAGTTGTTGGTCTCTATCTGTTACATCCATTTATCCTGATCACACTTATTATCATTTGCTTGATTCCAGGGGGACTATGAAAAGGCAGGAATGTATTATATGGCATCTGTTAAAGAAAGTACAAATGCACACGAATTTGTATTACCATATTATGGTAAGTAAATTATTCCGTTCTATTGTATTATACATCTCTATGTGTTGGTGAAATGTCCTGGGCAATTTTCCTGAATGATAGGGGTGAAATATTGCTCAAAGATTCAAGTACTTGAAATAATAAACAAAAAGATAAATTTGTTAAGAAACTGTTATTTAACCGAAGGGAATTTATTACGCAAATAATATTGAAAACGATGCAGCTATTTGAAACGCACAGTCAATTATCATTCGATTTGAACTAGTGAGCTTGGGTTTACTTTTCAAGAAGTCTTCTCTAGTAATTATTATGCTTGATATGTGAAAATTAATAGAAGCTCCTTTGCTTTGCCTTGATTTGATTCCATTCACTGAAAACCTTCACCCAAATTGTAGATGAAATATATGGAGCATATAGGTTCCATTGTGTGCTGGAGTTGGTATAAGATCATGAGTATGATGTCTTCAGGTAGTTTTGCATCATAGAAGTTCAGGCCCATGGAGGTGGTGGGTAGTTATACCTATTTATTTGTGAGTCCACTTCATACTGTAGTGAAGTGGATGAGAAGAGTCCTAGCTAGACCAGCTACTACTTCAAACAAAGTTAAGCGCATTCTCAGTGTATTGTGGCATTTCTCCAGTCAATTGCAACTAATCATAATTCTTTGTACTTTCTATATTTTGTAACGTCAAATGAATTATATTGCTTGAACGCTTGCCTAGGCTATCTAATTCATTGGACTATAATTCTGTCTTCTTAATTTAACCCATGAGGAGTTGAGTAGGTTTTGAATCTTTTGATTCTAGCCAGACTAGTTTCAACATGCATGGATTGCCTAAAGGTGTTTGAGTAGAAAAATATTATAATCAACACGCTTGAGTATTAGAATTTTCGTCGCCCTCTTTTGACCTTTCCTTTTACATGCACATGTGATTCAGTTTCCTTTTGCATATATGAAGACATTATTTCGGTGTGGAAGGATAGATGTACCCCACATGTATGTTTTGGGTGACATAATAAGGTGTTGAGTACTTTACGATTATTCTTTTCTGGGAACTGCCTTTTACACCTCTCAAAATGCAAGGGAAAATATGGTTTGTGAAACCCAAATATTGACCAGTATATATTTTGCTTTATTTTCCTCAGTGCAGACAATATATAATGTCAATGGAAGAGAAAGATATTGTATTTTGTCATATTTTGGTGAATATGATTTTGCATGTCTTTTTAATGCTTACGTTGGTGTCCTTGTTCGATATAGTCCTGTCTTGCTGAATGGAAAAAAACTGGACAAGGGAAAATAGAACGCGATTGAGGATATGATTATCATAGCAGTGTCTAACCGGTAATTTTTTGGTCATTTTAAATAATCTAAAACTTGAACCTTTTGATGAGCTTGCAAGACCACTTGAATCTGAAACATCCATAATCTCGGAGTTGGAGTATTCCAATAGGAGCTGTATTCATTTATTTCTAATGATGTTATCTGCTTTTCAATTTTTGATATGTTGGTGGCTTGGTGCTCCATGTTAGTTGATCCTGTACTTCTGCGTAATAGGTTTAGGGCAGGTCCAACTAAAATTGGGAGATCTACGAAGTGCTTTGGCCAATTTTGAAAAAGTGTTGGAGGTTCAACCAGAGAATTGTGATACATTAAAAGTGAGTGTTGGATTGTTACATATTCGAGGTTTTTCTCAAAATACCTAATTGCTTTCTTTTGAAGTAGGCTCTTGGACACATTTATGTTCAGCTTGAGCAGAACGAGAAAGCCCAAGAACTATACAGGAAAGCCACCAAAATCGATCCCCGAGATCCTCAGGTGATCATGTCGTATGTTTTTCCGTCTATTCTCTCAATTTTGATGTTTTCTCTGCATGAAGAATGGCATTGTAGTTCCCAGATAAATATGACATCAAATTGTTGCAACTGCCATTCAAGTCCCATGAAATATATTAAAGAAGTATTTAAAGCTGAGAGTAATAATTCACAACAAATACAGTGGCAGTCGAAAACATTACCTCATTAGATTGAAGGTAATTATTGGTGAAATTGTAGTTGATGCTGCACATCTAATTTTTGTGGGGTTATATTGTTGTGAGACTCAGTTTCAAGTTTCAACATATTACATGAATCTTCTCAAGTATTAGGCATCATGTATGTACAAATCTTGCATGGAGGTTAGCATGACTCCCACTGGGTTTGAAGGATTCGTGGACAAGAGTGGATCAAAAGTTACTGAATATAATACAGAAAATTAACTGGCAATTTATTTCTTTGATATGCGTACTTTCCTTCTTGTTTCAACTATCAACACATTACGAGTATGAAGCGTTTTCAAAGTTTCCAATGGTCATGTCAAATATTTGATACTTGCTTCTGATTAATAAATTCTGACATACACAGGCATTTCTGGATCTTGGGGACCTGTTAATTTCAACAGACATCAATGCTGCTTTAGATGCCTTCAAAACAGTAAGTGCCCTTTTGAGTTTAATGTTGCCTGATATCTGACATGTAAAGCTGCAACATTTCTCTCCTTTTCAATTGGTCTTTATTTTTTTTTAAATTTTCTTGGACTTCATATTCCCAATGAGATCCGTGAAGTTTCCCGATCACAAGTGACTGTATTCCGTTTTGCTTTTGCTCTCTCTTCTCCTATCTCCCCCTTCCTTTCTTTTGGTGAGATATATCTTTAAGTGTTAAACTGCAAATAATCCAAATGAACAGCTCTGTGGATTAGATGATCTGGAAAGCATATTGGTTCTCAAATTTGAAAAAGTAATATCAAGTTAGCGATAGTCTTAGCATATCTTCCTGATATAGTAATAACTGATTATGAGTGACCTTGATTTTCTTATCTGAATAAGCCTTTTGGGACTTTATTCTCCAAGGCTAGTAATAAGATTAGATGATAGTGTTTCTTTAGTGGACAAGCTTCGAGCAATAGTTCTACGGCTTTTTGTTTGGGAAGTTTTCAGGAAGTGGAAAAAGAAAAAGCACATTTCCGTTTTTAAAGCGTCACCAGTTTTAGACTATTGATCCTGTACACTAGAAAATATAAAAGGTAAGAGCTAGTGTTGCTGGGCATATTAATGTGGATGGTAGAAACTATTGATTATTTTGGCTGGGGCATTTACTTGGAAACTTTGGTCCTTTCAAAATCGAGCAAGCATAGATATTATTGCACCTGTTTCCTGTTGGAGCGTCAGAGATATTGATTGCCTACACATCTTATGCATCCTCATTCTACTTCAGTCACATCAATTGGATGCATTATAGCTCAGTATATATAGGATGGAAGATGTGTGTGGTTGGGGAAAAAGTACTGTAAGAAAGGGTTCCTGCCGTGTTCTGTATAGTTGCTTTTCTGTGTTGATCATGACTTCATTTATGTTTGTTACGTAATATTTATTTTATATATAATGCTAGCTAATATATAGAGATCTTCCCCTAGATAAGGATGATTGGAAAACTTAAATTGTTAATTTCGGGTAACTCCAAATGCACGTGACCATGTACTGCATGATAGCAATTATGTTGCTGCATTCTGAAGGCAGATTAAACCATCCGACTCTGCTTATTACTAAGTCTGCAGCTCTGTACAGGCTCGTACTCTGCTAAAAAAAGGGAATGAGGAAGTGCCCTTGGACCTGCTTAACAATATTGGAGCACTCCATTTTGAAAGGGGAGAATTTGAGGTTATTACACATTCTTTTACGCTCCTGCAATTTGAACACACTTCGGCTGTTCTGGGCTGAATGAAGTTGTTTGTGGTGGTTTACAATGTCTTGCATGTTCAAGCCTGCAAGTGAGGCGTTTAGGGAAGCTCTTGGAGAGGGCATATGGTGCAACTTTTTTGATGCTGAGGGAGAATCCATTTCAAATGCAGCAGAGACAAATGTTAATGGAGAGCAACTGACTCCTAGTCGTGGAGCACTATCTAATTTAATTAATGGCGCACAGTATCCTGTTGATGCCAGCTCAGTCACCTGCCAATATAAGGACTTGCAATTGTTTCATCGACTCGAGGAACAAGGCTTATCTGTGGAACTTCCATGGAATAAAGTTTCCGCAGTATTTAATTTAGCTCGGGTGCTGGAGCAGATGCACAACACTGAATTAGCCAGCATTTTGTACCGCCTGATAATATATAAGGTATTAAAATATTCCTAGTTAGATTATTCAGTTATTTATAAATATTCGGGCAAGTATTCATTTCAACTGGCCAGGAACTTGGTAATTCGTGTTAGCTGTGTTGTAATTTTGATATTCTACATGTTTATGATATTACAAGTGTAGGATAAATTTGGTCTTCCATACAATAAGTGCATCTAGCAGGATCTGTAGTGTTCTTCGGTGTAATTCTCTAATTAATTTTTACGTACTAAGTTTCTGTTGTTCAACGAAAAGGAATGAACTTATGTCAGTTAAAACTGAAGGAAATGGGACTTGAACGATAAATGACAGTTTATTATAAGCTACTTGAACATCTCTTTGTACTGTATCAATTTTGGTTCTGAATCATTACCGTCCGTGTTTCTTAAGAAATTTAGTTTTTTGAACTACATTATGTTCTCTAAAAGATCTATTAATAATTTGCTGACATCAATTGTAGTTTCTCTAAATCCGACTGCTGCGCTGGAACTCTGTTCTGTTTCCTCCTGAGGGTTTTTAACTGATATAATTTGCTTCAGAAGCTGATGATATTCGTTAGCCTGTCCACAGAACAATGAAGAACGAAAACTTGCTATTGATTTAATCACTCTTCCATCATGTGTAATTTCTCATTACCTGATTGATCGCTTACCCTGTGCATCTGAATGCATGCCTGACTATTTCTAATTCTTTATGTGCAACTGCATTCTTGTAGACCTTGTAAATCTTTTCAAACTATTGAAGCAAATGATTCTTATGATCCTGCTAGTGTGACTTTAGCTTAATTATCTTCTATGTCCTTATTCAATATTTTCTTTAACTATTTTGATTTATTTCAGTATCCAGAGTACACAGATGCTTATTTGAGACTTGCTGCAATTGCAAAAGCTCGAAACAATGTTCAAATCAGCCTTGAACTGGTTGTTATTCGACTCTGGAAATATCTCTTCCGTTTCTTTTGTTCATACCTTTATTTGTCTATAAATCATTTTCTTCTATTAAAAAAGATGTCCTTGCTTGTAGATTGCTGATGCACTTAAGGTGGATGAGAAGTGCTCAGATGCTTTATTGATGCTTGGTGACTTAGAACTTAAGAATGATGACTGGGTCAAGGCAAAAGAAACTTTCAGGATTGCGAAGGACTCCACTGATGCCAAAGATTCTTATGCTGCAGTTTGTCTGGTACTTAACATGTTCATAGTGCTGAACACTGTAGCTCAGAATCCTCAAATCTATAATGCAGCTTATCAATATGTTCACTGCATATCTTCCTTTATTTGCATTTGACACTCCTAGATGTTCCCTCAACTTTCGCTGCCCCTTCCCCATGCCTTTTCCTATACCATTTCCTAAACTGTGTTCTTTATTCTGAAAAGAACCTCCACCCTAACTATTTGAGACCCCAAGTCCTCTTGATTGGGTTCGACCGTTCGAGAAAGTAAATTTACCATATCTTCATGTAACTTGGTAATAGTGCTCTCCAGTTCTCTTCCCTTTTCCCCCATTAAATATTTATTTGCTCGAATGCAGAAACTTCAATGAACTGTGTATTTTAGTTGTTTCAACTATGATTTGGTGGGATGACTCCTCGTTTTTTTGGGTTCAACGATAAACCTTTTTGGTTATTTAAAAAAAAGAAAAGAAACAAGGTGAATGAAACCACCCCCTCCCTCCTCACTTTCTCACTTTTGCATAGTGGAGCTTGTACTTGTATTTGCCTTTGTTAATGAATATCAACTAGCAGTTAGCAACTCGCCATTGTCTTATATATTTCCAGGGAAATTGGAACTACTTTGCAGCAAATCGCAATGAGAAAAGAAATCCCAAGTTGGAAGCTACACATTATGAGAAGGCTAAGGAACTCTATACAAAAGTACGCTTGCAACTTGCTACCTGCTTTATTTGGAAGTCACTTGTTAATCGTTAAATAGCTGTAATTTTGCTTGGTTTTATTTTAATGATGTAAAGCCATTTATACATAATTACTTTATCTAATCGTATTCTTTGACAAGTAGCATTATCAACTCACCCCCACCCAAACCCCCTTTTTACGGATATGCTTATTGCAGTATCAAGTTCAATCTGACATGCTTATATATCATCCTGCCAGGTTCTGCTGTTGCAATCTGCTAACCTCTACGCAGCAAATGGCGCTGGTATGGTATTTGCTGAAAAAGGCCAATTTGATATAGCGAAGGATCTTTTTACACAGGTTGGCTGCACTTTCTTAAAATATTTATGACTAGAGAAAATATATCCTTTAGAGTCTCGGCTCTCATTTTCTGTAGGTTCAAGAAGCTGCAAGTGGAAGTTTTAATGTCCAGATGCCAGATGTTTGGATTAATCTGGCTCATGTTCATTTTGCTCAAGGCAATTTTGCCTTAGCTGTTAAAATGGTAAATACAGAATTCTCTTAACTTTTTGGGTATGAGATGAATAAAGTTCTTTGTCTGAGACCTTTAAAAAATTTTGGTCATCTCTTTCAGTATCAAAACTGTTTGCGCAAGTTCTTCCATAATACCGACAGTCAAGTGCTTCTCTACTTAGCACGCACACATTATGAAGCTGAACAGTGGCAAGACTGTAAGAAGACATTATTAAGAGCTATCCATTTGGCTCCTTCAAATTACACGTTAAGGTTTGATGCAGGAGTTACTCTACAAAAGTTCTCAGCATCGACACTTCAAAAGACGAAGAGGACAGTGGATGAGGTCAGCATCCTTATCTTGTTCTGCTTTTGAGTTTCTCTCGTGGGATGCAACTCTTTTGGTGTTCTTATCTCTGGAACTGTTGCATTTTAAGCTTCAATTTCCTTCCAACATCATGGGTGTTAATTTTGGGTTGGGGGGTTGCGTAATGTCCATAGTGTTATGGAACTTCTCTCAGATCATTGTGCGGCATCTGCAATTTCTATTGCTAGAATATATCTTGAAGCTTTTGTGATATTCTGAAATCTTTTTCCTATTGATTTCTTTTTAATGTTCTGGTTTGCACCTGAGTTTCAAGTATTAGTCTCTCTGTTGCTCTCACATGGCGTTTTCCCTCCCATTTTGTTAGGTGCGAGCAACTGTAGCGGAGCTAAAGAACGCCGTTCGTATGTTCAGCTTGCTGTCTGCAGCTTCAAACCTTCAGTTTCATGGTTTTGATGACAAAAAAATTGAAACCCATGTTGCATACTGCAAGCACTTGCTTGAAGCAGCAACCGTACATTGTGAGCTTGCTGAGCGTGAGGAAATGCAGAATATGCAAAGATTGGAAGTCATGCGTCAGATGGAGTTGGCTGATGAGTCCCGCAGAAAGGCAGAAGAACAGAGAAAAGTTCAGGTGATTGTCTCTCTTATATGTTTTTTTAATGTCTTTATTTACTTAAATTTAATCTTATCCAAATTTAAATACCAGATGGAGAAAAGAAAACAGGAGGATGAGTTGAAACAAGTTATGCAGCAGGAGAAGCATTTGGAGCGCATCAAGGTAATGAATTGCTAGAGTGTTATCTGGTTAGAATTTTGGGTTCTGTATTCTTAGCATTTTCTTGCGTAACTATTTCTTTTTCTTTTTTGTTATTTGTATACCATCTTTGCATCACAGAAGGTTGCACATGGCTTAGATAAAGTTGATAATTGTTGGTCTAAGCTGAAGAAATTCGGAGTTTGTGGAATAAAAGGTTTGATGTTTTTCAGGAACAATGGAAGAGTAGCGCTGGACCAAAGCGGAAAGAGAGACCCCAAACTGACGATGAGGAGGGCGGGAAAGAAAAGAGGAGAAGAGGTGGAGGGGGAAAGCGGAAGAAGAAAGATAAGAAAGCAGAACGATATGAATCAGAAGCGGAACCTGGGGTGGATGATCATGAGGAGTTGGATTTTGATGACAATAATTTGGGCTACACGGAGCAGTATAATCAGACTGATGATATTGAGGATAAACAAGACGTTCCTCAGGATCTTCTTGCAGCAGCTGGCTTAGAAGATTCTGATGCTGAAGATGAAGAAGTAACTCTCTCTCTCTCTCTCATGCACACCCCTATGTAAATGTGTGTTCTTTTCTCTTGCGTTTGATTGTCTAGAGCTGATTGTTGTCGTATCTTGTTGGTGAAGGCTGCACCTTCGAATACAAATAAACGAAGAAGGGCATGGTCAGAATCGGATGAAGAGGACGAGCAATTACAGAGGCAGCCGGAGCCAGATCATGTGACCGATATGCAGGAGAGTGATGGAGAAGTGAATGGAGGTGGCGACGAAGAATGAAAATGACCATCTTACCCTTAGAAAACTAGTAGCTTGATCACTAGAATTGTGCTAAATGTTTTCATTTACATGTATGTAGCAGATGCATTCTTTTTGACCAACCTTAACTTATGAGTTAGTTTTGTTATGTACACATGTTCATTCCCGTGTCAGTTCCCAAGGTCGGTGGATATATCGTTTATATAGGCAAAAAAAGAAACAGAAAAAAGTTGAAAGTTCTGTCTCTATCTCTCTCACACCATATGTTATCTTCTATTATTGTTATCTTGTTATGTCTCGTGCTGAATCCTGAATGCATGGAATATGACTATTTCTACAGAATGCTCCTGTCCCATATATAGATGAATATTATTTTCTCGAATATCTCAAACTCATTTACTAAAATATTCTATTCAAAATGAGTATTAATGATATCGAAGAACTATTACAGTTCTTGTGAAACGATCAATCAAAGAGGGCAAGTCATTTGAAATTTCTAATTTTTTTTTTTTTTTTTTTAGTTTCTAGCAGATCAAATAATACTAAAACTTATGTATTTTTTGGTTAGTCAATCAAAATTACTATCTATTTTTAGTTTTTAGCAGATCAAATTATATTACTCAAAATATTTTGGTTCTTTTGTCAGTCTGCATGTCACTTTGACATTCTCCTGATTTCATCCTATTTGTACTACAAATTAATTGACGTAAACAATAATGTTTAGAAGTATTGTAAAAAGATTTTGGAAATAATATGTGGAAGCGTTGAAGTTGATTTGATTCTACGGCTCTAGTATTTAAATGAAAGAATTCTAGCGTGTGAAGCATAGGTGTTAAAATCTCGAGTTTAGCATAGGTGTTAATATCTCGAGTTTACCATTACGACGCTACTAGTTTAACATTATTCCTCCCTAAACTGAACTAAAACCAGGCCTCTTACAGATTCCCTTACCCTTCATCTCCTCCCTTACATCCTCGACGCCACCCCACTTACCCTCCGATGCATATATATTCGACAGTGTCACCAAATTACCAGCCTCCTTCATCTCCATTCTCATATAGTCAGACAACTTTTCAGCAAGATCTCTCCTTTCGTGTACCTTGCAGCCATTGAAGAAAGCTCCAACAATCGAATCTGTAATAACTTCCATCCCGATCTCTCTAATAGTAGCATAAGCCTCTTCAATTCTCCCATAACGGCATAGAAGATCAACAAGACATGAGTAATGCTCTTTGTTTGCTTTAACACCGTAAGAATCCATAGTCTTGAAAATCTGCACCCCTTTCTCAACTAAACCACCATGGCTACAAGCAAAAATAACAGAGGTTAAGGTTACTTCATTCGGGTTTATTCCTTCATCCTTCATCCTTTCGAAAAGTTCAATTGCAGAGCCTACCATCCCATGCGTTCCATAGCATCCAATCATAGCATTCCACGTGGCACAATTCTTGTTACGAATGGTGTTGAAAACAATACGAGCTTCTTGGATACAACCACATTTTGAGTACATATCTATAAGTGCAGTAGCAACGAAGGGATTGATATCGATTTCCATTCTGTATATCAAGCCATGAATCTCTTTTCCTCTACGGATTGAACCAATCATTCCACATGCAGGAAGCAACCCTGTTACAGTCACTTGATTAGGCGTAATTCCAGAAGCTAACATATCGTGTATCAATTCGAAGGCTTTGGTAGCTCTTCGGCTTTGAACAAAACCTGAAATCATTGCATTCCAAGTAACCAAATCAGGGACTAATCCTTCTTGGCCCATCTGAGAAAAAAATTCCGCACAGCCATCAATGTCTCCAATCTTTGCATGGCCTGCGATAATCGCAGTCCATGAGATAAGATTAGGTTTTACACCTTCTAATTTCATTTTCTCAAACACAGAAATTGATTCATCGATCTTCCCCACATCGGAGTAACTACAAATCATTGTAGTCCACGATGCAATATCTCTCTCAGACATTCTATCGAACAAGTCGCGTGCATTATAAATCTGTCCACGCTTGCCGTACAAATCCAGCAGATCATTGCATACAGATACACCCTCTTCGAATCCCATTTTGTAAATCAAGCCATGAATTTGCTTCCCTAAACCCACATCCAGAGAACCCACACAACCTTTCAAGATCGCCGAAAAAGTGTACTTATTTGGGGAACTGTGATTATTTCTTGATTCAAGCATCAGCGATAAGTATCCAACAGCTTCTTCACGGGAACCTGAGGACATTAAGGTTTGGATGATCCAATTGAAGGCAAAAACATTTGGCAGCTCAGTTTCTTTGAAGAGTAACTTGGATGAAGTCAAATCCCCAGAACATGCATATGCGCCAATGAGCTTTGAATTGAGTGACAAAGAATACATGTCAACATGCTTTGTTAAGATTAATGCATGGATTTGTTTGCATGATTTCAGCGCCTTGTGTTTCATGCATTTATGCAGCAACAAACTGAGATGATTGGGGAGAGAAAGTGACAGTCTTTTCATGTTCGTGCTCTATTCTCCCCATTGCATTTTGCGGCGTCGTTTACACTTTTATCACCAAAAGCTATGGAGCATGATATTGTTTGTTTGTTTGCGTTTTTTTTTTTTTTTTGGGTTTTGTTTTTGTTTTATTAAGTACAATTCTTGTAGGAATGAGGTCGGTGAGGTATGATTCCTGATCAATGTTTGGATTAAAAGGTACGCTCAATCAATTGAGTTACAATCAATTCTTAAATATAATATTTTAAGGAGTTTATTGGCTGGGGCAGACAACCCCGAAATATATCACATAAGACATTGTCAATTATAGACAATTTGGTTACTTTTTGTTGATACATAGAGCAGTAGAAATGTTGTTGAACATCAATAATTGTTCTTTTAAATTAAAGCCTTAGAAATGTTATCATTATTTTTGTTAGATCAAATTTGACCACGTTATTTCTTAAGCTTGACTAAATTGATATAGGTTAAATGGCTATAGGAAAGGGGGACCAAGCTTGATATGATATTTTAAATCAATGACTATTATTGAAGAAAGACGTGAAACTCAAGACTTTTCTATATTTGGGTTTTCCGTGTGGGGAATATGGGAGGATATGTACGAGATATTTGTATTGAGATGTAGACAACACCTATTAATGAGTTTGTTTGGTATGTTTTTCTAAAAAAAATAAAAATTGTTTTGATATATAAGTGTAGAAGTTAATCGGAATTATATTTGTGTCAATATTTCCATTGGGAAAATTGTTTTCATTCAATTTTGATTAATCAAACAGAGGCTAGAAACACTCTCTTTTTGTTGGGCCTCTAACCGGACCCCATCTCCACATTGGTATGATATTGTCCGCTTTGGGTCAAGCTCGCACAGTTTTGTTCTTGGGCTAACTCCCAAAAGGCCTCATACCAATAGAGATACTTCAATCCTATTAAACCTCATGATCCTCTCATATATATCCGATGTGGGACTTTGTTGGACAATCCTAACAACCCTCCCCTTCAAACAAAGGACCATTAAACCTCCTCCCAAACGAATCACCGAGCCTCCCCTCAAACGAACCACCGAGCCATTTCTACTCCATCCAGTTGAGCAGCCAATTCCACCGCATATGGGCACACGTCTTACGTGGAGTCCATGGTTTACCACCGCTGGAGAGCCAACCTCTACCCAGGTGCACCTTCTGCTGCATCCAGTCGAGTAGTCAACTCCACCGCATCTCGGCACACGTCTTACGTGGAGTCCATGGTTTACCGCCGCTGGAGAGCCAACCTCTACCCAGGTGCACCTTCTGCTGCATCCAGTCGAGTAGTCAACTCCACCGCATCTCGGCACACGTCTTACGTGGAGTCCATGGTTTATCGCCGCTGGAGAGCCAACCTCTACCCAGGTGCACCTAGCCTGGTTTCAGCACCTGGTCCGTAGAGCCTGTCGCCTCGTCTCTGCGGCTTTGTTTGGCACATCGGTTCAGTTTGGGACCATGACTCTGATACCACTTGTTGGGCCCCTAACCGGGCCCCATCTCCACATTAGTATGATATTATCCGCTTTGGGCCAAGCCCGCACGGTTTTGTTCTTAGGCTAACTCCCAAAAGGCCTCATACCAATAGAGATACTTTAATTCTATTAAACCCCATGATCCTTCCATGTATATCCGATGTGGAACTTTGTTGGACAATCCTAACACTTCTATCATTTGGATGTCCACAATACACTACCAAGTACCAACTCATTTTTCAAGTCCTTAATTTTACTACCCATTTGCAACTTTATCATATAAAATTTAGATGAAAACCAAAGAATTCTTATCATCAAAATTTTGTTTTCTGGTGTGAAGAAGTAATACTACTTTAGTAAAAAAAATTGAAGCCTCGCCTCCCCTTCCCCAACTTCTAAATAAATCAATTAGTCCTGATAGATAGAAAACTAAGATTTAAGATTGTGAAAAGAAAATATATCGTCCGTTAACTAGAATTTCTAGTTCCGTTCTTGGTTTGGGGTCTGGTAAATCAAGGCAGAGTATATTTTTATTTTCTCTGTGACTTGTATGTCTCAAGCTATCGAAATAAGTTAGGTGGATTACAAAATTGCATGTGATAAAAATTTGGTCCAGCAATTAATTAGTCATTTATAAAAGTTTGGTAAATGGAAGACATTGTGATCCAATTCCAGCTCAAGTATATCCTTGTGTGATGAGATATTTATTATCCTTAATTGTATCCTCTATATAGCAAGCCACTTTAGTTGTTGTATCAATATTTTCTATTTAGGGAACATTAATGTGAAGTATAAATAATATTATTGTATAAAATAAGAATTTAAAATTCATGACTCATATAGAGATTGGCCAAACCTATGTACCTAGACATATTGTTACAACATAAATATAAGCTGAAATTTGTCCGACTTTCTAAAGTATAGCACGTTTAAGTCTGGATCACGTAATAATTATAGGAGATAGAAATACCAGTTAAAAGAGGCGATCTCGTTTGCCCCTCCCTATATATATTATGTACATGGCTTGATAATATATACCAAAGAAAGGAGTAAAAAACATGATAATGTATTCTCTCATATATTTGTTGCTATTACCCTTAATATTGTGGAAATTATTTGAGTTTAGGACAAGATCACCCAATCTCCCTCCGGGACCTTTCCCTTTTCCTGTCATAGGCAATATTTTACAACTAAACCCAAATCCCCTTCACTCACTTGCGAGGCTGTCTAAAACATATGGTCATATAATGTACCTTAAGCTTGGAAGCATCCAAACAATAGTCATCTCCTCACCGGAAATGGCCAAACAAATTCTTCAAAAACACGACGACGTCTGCTCCGGCCGCCTACCGCCTAGCGCGGCCCAAGCACTGGACCGCCACGAGTCCATAGGGTGGCTCCCTGTGGGACCCAAATGGAACATGCAACGTAAAATATGCAAAGAATATATATTCGCTACTCATAAGCTCGATGCAACACGTGGCTTTCGCTACGAGCAGGTGAGCAGTAGCGGATGGATATAAGTAGTTTAAGGGTACACAAGTGCATACCCTGTTTCTTGCCCAAAAAATTACATATATATACTATATGTGTAGTGTGTATTTTATACAACATAATTTTAATTTAGGATTTGAAAAATATACTCTCTCCATTTCAAAATAAGATCTTTTTAGACTTTTTTTGAAAAATTAAGGATTTCGTAAAAATGACAATAATTAGGTATGTTTTGTGGAATACGGAAATAATCAACTAAATTAATTAGGTTGTTTAGGGTAATATTGAAAGAATTGTTGTTTTTTTTTTGTAAAACGACACTTATTGTGAATTTTTTCAAAATGTTTAAAAAGACACTTATTTTGAAACGGAGGGAGTATAACTTACAACATAATTTCAGTCAGTGGTTCTTTTTTAATTTGTTGGCCCTCCTAACCCTATTTTCTGGTCCATCCCTATGTACAAGTTTGTTGATCCTTTCTTTTTGGTGTATGTTACAAATTTTATTAGGGGGCTTAGTGGAAGCTTGTTTACCCTTCCTTTTCATTTTGAATTGTATGATTTTATTAGTATTTTCTATAATTGTGCACACCCTCCTTATAATATCGGGATCTGTCACTGTAGGTGAGGAAGTTACGCGATTATTTGGACATATCATCATCATCGTCAACCGTCGTAGATATAGGTGATGCTGCATTTGTAACCGCGCTCAATACGATATCAACGACTTTTTTCTCGATTGAGTTTGCTCGGTTCGACTCAACTTCGACTCAGGAACTGAAGGAAATGGTTGTGAATATTGTCAAGACTTCGGGCACGCCCAATGTGGCAGACTACTTCCCGATTTTAAAATTGATTGATCCGCAAGGACTTAAGCGGAAATTAGAGTTTTACTGTGGAAAGATGTTGGAAATGTTTGATGGGATAATTAGTGAAAAGTTGGAAGAAAGGGCAGATTCTGGGAGGGAGAAGGATTTACTTGATGTACTACTTGCTCTCAATCAACAAAATGCAGAAGCCTTCACTCATCATGACATAAAACATCTTCTTTTGGTGAGTATTGCATACATTTTCTGGCCTAATACCACTAGTTTATATATTATTTTGGTCACTTTGACTAAAAAGAATACATTTTCGGCCCAATACAGTTCCACACCATAAACTGTCCCAATATAAGGAGAGATCCTTCATCGTCAAGTAAGTTTTCAACCTAAAATCAATCGGTGATAGGAGGAGTGACTCACTAGATTTATAAAGTATTCTATCTTTTACTATTTTATCAATATCGGACAACTAACTCACATGTGAATCATTTGTGAATTAATTTCTTGAAAGTATAATATATCTTGAAACTCATGTATTTCGGGAGATATTTGTTTATAAGTCAAATTTCATCCACGCTCACTGAGAGCTTGGACAATGTTCAATGAGCGATATTGGGATAAATGTGAAATTGATAAAAATGTCCTATATCTATTACATAATTAAAAACCTGACCAATAACTTTACAATTTTTCAAAAATAACAAGCTCTCAAATTCTATATGAAGATGCCCCCTACCAGTTATCACCTGTAAACTAACGGGTCAAAGATGACGTTATCATCATCTCCCTTTCTGATTTGGCATTTTTTTTTTTTCTTTTAAACTGCATATTTGACATAAAAAAACTGATGTGGTTTATATACCTGAAAATTAGATGAAGAATTCAGAAAAACTGTGCATCTTCTTCCTCCTTAATAAAACACTATTCATCTTCTTCCAAAAATATTGTGCATCTTCTTGTTCCTTGTTACATATATCCCTATCCATCTTCCTCAATTGAAGATGCAATATATTACAATTGATTTCTTCCATCAACTTATAATAATCTTAACAATCCCCGAAGAATTTTAACTCAATTAACTAATTGAGCTCTACTGTAGTCGTTGTTACTTGCAGGAGCACACACAACTTCATACTCAGTGCAATGGGCCATAGCAGAATTATTACACAATCCTGAGAAATTATCTAATGCCAAAAAAGAAGTTAAAACCATTATTGGGAAAAATGATCAAGTTGAAGAAAGCGACATTACAAGGCTCCCGTACTTGAATGCAGTGATCAAAGAGAGCCTTAGACGTCACCCAGCAGCTCCGTTTTTGGTACCTCACTTTGCGGAAGCTGACGTGGAAATCAATGGTTATACCATTCCTAAAGGCGCACAAATACTAATCAATCAATGGGCCATAGGCAGAGATCCTCAAATATGGTCGGATCCTCATTTATTTCAACCCGAACGCTTTTTAGGTACCAAAATAGACTATAAAGGCCATGATTTCGAGCTGATTCCGTTCGGGTCAGGAAGGAGAATATGCCCAGGCTTGCCGTTGGCCCATCTTATGGTTCACGTTATGGTCGCAACTTTTATTCACAGCTTTGATTGGAAATTTGAAGGTGACAGCACACATCAAAAGTTGGATATGGCTGAGGATTTTGGACTGTTATTTCACAAGCAACCATCTCTCAAGGCTATACCCATCAAAGGCCCTTGTCATTCTACTTTATAATCATCATATAATAACATAGAAATATATTTTTGTACTACGGATGGGGTTGGGTCGGTTTTTTTTTTTTATTAAAATTATTATTTATGATATATATAAAATGAAAATATCAGAAAATATTATGAATAGACACATGCCTGTTACGTGATATTTTCATCCAAAATTTTAAAATTGACTTTTTCTTCTTCCGGTGGTAGGTTAAATTTATTTTTCTCAAGAATTATAAAAATATCATGATTGATATGGATAAAATGGAGAAACACGATTAAATATAAGAGGGTTCTATAGTACACCAGGTGTACCGGTATCCCAATAAATTATAGGGTACTGTTACTATGAAACCAACCATATACCAATACAATCATTCTTTTAACTTATTATAGCAGGTAACAACATATACTTGTTTTATATTTTTATTTTAAAAGTAGGTTCCACCTACAATTTTATTTTTTATGCATAACCCACCTCCTACACTAGTCCCAACTTCTCTCTCTGTATTTATCTAATTTAATAGTTTTTTTCACATCCCTCATTATCATAACAATTCCATTAGTTTTCCATTTTAGTTTTTGAGATATGAAAAAAATATCTCAACTTTTTTATAATTTAATTTGTCGTTTACGTTTCTTTCCCCACTTTTTTTTATTCTTCATTTCACCTTGTCATCTCAATTTTATTCTCGTCGATTGTTATCTTTCTTCTCCCTAATATTTGTAGACTTATTAATTTAAATAATGTAAAATATGTGATTATAAACTAATAAAAAATGAAATTAAATTATCCACATCAACTGTAAGAAAAAAAAAAGCACAAGACAAAACAAAAACTTAACACAAATTATATAAATTAGGATAGTATTGATAGTAATTTCTTCTCTCTTATAGATTATATAAATATCACGTTTTGAATATGAATACGTTACTTCATAGCAGTAATATATTGATATATATATATATGTGTGTGTGGATATTTTGGTCCATATTATTAGTAATTTCACATACTTTTTAAAATTGAACTCAATTTAAAATTGACAAAATCTCTGCACAATTTTAGGAAATGATTGATACAAATCACAGTCCTATTTTTATTATAAATTTAAATTTAAATTTATTCTTGTAGTAGCAGTGATTGTTGTTCTTATTGTTACATCTTCCTTGCATATAGTTGGAGGGAAAAAGACATTTTTGTTTCATAAGTATGAGTATCTTGTACTTTCAATCAATTTTTTATTTTTATATCTCATAACTTAAAAATTAATCGATTCTATTTTCGATCGCAGTCTATTATGGTTTATTTTGCAATCTCAGAATCTTATAACATAAAATTAATCAACTCCGGTCCTTTTTCTGCCGCAAAACAGAAAGATTGTCGACAAAAGTTATGTGTGTGTCAAGTAAGTTCATTGAATTGAGATCTTTATCAATTGGGTCCGCATATGCAACCTGTGACTAGAATAATCTTTTTCCAAGTTATCACATAATATAAAATAAATTAAGAACTGATAAATTCAAGAAAATTATGTTCCAAACCAAAAAGTTCAATAAAATCGAAAAAGAAGAACAATTCAAAAGATCTCAGAAAATACAAAAAAGAAAAAAAAAATGGAACTAATATAAAAAAGCTCGAAAAGAAAAGGAAATTTTGCGGAAAAAAGGAAATTTGATAATAAAAAGAATTTTGAACTTGTCGAGAAAGTCGATCCAAATTGCTAGGATTGGAACAACCTTCTGAAACTGCAAACCTACGATTTGTGAAAGAGGTACTATAAAGATATTGAATCCATAGCGAAGATTTTCCGTGAGAATCGGCTTTAGCACTTTCGAATTAATTAGGTCAAATGCAAATTGAGAGAGTGGACTAATCTAATTAACATAAAGCAATAAATAAAGGCAAGGAGGAAGCCGGTCGAGGGGAAGATATTCCCGAGGCTTGTTTTTCACATAAGCAAGGTGGAGTTGATATTTAGAAGTGATTATGTTGTGAGTTATATGTGATTAAGCTAATCCTCAAATCTCCACCCCAAAAGAATATTGTCTAAGCAGTGAGGCCCTAGGACATTCTTCGAGATCGATGAGCGCCTACTATCTTTATCAATTGGCTCATGTTTGATGACAATTCACCAATGCTGGTTTGAGTCTGAACCAATGTACTCTCGAGCCTCTTGATCTCTGCCCCTTGCCCAGTGATATGCTTGTTTAGCTCCATAAATTTCCCATCTACTTTCTTCTCCAACTGAGCTAACTTTTCATCATACTTTTCAAATTGTGACTGGGCAATCTCTTCTTGTGATGGCTTCTTACCGTCATGGATCATGCCATTTGTAACAGCAAATCCGGGTGGCGGATTAAGTGTATTTTACGCGTTCCCATACGAGAAGTTCTGATGATTCTGATTCTGAGGGTACTGATTGTACCGAGGCTGATTGTGCTGGAAATTGTTGAAGTTTCGTTGATTCACAAATTTTACTTCTTCAACTTCTTCCGGACCCCCTGGCTGTTGTGCTAACGTCAGATTAGTTAGCAAATTCACCTGGCTTGTCAATGCTGTTACTTGTGCTGTGAGCTTTTCAATTGGCTCATTATTAACGGGCTCGACTTTCTGGACACTTGCTACCCTCTTTGGCATGTTTCTCTCATTTGACAATTGGTAGCTCGTTCTGGCCATAGCGTCCAGGATTGAAAATGCCATCCTTACGGACTTCTCCATCAAACTTCCACCCGCAGCTGCATCCACTTGGTTTCTGGTCGGAGCAAGTAGACCATTGTAGAACTTGCACACTTGCTGCTTCTTGGTGAACCCATGTTGAGGGCAACTCCGGATAAGATCCCGGAATCGCTCCCAAGCCTCTCCGAATGGCTCTTGGTCCAATTGCTTGAACTGGTTGATCTGGTTCTGCAGGTCGAGCATCTTGCTTGTGGAAAGTACTTCAACAGAAAAGAAGTACTTAAGTCTTCCCAATCTCTGATATCTTCCAGCGAATTGAACCACTGTAGTGCTCTGTCCTTCAGTGAGAAAGGGAACAGTCTCATCTTGACCTGCTCGTGCGGCACATGATTGATCTTGATTGTGTCGGTCAGTCTGCGATACTTGATCAAATGTACATTCGGATCCTCCAAAGCACTTCCCCCATACTGGTTTTGCTGCACTATGTTAATTAGTGCAGGCTTCAGCTCGAAATTGTTGGCATTGAGTGGTGGAGGTTGTACTCCTCCTGCCTGCTTATTGGGACTGGACTTCAAGCAGTCGCTAATAGGAGTGTCATCTTCATCGCCTGCAGCTGGGTCTATCTGAATTGGGTCGTACTGCTGTTGTAGCTGTGGCCCTTGTGGAGGTAGCTGCTGCTGTATATTCGTGACTTGATCATCCAAACGTGCCAGAGCTGTCAGTACTCTGTTGAGTGCGTCATCCTGATTCGGATGCTGTGGTGGGTTCTCCATCTCAAATACGAAATTTCTTCTAGTTCGGTGTCTGCAACCTGTCGCTTCAATTTCTGGATCGAAATGAAGAAGTGTTTCTTTCCCTTTTGATCTGGTGAGCATACGAAGCCTGAAAACACCAAAAACAAGAACTACCGCGTAATATAAAAATTAACCCAAAAATAAAAACGAAAATTAAAATTAAAATTATGAAAAAATAAAATCTAGTCTAGTTTCCTCCTATTTTTCAAGATAAAAACTAAGCGCTAAATCCTATTCCCCGGCAACGGCGCCAAAAACTTGACACGTCGTTTTCTAACCTAGTGTTCCGCAAGTGTACGGATGTAGGTGTGGTAACGATTATCAAGGTCGATCCCACAAGGAATAGTTTAGGTAGTTTGATACCTCAATACTCTAGGAATGTCCTAACTAGATACTAAATTGTATAAGGTTGATTTAAACAAAAACTGAGGAATTTAACAAATAATTGGCAAACAAAGAGAACTAACAATTAATGAGAAAGGGTATCCTAGGGCTTCGATTTCAGGATAATACTTCAATATTGAATATGATTAACATATAGATTTACCAATTCTAGTGTTTATTAGGCGGCACGACAATAATCTAACCCTTCGCTCGAAGCGATTAAACCGTTGATTAATTAAGCTAATTACCCTCTCGAGTCAATTAAACCTAATAACTCCCAAACGATCCTAAGCCACGGCCTACACAGTCATAGACAACTGCGCTCTATGTTCTAAGTCTGATAACGATTCCCTCCTCTCGAAGCGGAATTGCTAAACTAAATTACTAAATCTAGGTGATCAGGCTAAATTCAATTATAAGCACAAACATAGAGACAAACACATAAAGAAAGGAATAAATAGATTAAATCATAATCAAACCATTGTCATAAAAATCCCTACTTTCTAACCCTAGGACACTAATAGCTTAGCTGCTCATGCCTAGCAATAATCCAATACAAAATTCGACGAAAAACATTGTAAAGAATTAAACTAGAAAAGAATAATTAAACCCGGATGACTCCGTCTCGATGATCTTCGTCATCTTTGTCCTCCAACATTTCTTCTAGGTAAAATAATGTAATTGATGTTTTTGATGTTTTTTACTTCCTAGAGCTTGAGGTCCTTTTTATAGAGTTGGGGATGAATCTTGGGGAAGATAGGATCCAAATCCTATTAGAAAATCAAATCCCCTATTAAGCAGGATCTTCATTATCGGCGGCCTTTTTGACACGGCCGTGTTGCAATTGTGACGCGGCCTTGTTCTGTTCCAGAGCTGTTTTGAATGTTGCGCATCACTTTTGACACGGCCGTGTTGAAGGTTTGACACGGCCGTGGCGGTTCTAACCCCGTTTTGCTCCTGGACCGGTTCAGGCCGACTCGGACCGGTTTGGACCGGTTCTTGAATGGTTCGGACCGATTTTCACTGGTTTCCACTATTCTGGGTCGGTTTTCACTCTGTTCCAACTTGTTTCCTTGTCCGGTAGTCGTAAATCACAACTTTTTATCCTGGAAATGCTAAAAAATACCTTAAAACAAGCCGAGTACGTTAATGGGTCACTTATATAATATTTCATCCAATTCTTGACCATCTATGCACATAATTCCTATAAAATAGTATCATAACTCGACCCAATTACAAGCATAATTAACGTGTATCACTAACCCCTTCAATATTTTTGTTCACAAATAGATGAACTCCAAGTCATGCTTTTGTAGGGTCTAATTTGATCCTGTTTGGGCCTCGATTTGCAGGCCGAAATGTGGAAACACGTGCGGTTGACCTCTTCTTCTGTTTTTCGTCCTTTTGAAGCTTTTTCACCTATTTTCTCGACTCAATTCCTTCACGACTTTTATTCGTGACTTCGTGAACTTCAATTTGGGCTTAACCCATACCATTTTGGGTCCATTTAGGACTCATGATACGGGCCGAAGTGAGGAAATGGGTGTAATCGACCTTCTTGATCTCTCAGATCTTCATAACCTTCAAAACATGACTCAAATACATCCAAAATTGCATCAAATCATATCACAAAGAAAAATTAAACCGAAAACACAATTAAACACGAAATCACACTTACACATGTCAAATACTCGCAATTCTCATCAAAATATGGACGTGAAGTATGCAAGAAAAATGTTATTTTTCACGTTCATCATCCCCACAAACTTAAGTTTTGCTCGTCTTTAAGCAAATTAAACAGTTAAGCACAGAAGAAAATGAGGTTGGAAAGTTATTGGAATTGTGTTAGACATGAATTTCTCTTTTTATTGAGCAGTTTCCACTTGTCGATTCACCAATCTTGCCTTAATCATTTTCTTTCAAGGAATTTGATAGAACGAGTAGAAGAATATAAAGGCATATGAATTCAGAGAGACACGTTGTATTTTTATTTCACTTAGTACCCTAGGCCACGCGCTAAGAGCTCTCACTCGAACCCCAAAATGTGCATATGTGAAGTAACCTTGGACGACTCATTATTTTTTAAAACCTTTGACTCTAGGTGGTTTGACTCCGTTCTTTTTTAGGAAGATGCCACGCACTCACCTGGTGTAGGCGATGTAGCTCTTTTCTCCCTTGAGCCAACTGATTTTTAATATATATTTACTCCTTTTTCCACCGGGCTCGGTCCAAAAGAAATAAACTTGCTATTCTAGTTTTTGTTCTTTTACAACATAGTACTCTTTTTCGAGTTACACAAGATTTTTAACTATTTCACACTCGATTCTTCTTGAGTTTATTAGGTTGATTTAAGTGCCCATTAATGACATTTGCATGCATAATTGAATGTGATTGGCTTAGTTTCATATTATTAGACTATTTGACGTTTGTGGACTTGCTTTTGAGTTATTCAGGTGATTTAAGGCAAAAATTATGCATTTGTCTAAGGATGGAGGAAGGAACGAGTCCCGAGAAGTCCAAAACGGAGAAAAATTGAGCCAAGTATGAAGAAGTCAGTCAGTAGGTCGCGGCCGCGACAAAAGTGTCCTAGAAAGGGCTGCGAAGCCTTGTGAACTCTCCCCGACCGCGACAGGCCATTCGGAGACAAGGACAGCCGCGACAGTTAAAAGCGGATTTAAATCCTTTTGCTACAAGGAGTCCTAATTCGAGTCAAATCCAACTCCAACTTGGTCCTGTCTATAAATAGGAGTCCCTAGGTCCGAAAATAAAGACTTGGACGTTGATTTGAGTGGATTCCAGAGAAGACGAGCAAACGAAGAATCGACACTTTTTAGGTTTTTCTTTCTAGTTTGTTTATGTTTATGATTTTAATAAAACTATGTATGTTGTCGCTGCCATGAGCGCCTAGTCGTTTATTCCAGTCCTTAATCGATATCAAACCCTTGTTGGAATATCTTGTAATTCTTACAGTAATTGGTTGAAGGTTTAAGTTTTGAAACGTTTTATGTTATTCGAGCTTATTTAATTTCTTATGTGTATTATTGCTTAGATTGATCACTTAGGTAGTTAATCATATATATTTATCGCTAAATCATTGTCGTAATACGTAATCGTTATGAACGTATGCCCATTAGTAGCAAATAGTGATTTAATCACTAGGATAGCATAAGTCGCGGTCCCTTGTATCAAGTTTGCGAGTCCAACACTGTGTCTATCCTGTTACCTTAGTGCTCTATGCATTCGGTTAATGGGGTCTAGAGAGCTTATTCTAAGATCACTCAATCTTGATATATGAGTTTCAAAACTAAAACTGAAAAACAATTGCATTAATTATAAGGATAATTCGACTGGGGGGGGGGGGAGGGACTAGATTAAGGGCTGGGATTTCTATCTTATTTGAGTTTATTTCAATTCTTGTGTTATTTATTTAATTCTTGCGTCTATGATAATTAATTCAACAATTCAACTAAACCTCCCCTCCTCCCCCAAATTCTATATATATAAATATATGTAGTTATCATTATTAGGTTATTATTTAGAATACTTTAAATCTGTCTGATCTTTGTGGGTTCGACATTGTCTTGTCACTTTTACAAGTTAGAAGAGGAAAGCTAGGAATAGTTAATTTTACTGCACCTCAACAGTGCGGTCAGGCCGGAATGGGAAAAAACGTGTGATTGGCTTCTTTTTTTGTTTTTCGTCCTTGTGAAGCTTTTCTACCTATTTTCTTGGCTTGATTCCTTTACGACTTTTGTTCGTGACTTGGTGAACTTCAATTTGGGCTTGATCCGGCCCAATTTGAGCCCATTTGGTCCTCCGGATGCAGGTCGGAGTCAGAAAATGGGTGTAATCGATCTTCCTAATCTCTCGGATCTTCCTAACCTTTCAAAACATGACTCAAAAACACAAAAAAAAAAAAAAAAAACGCATTAAATCATATCAAAAAGGAAAATCAATCCGAAAACATAATTAAACACAAAATCGCACTTAGACATATCAAATACCCGCAATTCTCATCAAAATATGAACGTGAAGTATGCAAAAATTAAAAAACGACATTTTTTCACGTTCATCAAATTTCCCAAACAAATAAAATTCCAAAAGAAATAGGAAGAAAAAATTAAGAAAATACACAAAGCGAAACAAAAGTTCCCATTTTTAATCTTATGAATTATATAAAAAGGGGAAATCCAGAAAACCGGAAAGGATAAAAACCAAAAACTTGAAAAAGGGAAATATATAGAAAATAAAAAGAAATTTTCCGGTGAAAATGAAGAAAAATTACACAAAATTTGTCAATTATTATTTTCTTCCTTTTCCCAGATTAGGCTTCTTCTTCTAAGACTTTTTGGAATGTTTTATTTGCTGATTTTTTTTTTTTAAAGAAATATGAGAATCACTATAAATTGTTCAAATACAATTAATTTATATATACAAATTGTAAATTGTTTAGTTTTATTTTGTGAGAAAATCACATTTAGTTTTATTTATGCTAAATTTATTTATTTTGATTTTGATCTCTTTATAATATATATATATATATACACCATATCAAGTTTAGTTACAAAATATAGGAAACAAACGTGTAAAAAACATGAAATAATTGATGAAATGACAAGGAACTGGACAAAAAATAAAAAAATAAAAAATAAAAAGAAAATTTCTAAAGTTCAAAAGGTTAAAAGGTCCAATAGAATTAAATATGATTGAAATGATATCTATTACGGGTCAAAAGCTTATTAATTAGTTTAGTTTGAGTATGATGACCACTTTAGCAGGTTATTAATAACTTAATTTAAGAGTCAAAATTAAAAGAAGATTCAATAATTATTACATATAATAGACAATTTTAACAAAATATAGCACTGTTCATCATTGATTTAAAAATACACGCGAGCTTTTTGTTAAATTAGAAAAGTAAGTGAACTCGTCTGTGCCACAGACGAGTTCAAAGCAGTCTCACAATAGCATAGTGATCTCAGGGGCGAGATCTAAAATATATATATATATTTTTGTTTTTTTGGATCTCGCCTACACCAGAGGCGATATACTGTATTTTCAGTGTATACGTACGTAAAGTCGCCCCTCCCAGGGGCGACATCAGGTATATTTTTTTTTTTTTTTTTTTTCCCTATGTTAACTCGCCCTTCGCATGGGCGAGTTCCTTTTTTTTTTTTTTTTTTTATAGTTTATGTTTTTATTTAATTATTATGGTTTTAGGAAAAAAGAATAATTTATTTAATGGACGCTCAATAATTTGACTCGCACCCAACTTTTTTTTTTTTTATGTAAGATTAAGATTATATCGTATGGTCGATGCAATAAATTCGATTAGTTAAAAATTATAATATTTATTTTAATCATAATTACTTAAAATATCAACCAATCTTTCCGCAATTATTACAAATAACTTGAAAAAGACAAAATCTAATATATTTTTTTTTTTTTATGTAAGATTTAGATTTTCGTACAGTCGATGTTTAAATTCGGTTAGTGAAAAATTATAATATTTAGTTGAATCATAAATACTTAAAATATCAACCAAATACTTGAAAAAGACAAAATCTAATATTCATGACCAGTCCCACATCTAGTTTTTTTTCTGTTTCGTTTTGCTCTCCCTCTCCGTTCCTCGATAGGGGCATCGGATTCCGTGTCCTGGGCTCGTTGTGATTGAACATCATCCTGGGTGCTGATATTTAAACTGAATGTTGGATGACCAGATGAAGATGATGTTTGACCCAAATATGGGATCGGCGACGTATTGAACTGTCCTGAATGACCTCCCAAATTTGCATGTTGTGGATAGAGTGATTCAGGTGTTGTGTAGTTGCCGACATCCAGGAGCGAAGTGAAGGACTGATCAAATCGCATTGAATCACGATGAGGAGTGATGAAGTCTTGTTCGTTCACCACCGGTGGCACATAGTAGCCCGACTGCACGTCCACACTAGGATGCTCATGAACTGTAGAACGGGAAGATCCAGGTACATCGCCTGACACATACCTAAATGGATGGGTACCACGCGAGGCAGTACCACTAGCTCGATGTCCGGAGTTAGCACGTGTAGATGTACTACGTCTCCTTCCTTGTTGAGGGGCGTCATGTGGCATGGGTATCCCAGCTGCTTGTTGTTGTGCGGTCGGCCTTGGCTGATGGTAGGATGCACGATGATCATGAAAATTCTGTTGTGCTTCCTGGTATAACTCCTCAAATGATCTTCGGAATGGTTCTCTCATATAGTCCCGCTCTCCGATAGCTAGTTGATTTATTCTACCAAGAATTCTTTCCTAAAAATAAAAGGTCACAAATTAACATATATGATTTGAATTTTATATATTTATGTGTGAAGTCAATAAGAAGTTGTTTACTCACCAAATTTTCGATATATGCATTAGTTGACGGTTGAGATCCCTCGTGCACGTCTATTCCCGGAGTAATCAACCTACGGGTGATCTCTTGGTACCAACCCATGTAGCCAGCGTCCACTTCGTCACCTTGTGCTCCGATCTGGGGAGCGGTCACAATATACTGAGCTCTGGTGTTCCAACGCTCCACATACTGTGCGTGTGTCTCAAGCCAATTTTGACTTGAACGTCCCCGTCGATCTGTTCGTCCATGCAAATTTCTGTGTTCAGCTAAAATCGACGAAGGGATTGATTGTCGCATACCGAATTGTCAGAATACCCGGTCAGGGTAATACAGCCCGACAATATAGTAATGGATAAGCGGACATTTTGATATCCATGTGTACGTCACAGAAATGAGATTGTCATCAAGATATTTTTGGACTGTTTGCGGGATTGGCTCATATGGTCTCCAAATAAACTGTTAATTTAATCAAATTGTTAGTTACATTAGTGAATTAATTTTACTTTAGGGTTATATAGAAGAAAACGTAGATTATACCTCCTCCGCGGTTTGTCTATCCAAGTACTCGCGGATAGTCTTGACGTTGCTGTTAAGGCTGTGCGCGAATGTGTGATATTGCAACCACTCAGCTCCATATGGTGCAATAGGGAGCTCACCGTCCACACCATCGAATGGGCCTAAATCGAATCGTCTCCCCACATTTCTGGGACTCAGAAATGTTATACGCGTCCATGCCCAAATCTGAACGATTTGTCGGGACACAAAATTGTAAGTATTTAATGCAATAAATAAGATCTTACATGGCAAATATGAAAAGAAGTTTACGATGTACCTGAAGTAACTGCATTGCCCCTCCAATGGACTTTCTATCTCTTCGTGCTGCACAACATAATTGGTGGTATAGAAATCCAAGTACAGCACTTCCCCAGCTATATTCATAGCATTCCATGACATCTTCCATTTCTATCAGGTATTGTAATGATCCCATATTTCCCGATGTGTCGGGACACATGATTGATCCCAATAGAATCAATGCAATCCCACGCGAGTACTGCTCAACTTCGATGTCATCTGTTTCATCATCAACTAGGTTATCCCTCAAATGTCGTCCAAGTGCTGTCAAAGAGAATCTAGAGCCAACAATCTCAGTACCGTCTGGACTCCAACCTAATAGAGCCTCGCATCTACCTCTCCAATAGTCAGATGCCGATTCTGTAACTTCGTTAATCACCGGTCTACCATCTACCCTCAGTCCCCAAATAAAGGCTACATCCTGTAGTGTGAAGGTGGCCTCCCCAACTCTAAAGTGAAATGTATGTGTCTCAGGCCTCCATCGTTCCACCAAGGCAGTGATGATAGCTGTATTGATGGCATAATCCCCACAGCGATATACTCCATAGAATCCCATCTCATGTAACATCGCTATAACTCGGTAATGCAACCTCTGATTCCGCTTCAGTTTCCCATTACTATCATCATCATCGTACTCGTCAGCGTAGTCATCGATCCTCAAAAAATCCCACTACCATGCCGACACTTCAAAGTCTTACTAATCTCTCCCTCGAATACCTCGGCTGAACGGTGTGTTTCCTGCTCCGTCAATACCCTGCCATCGATGGGACCATAATGTCCAAGGTGTTCCATGGCTGACAAAAGAGTTCAAACAAAATAGGGGATTAGGCTAAACGATTTCTTGACAGTTCAAATCTTAGATTACAATGTAATAGATACATCTAAATGTAACGCATAATATTACTAAAATCATGCTGACAATTTGATGCACCAAAATGATTGTTAAGGATTACGGAATAAACGGTTCAAAAATACATTATGCCTTAAAAAAAATATATTATGCCTTAAAATAAAAAACAAAGTGACAAATCACAAAACTAAACTCTAACTATGCAAATCCTCGCTCGTTCATCGTCTTCGGGCTGTAGAAGGTTCAGGCCGATCAGTATCAGCCGCTGCTGACTGATATTGTTGTCTTGCCCGAACCTGTGGCCAATCCATTTCATTCTGATATCTTGTGGTCTTAGGTCTTCCACGACGTCTTGATTTCCGCAACTCCGGGTTATGGCATAACTCAAATGACGGTTCATCCCAATATCATTCGTCCTGCAGGGGATTAAATCTGCCGGTATATGTCTCGACGTAGAAACTGGTGTTGTAATATGATCTCATGTATATTCTTGGATCCACCCCGTAATGACGACATGTCTGCATTGCGTGTGAACAGGGGATCCCATTTTGTTTCCACTGGCCACACGTACATTCTCTAGAAGATAATTTGACCACATGTGTGAATGTATTGTTTGAACCCGGCGAAAAAGTCTTAACAGAGGCTGATTGTTCAGATAGATCAACTTGGAACACCGCGTAGTCTTCGTGCACCTTTCAGCACTCCATTAATGCATTCTGATAGGTTGGTTGTTAATATTCCACATCTCCATCCACCATCGTGGGAGATAGTCCACTGACATGCATCAATCTCATTCAAGTAAGCGTACCCCCTTTCACTTATGGCCCTAATCTTTGACATCGCATTCTCAAACCGCTGTACTGTGAAGGCGGATCCAGCCTCCCAACACAAATCCTTGAGTTTAACATTCTTCACTTAGGTGTTAAAATTGGAGCAAACATGCCTTAGACAAAAACGATGAACCCCACCCGGGGCGAAAATTGAGCGAATTGCTTAGCAGCTGTGATTAATCCAGGGCATCGATCTGATACGAGACATAGCCCATCTACTCCGTTGACAACGTATTTCGTTATCTTCTTCAAGAACCATTTCCAAGCGGCGAACGTCTCTTCGTCGACGATAGCATACGCTAGAGGTAGAACTTGTTGGTTGGCATCAATTCCAACAGCAATCAGCATTTTGTGTTTGTACTTAGTGTACAGATGCGTTCCATCTACGCTGATCACCTTCCAACAACGTCTGAACCCATCGATGCACGGTCTAAATGCCCAGAAAACGTACTTCAGCATCTTAACTCCAGGAGCTCTCTTGTCAACGTGACGCCACTTAACTACTGTGCCAGGGTTCCATTTTTGTATAGCCCTAAAAAATTTCGGTAAATTAACAACAGAGCTCTCCCAAGTGCCATACACATTCTCTCTTGCCCGTTTCAAACTGTGCCAAGCCTTATGGTATGAGATTTCGTATTGATACTTATCTCTGACTTGCTGTTGAACCAACTTAACCTCGTACCCTGGGTCTGTCTGTACCATCCCTGTGAGCAACATAGCGATCATGTTCTTACACAGGTTATGATGATCAACGGAAACGGCATTCATAAGACATGAATGATGGCCCGACATTTTGGTAATCTGCCACATATTAATCTTGGTCTTCGACACTGCTCGCAAACCCCACTCACAGCTAATGTTCCCGCCGCTTCTCTTGCACCTGACCTTCCACAAATCTGGCGTACTTTCAACCACTACATACTCACGACGTGCAACCCGGACTGAAAAATCTTTCACAGCCGATTGAAGATTCTTCTTATCAGTGAATACCATGCCCTTGGTCAGTATACCCTCATCAGCGTCATACAACCTAACCCTCTTTGGCCGGTCATACGAATCTACAAGTATCTCTGGACTGGATGAGTTGAAAAATGGAATTCTATGTTGCATCACATTGCGTGTATCACCGGCCGCTTCCGCACTTTGCCCCCTAATTGTTGCGACATTGCCCACTTGATTATATAGACCATTGAGAGCCTCAATATTCACGTCATCCGCTTCATCCTCAGTCTCTGATTCACTATCACTTGACTCAGACTCTTCAATTTCATTAGAACCAAAGCTGTCAACCAACGGATCAATTTCATGATCACCGGGTAAATCTGCCAAAGTTTCATTGGCATCATTGTCAAGAGTTTCGTGGTTAATCGGAGTTGTAGCAGTGGTACCTAGTGTCTCGAGACCTAAACTGGTTGGAGCGTCACCGCTTAGATTTGCCGCGTATTGGGAGTAGTCATCCGTTAATGGTACATTTTATTCTGTGATCGTCTGGAGCACAACACTTTAAACGTGAAAGTGAACGAAACGGTTTCCGGCATCCGGATCGAAGAAGAACCATAAATCTTCGTCACTATTGATCGGTATTAATTGTAAAATATTGTCTTCGCAAAAGGCTGCAGATACTTTCAATGTATGACGTTCTGCATCAATTGCCAACATTTGGTGTAACAGCAAAAGCAGTCCAGGGTAGCCAATTGAACGATACACCCTGCGACCACCAATGGGCGGTCCTTCGGTACCACTTCCGCGGTGCACGATTATTCCCACCTTTTCTGACGTCGCCATTTTCTTCAAATTTTAAGTATGTTATGGATTATTCCCACCTCTAATTTGAAAGATGTAACGGTAATAATAAATACGAAAAAAAAAAAAAAACCGATAATAAAGAAAGTAAAATTAAGGGGGAAAAAACCAATCCACCGACAATAAAATAACAAATACTAGTAAATATTTGAATGAAATGAAAATAATTGTATTTTTTTTAAAAAAAAAATACAAATCACAATAGTAATTAAATTATAAAAATAAAAATAAAAACACCAATAATAATAAGAAGAAGAAGAATAACAATTATTATTATAATAGTATAAATAATACTCATATCGTTAATAATAATAATAATAATAATAATAATAATAATAATAATAATAATAATAATAATAATAATAATAATAATAATAATAAACATACCAATAATGCTATTGATAATAATATTGATAATTATAATAAGGATAATAATAAATATAATATATCTTTAAAAACCTAAACATGATATAACGTTTATAATAATAGTAACAATAATAATAACAATAATAATAATGAATAATAATAATAATAATAATAATAATAATAAACATAATTAAATTATACTAATAATAATAATAATAATAATAATAATAATAATAATAATAATAATAAACATACCAATAATAATAATTATAATAATATTCATAATTATAATAAGGATAATAATAAGTATAGTGTTTACAAAAAAAAAAAAATATATATAACGTTAATAATAATAATAATATTAAACAACATACTAAACTAAAAAAAAAAAATTAACACTGAAAAATCAATATTGATACTAATAATAACTACGATAATAATAAAAATGCTAATAAACCACATAATAACAATAATAATAATAAAGGCCGTAAAATTACTGAAAAAAAAGATATATATATAAATATCGGTAATCATCGTAATAATTCATAAAAATTGTCACTAACATACACAATAAACATATGTAACTAAATATGCACAGTTGAGGTAAACATGACAAGATAAACCATAGTAATGTTACTAAGAGCAACAATAAAATATATATTCCGTCCACTTCACATACATGAATGTTGTCCATGATTCTTTATAATTCATATTCATCGGAAAAAACAAATAGAATTACATATGAAATTTTGATACCTTAATATGGAGTTTGGTACTAGTTGTATTTCTAATCCTTCTTCCGGCTATAACGAGGGGAGCACTGTGACCCGTTGATAATATTTCAACGAATTTTGACGACCTTCAAAATTAATATACAATAATTACAAAAAATAAAACACCGATATGCCAAACGAAATTTATAATATATATTATGTAAAGCGTTTAAATATACAAATTTGTACCTTAATAAATAAGTTTCAACTTCAATTGAGTCATATGCAGAAAAGCTATGATGCTTGGTAAGGGATAAAGAAGAAGAAAAAATTAGAAGAGAGATTTTTGGCTTGAGGCATTCTGTAGACTTTTTTTTTACAATTAGAAGTGAAGTATGAAGAGAAGAGGTGTGGAGCTGTTATATAAATTTCATTATCCGGTCAAAACTTCCCTCAAACACTTCAATGTGATTGAGACAAGACAATACCACAATAAAAGACGCTGCTGCTGCCCACCTGCACCCCCGCTGCCCACCTGGACCCTGCACCCCCCACTGCTGTACTGAACTCGCCCATGCGAAGGACGAGTTAACGTAGGGAAAAAAAAAAAAAAGAATATACCTGATGTCGCCCCTGGGAGGGGCGACTTTACGTACGTACACACTGAAAATACAGTATATCGCCTCTGGTGTAGGCGAGATCCAAAATATATATATATATATATATATATATATATATATATATATATATTTTAGATCTCGCCTCACTGTGTGTCAGACTGCTTTGAACTCGCCTGTGGCACAGGCGAGTTCACTTACTTTTCTAATTTAACAAAAAGCTCGCGTGTATTTTTAAATCAATGATGAACAGTGCTATATTTTGTTAAAATTGCCCATTCAACGGGATTCAAAATGCCAAGCAAGGTAGTATTAATATAATAATTGTGTTGTAGAAGAACTCTAAATATAACCATTAGATTATCACCTTTTAAAGATAACCCTTAAATTTTATACCACAGCTACCTAAATAATAAGTTACCATAGGAGAAAAATTAAAATTTCCAACCCCTCCCCCACCACCCGGCCCCTCCCCTCCCCACCCCCACCCCAAACACAGCCCCCCTCTCACTAATAAACTTTTTTGTTTTTCATCCGTTTTCAACTTTTATTTTCGTTTTCCATTTTGCGTTTTTAGTTTTTCGTTTTCTGTTTTGCATTTTTTCAATTTTAATTTTTATGAGGATGCAAAATGAGTTACAAAATAAATAAATCAATTTTTGTCTCTATTTTTATAGTATATCTTCTGAAATTATAACGACTTTTTTTTACTATTTTTTATTTATTTTAATTTTCACTTTTATTTTCCTCTATTCTTATTTTGTTTCATATGTCATTAATTTCTTATTACTATATGGACCTTGAAGAATTACGTTGGTTAAAAAAAAAAATTGTCATTTTTTATGATGTTATTTTTATGATGAAAAACTTGAAGTAGCAATTTATTAGCTTAAAATATTATTGCTTTTTTTTTTTATCATATACTTATAATAGGTCATTTTTAAGATATATATTTGATTTATCATATATATATATATATATATATGAAATTTGTTAGAAATATATAATATTTAAATATTTTATTATATTTGTGTGTCTTGTGAATGTATATATGTATATATCTATATATGACATAAAAAAAAATTCCTACACAAAATTATCCTTCTTATAATAATAATACTAATAATAGTAATAAGTCCTTAAAAAATGTATCTAGAAAGCAGACAAAATTTCTTAAAACGGTTCTCATATTGAACTATAATTCAATAAATTAATTAATGAATCATCCATTCAATTTATCATATCAGTCTTCGTTTGGTGGAATGGAACGGGAAGGGGTACACGTTGAATAATTGTCTTTTTTTTTTTGGCAAAACAATTAATATATTGCAAAATAAAAGATATAACACCAAATGAATTCAATGAGCATTTAATTTTTTAACCCATGAAAAGAAATTATAATAATATATTTGTGTGAAAATATTACTTATAAGATTCATTATTAATTTCATATTATTTTCATAAAAATATTATTTTTATATATAATATTGTTCTCATGTACATAATAATTATGATTTACGAACTACATACATAAACATAAGGGTTTGCAACAAAGCAGAAACAATAACGTGTATACGAGTGTTAAGGACTTTGGAGGAAGGGGGGAGGGGGACAACTTGACCAATGATGTAAGTGGAATTGATGTAATAAAGATAATAAAAAAATTAATGTAAAAAATAACGTATATTATTTAGACAATTCATATCGCTAGAACTACACTAACATTAATTGATTTAAAAAAGTCTAATAAGAAAAAAAAAATTAAAAACTGAAAAAAGGAAAAAAAACTTTGAAAAAAGACTGGGGAGGAGATTTGGTTTTTTTGTTTTGTTTTTTTTTTTCTCCTGAATATAAGTGATGAAATATGCAGTAGGGTGTGAAATAGTATAATTACTTTGTAAGCTATTAAAAAAAATTAAGAAATCCTATAGTTAATACTACCCCCGTCCCGTTCTAACTTTCCTACTTTTCTTTTTGGTTTGTCCAAACTTAACTTTCCAACCCATAAATGATAAATTTCTCTTACAATCTCCACCCTTAAAATCTCCATCCTCAATATTCACCTTTAAAAAAGTCAAAGATTCCACAAAATTTGTTTTTTCTTAACCTTCGTGTCCGGTCAAAGTAGAAAAATTAAGACGGGACGGAGAGAGTATATTTTTACAACAAAATTAGATCTATAACAAAAGTTTAATAAAGTTCTATTTTGATTTTATTTTCTTGCTATTAAACTACTATAAATTTTTAACTATTCAAAATAATTTAATAAATAAACCAAAATAATATTTTAATTTAAATTCAAAATATTAAAACACATAATCCAAAATACTAAAGGCCACGATTAAAAAATTCAAGTCCTACATTTATAATAATTATAAAGACCCACATAATTATTTTAGATTATTAATCTATTATAGTATGTATTTCTACAGATGCATCAGTAATTCGGGTGCACCCTAGAATTGATGTAAATATAAAACGTAGACACTACAGTATCTTGGAGATTTGGCAAAAGGAAAAGAATGAATGAAAAAATAGGACACACCAATGGTAATGGAGGGACACTCAAGAACGGTCACCTCGAAAACTAAGGGCACCCTCAACTTCTCCAAGAGCACATGTTTGCTTTGTTTAATGTGTTTGAGTTTCATTTAGACTCGTAAATTTAATTTTTTTAATATACTCTAGGGTACATGTGTGTGCAATATAGTGTGGATATGATATTTTAAAATATTCAGATTCATACCAAATTTTGATTATTTAAAAAATAGGTATTCAAAAATTTGGTACGATTTTTTTTTTTTTTTTTTAAATAGTTCGGTTCAAAATTTTGAATTTAATAAAACGGTTCAATTCGATTTAGTTCAATTCGGGTAATTAGATATTTTTTACCTTTTGAATAATAGATTCAATTTGAACATATGTTGACGTATAACTAATATAATTAATTTTATTACATTAAATTTCTTTCTAGCTCACTAATTTGTATTTTGAAAATTATATAATAATTAAATATAAGGTTCTTTAGTTCTTTATGTTAAATATAACTAACTACAAAAATGTGAATAATTTAATTTGTAATTCTTATAAATTAATTTTTCAAAAATAATATATTTTTAAATTTAAATAATTTGTTATTTTATTCAGTAATTCGGTTCAATACAGTTCGATACGGTTTTCGATTCGGAAATTTGAGAAATATCCAAATTCATACAAAAATATAATCGGTTCAGTTCGGTTTAGAAAAAAATCAAATGGTCAATGAACTTTTTTGTTCGAAACTTATTCGATCCGAATTTCTGTCCGATTTCGATAATCTACAAGCTCCGTGCAAAGCTCTACTCTAGGGTGTTGTCAACTATTATTATTATTATTATTATTATTTAATTCTCGAATGAAGTGAAGAAATGAGTGGTTCGTGGAGGCATATGAGTGGATTAGAAAATTGCAACTAGTCACTAAAATAAGTTGAGAATGTCAATAATAATATTAAATATTTGAAATCAACTGGTTAAGATATTTCCAGAAAGTTCCATACTTAGCTCTTAAGTCATAACCGTTATGAGCTCATTTAATCAATGCCATTTATTTATAAGGTTTTGCTTCTTTTTTTCTTTTCTCCCTCCGTCTTTACTTTATCAAAACTCGTAATAATTTCTTTCTATAAACTACCATACAATTTTTATTTAAACATATAATTAGCAGTATATAGTAACATTTGAAAAAAATAACAATTTAAATGTGGTTTGCTGCACTAACACTTGTTCCAAGATAATTATCATTTTATGATTTCAAAAGATAAGCGCATTATTGTTCAAAATTCATATTTTCATTTTCTAGAAACTAAAATTGCCCACAATTTTTTTTTTATTAACAATAGAAACTAGTAATCTTTATGAAAATAGAGAAACAAAGAGTTCCTAAAAAGGTAATTGCATAATCAAATGTAGATGAGGACATTAAAGGTGTTTTAAAGAGATAATTGCATAATGGAATTTGAATTCACACATTTGGGGAGGGGGTGGAATTGATTTTAGCTCTTTGTGAAATTCATCGTTGCATTTTGGTGGAAGGATTTGAGAATGAATTTAGAATTAATAGGCTCAAATTCATTTGCATTGTTTGGATTATCATGAATTTTGAAATCTATGAATTCATTTTATTCTATTTTTGGAAGTATTTGAGTGGATTTCATATCCCCTCTATCTTGAATAGATTTAAAATTCATTAACTCTAAATTTATACATTTTAAATCCTCCGTCCAAACACAAAGTAGTAATTCCTCAAGCGTAGAAGGGTCGTTTAGGGTAGAAAAGATAGTAAATTATAAAGTGTGTTAGAAGAGATTTTCCTTATTTATGGTACAATATGTTTTCTCCGTATACAATATGTAGAACGATGTTAATTTTAAATTGAGTATTGATTAACAACAACAATAATCTTTAATAATCTTACTTAATATAATAATGAAAAAGTTTATAAAAATTAATTTTTTTATTTTTTTTGTCTAAACGCTATTATTAAATTTAGAAATATTAAATTTATGGTAAAAAAATTTATATTGAGGAAAAAATCTCTAATTATACATATTTATAATGACATTTGCCAAAACTGATTCAACCAGCCAAAAATTACTCTAATATTTAATGAAAAAATCTTCAATCATGTATTAGCTATATTTGTAGTACTATTTTGCCAATAATTACTTTGCCATAATAAAAAGGGATCTCTAATCAATAAAACTGACTCGCCTGTCAAAAGATACTTTATATTGAAGGAAAAATCTTCAATCATTATTAAATACATCTATTCATGTTGACCACATTTATTGTGGAAGAGTTCAAATCATACATGTTAATGAAGTTTTTCTTTAAAAGAAGAAAAAATATACATCCACCATATATTGCCTATAAATAAAGACATCAAATTCTGTCATACAGTTTGAGAGAGTTGAAAGCGTGCATAATTATTTGGTCAGAAAATTGAGAAAAAATGACGAACTTTCCATCTACAAACATCCGGCGTACCGCTCAGTATTGGGTTTATCAGTCAAACTTTTCATGTTGCTGACAAAATAATTCAACATATCAAGTAAATCGGATGATTATAATAGATAACTACCATATTTGAATCGATTAAGCAGATTCTCAAACTATTTTAATGGATATGAATCATTAATTTTATTACATGTACAAAGTACCTAGAATATTTTTATCCAGGGAGAAGGATTGTTGTAAATCAATTTCAAATTATTGGGTTAGACTTCTTGATATTCAACCAATCGAACTTCATTCGATTCCCCTACATTCATTAAGTTGAAATTGAGATGTGAAAATACAACATCTCCAAAACATGATGCATCTGAATTTTTTCACCATTAAAATGATTAGTCAATTTTTTCTATGTTCTTGAAACAACAAAATAAAACTATTTTTTAGAATTTTAAAATGATAAATAATTCATACTGTAAGCATATATCGTCTCTCTCTCTCTCTATATGTAATAAAAATATATTTATATATTATGAGTATCACAATTGTGCAATGATGAACAAAATATCTATAACTTCGATAAATGAATATAATTATTTCATAACTTATTCATATTTCTATATTTTTATATTTTTAATTATTATTAACAAACATATGATTTTTCATCACTTATTATATGTTGATTATATATTTCACAATATTATATTATAACAATATAAATTACATCAACTCCTATTATATACTTATGTTAAATATACAAATCGTGCATCGCACGAGATGTTACTAGTACTACTAATACTAGTTATTATAATTATAATTATAATTAATTAAAAATAATATAATAATAATAGTTAAAGATTGAGACGGATTTGCCATTTTGGTGAATGGTGGATGATGTTTACTTTTATTTTTCCCCAAACCCAAAAGAGAAGTAGATAAGCTCAACCACTACTTCCCCCACCCCACCCCACCCCACCCCACCCCAATCGCTCAAAAACCTTTTCTTCACACTTAAACGCCCTCATCCCAAGCATTAAATTGCTTCATCCCCACCCTAATATATCTAATTCTAGGTGACTCACTTTCCTCACACACAAACACCACACAACTGCCTCATGCTCTAGAACCTTCTAAGACATGGCGATTTCCGATGCGGTGGTGGGGAATCTCACGACTCTCTATCTGCTAATCATTGCGGCGATGAAGGCTTACGGCCTCGCCACTGGCCGGAGCTTCAGCGGAAGCTGCGTAATCGTTCTCTCCACGGCGGTCGTCGCGTCGATCCTGATTTCGGCGCTGGTCTGGGATGTCTCGCGCAAGGCCACGCACGCGCTCATTACGCGCGATCGCGGCCACGAAATGTGCCGCGGCGGCATCTGCTGGCATGGCGTCGCCGTCAAATCGCCGGCGTCTCAGGTCCGGTTCCGCCTCCCTCAGCACCAAAACCTTTAATAACCTACTTTGATTTTCACTAGCATCAACCAAACTTTTAAAATTATAGAAAAATCCGACCAGTTTTCTCTCCTCTCTCATATACAGAAGAAAATTGTTTTGCTTTTTTTCCCCTTTTTTCCACCTTTCTCTCTCTCTTCCGTTGTAATTAATTTCACATGTTTTTCCTTTAAAAATTAAAACCTACTGTCGGTGTGTAGTGTAAAATGTAAATGACGTAGTACAAAAGATTTTGAGGCGAAGTTTTTTGTGTATTTTGTAATTTTTTGGTAATTTTGTGGCAGCTGTCTCTGTTTTTTCTTATAAGTAATATTAAATTTGAACCCTAGAGATTTTTTATTTGTGGATTTTGTAATAATTGGAAGGGGATTGGATGGTGTCAACATCTCGTCTAATGGTTCATGACACAATGGATGATTCCAAATTCAGTTTGCTGGCCTTGCCACTGCTCTATCTCACACGCGCATTGTTTAATTAATTGTGGTTTATAAAATAAAATACATTCTATCAGTTTGTCCCTAAATTAGTATTCCATCACATGTTAGTCTTTAAATTAATTTTTTCGATAAATAAACTCCTCAATTTCTCAAATAGGTCAAATGAATGTCTGCAATTCTATATTAGAACTAGGTAAATTTGAAGAGTAACAAATCAAATCATAAATATGTTTGAATGAATTAAAATATCAAATCTTAATCATTAAAAAAGAAACTAAATTTTAAAGTAAGGTTGGATCTACTGTAAAAATGGTAGACTAGCTCTAATTACTCCAATGTCCCGGCTTTGGAGTTAGGCATTTATTGGTCACCTACATTTCTTTTTCGACTTTTTTTCGCATAACGATGCGTATGCCATTTTGAGTCATTTCTTTTTCGACTTTTTTTCGCATAACGATGCGTATGCCATTTTGAGTCCTATCTGAGTTTCGACTAATCTTTATGACTTAATTTACCGTCTGATTCGCGTGTGACGACTTCTACACTGGTCTACCGGAAGGACTTGTACCATGAAATTCCTCTGATTCCACAACGAGACATCCCATGCTTGTGTTGGAATTGACTTCAGAAATTACAAAATTAATAGTCAAATAACTAAGTAAAACTAATTACAAAAAAGGCTTTTCGAGGAATGAACTCAATATCTTCGAAGATGCTCAATAGTCAATTTACTTAAATCTGGTAGAAGCTTATAATACTTATAAAGAAGAAGAAAAAATTGGAACAAGCATACTAAGTGAAATACATGATTCCAGATGTCCATACAATCAACGACAGAAATGAAAGTGAGAATCGACTGTAACTCAGTTGATTGAGTTTTCTATAATTTAAATAAGTGACCAGAAATTAAATCTCACTAAATCCGTTCCTAATCAGAACATGAGCAAGATTGCTTTATGGAAAGAATGTCTTGGACAACTTTAAACACATATAATGTCTAATCATATTAAAAATAAGAAGCAAATACAACCAAACACCAAGGAGATATGTTTGTTTATTTTCAATAAATACGAAAACAATAAATAAATGTGATATAATCACATTTTCTAACAAATCCGAGTATCTCTCTATCCATGGCTATGTGTGTTCTGTTTAAGACTTAGCATATGATGTCATAGTGCGTGCAGTGGCATCACCTACTTACATTATTTTTTTAGCTGTTATTGAATTTAAAATTGAAATGAATGATAGACATGAAAAGAAATATCTAGGCTCCCAATTATAATGGTTGAAGTAGTGAATGAGATGTCGCATTCCTAAAATTTATTTCTCAAGTTCAATTATGTCGGTGGTCGTAACTTTTGATTTTTCGAGAAGCTATATGAATTTAGTTATAGACAGAGACAAAAAGCGAACAATTTGGGCATCCTAAAAAGAATGGACCAATTGAAGGTGCGATGACACTAAAATAATTACTTTGGGATCTCTTTACCAAAGAATAAAGATCGTCGGGAAAACCTATATGATGATCGACTTATATGCATATAAATTTTCATGTATATCATACATTTATATAATATATATAGTATATATAGGGTTAATTACAGTAACTTTATTAAACTATCAGCGTTTTTGTATATATATATATATATTTTTGTGATACGCATACATATAATTATATGGATTTGACATATAAATTATTAAACTTATTTTTCATTGAAATTTCGCACGTGACTTGTACCGTGATAAAGTTTTTGAGGGCTTATTTTTATCTAAATAACATTTTTAGTATGTCAAAAGTTTAAAATTCATTCACATATTTCTTTTCTAGAACAATTCATTTGAATACTAATGGTTCTCTCCCAATATCTATAATCTCCATTGTTGAAGATGAACAACTCCTCTATCTACTAAAAACATGTTTTGACCAAAAAAAAAAAAAAAACACCATAAAAATTTATCACGCGCAAGTCATATGTGGAATTCTGACAAAAAATGATAGAAAAATAAGTTTAGAGATTTATCTGTCAAAATTTGCATAGTTTATATGTATTGGTGTCACAAAAAAAGTTTAGTAGTTTATATGCAAAAATGCTGATAGCTTGGTAGAGTTGCTGTAATTAACCCATTTACTTATAAGATAGGTAGAGTCTTATTTCATTCTTTTGTCATATTATATTACATACATAATTCCCCCGTGCGTTGCACGACATGATATTAACACAATAAATTATTTATGTATGTTATATAAATATATATAACTCTAGTATTTATAAATTTATTATTTGAAAATAAAATCGTGAGACAAAAACCTTAATATATACTTTATTTTTAAAAAAAAATTATACATTGTGGAGTACTTCTTGAAACACTTATTTGTTGTAATTTTTTATAACATTGTCATCTGAAACAATTAAGATTTTTAAATATTTGTAGTTGGGGAAAAAATATTTTTGGCCCACCAAGACATGTGAGATGCTTTAGGCCCTTTTATAGGGCCTCTTGACCCAATAGTATTTCTTTTAGCCCAAAAAATAGATGGAATATCCACGTGAGAGACATGTGGCCATTAGTTTCATTTATTTTTTTTTCTTCTGTTTTTTTCAAAGATCTATTTTTTAATGTCACTACCCTCATAACACTCCAATCTCACAATCCTGTTCCTCCGGGTCTCTTCTAGTTTTTTAAAGATTTTTTTCTCAATGTCCCCACCACAACCCTACACCCTCAACTACCTAGGTTAATTTTTTTCCTTTTTCATTTTTTTTTTCTCAATACCCCCTTCCCAGGTAAAAGAAATTCTTTATTTTCCTAAAAGAAAAATTCTAAATGCCCCCCTCCTCCCTAACACCCCCCCCCCCCCCCCAGGGCCCCAGCGGGCATCCCGTTTCAATTTTTTAACTTTTTCTTTTTTCCCAAAGTTTTTTTTCCTTTTTTTGAATTCCCAAAGCCTTATTCTCTTCTTTATGTGCATCACCACATTAAGTTGAATTTTATTATTTATGCATGAATTTCATATTTAAGTGCTAGAGAAGGAAGAGAGGGAGAGAGAGAAATTTAAATTTGTATCGAGAGAAAACATGCACACACACATCCGGATATTATGCATGCAATGGGTGTAGTGAGCTGGTTCATGGGTGATCCAGGGAAACAACACTGGGAGGCAGTGAAGTGGATTCTAAGGTACTTGCAAGATACCACAAATAAAACATTGTGCTTTGATGAAAAAAATTCTCAGTTAGTTGGTTACGTTGATGCGGACCTAGCGTCGAACGATCTTGATGGGAGAAAGAGTACGACCGGGAATGTCTTTACTTACGGTGGTACGGCGATTTCTTGGACATCGAAGTTGCAAAAGGTGGTTGCACTGTCCACCATGGAGGCGGAGTACGTAGCCATGACGGAAGCGAGCAAATAGATGGTGTGGTTGCAAAGTTTCTTGGGAAGGAGCGTGAAAATAGTGTACTCTACAGCGATAGTCAGAGTGTAATTTTCTTGGCTATTAATCCGGCTTTCCATTCGAGAACGAAGCATGTTGAATTGAAGTATCATTTCATCTGGCACCTATTGAAAAAGAAAGCCTTGCGACTTGTGAAAATTCTCTGGAGTGAGAATCCAGCTGACATGTTTACTAAGGTAGTGACCTTAGAGAAATTGAAGTTGTGCATAACTTCAATTAGCCTCGGAACTTGAAGAAGAAGAGGAGATGGTGATACCGAGCGAAAACAGGAAGACGAGCTAAAGAGTAATTGAATGGAGAGGATGTTTAGTCTCCAAGTGGGAGATTGTTGGATGTGGAGCCTAAACTGACGCAAGGAATGTCATGCGACCACGACTAAAGGTGCACAAGGGAGGTTCTTTGGACGGGAGCAAAGCTCGCGGCCGCGACGGGGCGTCACGGCCGCGATCAAAGGAGCGAAAGTAGGGACCTTGGTCGAAGGAACTGTCGCAGGCGTGAACGTCAAATTTGACGATACGCCTCAGGGGCGCAAATCAGGGTCGCGGCGGCTGAAACTTGGGGGACAAGTTTTAGTTTTTTTTTTTTTTTTTTACACTATTATAAATAATAGAATCCTTCTCCACTCATTGGATTCTGAAAATCATCATTGTTAGTGCATATCCTGACTTGGTATCGTCCCTAGACGTAGTTACGCTTCGTAACGAACTGGTTACCAAATTCGTGTGTTCTTGTGTGATTGTTTATTGTTTTCTCTTTCTATTATCTTGTCGTTTCGTGAATGTGAGTGAGTCAAATTCCCAACAAGATGATGTGATGTGTGTAAATATATTGCCAATAACTCTACAAAAAACACAACTCGATTGATCCAATCCTCAATGATTTGGGCTATATTATTAATAAACACGCCCATAGAATAATAATATTTGTATAATATCATTATACTTGTAGTAAATCTTGAGTTTTTTGCAGATACTCGGGTTCAGGCAGTAAAGCCGCAGTTTAGATCTTTTATTATACTGGTTCGAGGCTCGAATCGGTCTTTGATTTTCACCTTGGCCCTTGATATTCAATACCCTACACCGCCGTGCGCGAGAGAGAGCCTCTTTACTACACATTCTCACAACCATTATGAGTGAAATTATATACTCCTTTCATTCACAAATAAGTGTCATTCTAGGAAAATCATTTTTTCACAAAAGAGTGTCATTCTAGCAATTTTTGCATGTTTCTTCCAATATTGTCCTTAGCTAAATCTAAGAAGATTTCCACACAAATCTTATAGTATTATATAATAAGGTACGGAGAAAAGATGGAGAAATTTTTGGTAATAATTAAATTGATGGAGAGAAAAATGGAAGGGTGTTGTTGTCCATTCCGTAATTCTTAAATGCCACATGAAAGGTTAAAATGATACTACCTCCGTTTTTTTTAGCTGTCATTCTAACTGTTTTGTTTTGTTTGTAAATAATTGTCATTCTAGTTTTTTTACCACTTTTTTCCAACATTAACCCTATAGTTATGGAAAGTGTTAATAATAATAAGGAAATGAGGAAAAAATGAAGGGATTTAAGCAAATTAATTGATGACTTATTTGTCTACTCCTCAAGTCCCTTAATTTTCTTATCTAGTGTTAGAATGATAACTAAAAAATAAAATGGAGGTAGTACTTATTTATGAATCGAGAGAGTATATAATAATCAATGTTCCTCCATATTTCCATTGTTGGATAGAATCTCAAATTAATTTTCAGCTATCCATTTTGAGGCTCCAGTTTCTTATTGGTCTAATTAACAACTTGGACAAATAATATACTGTCTCGAACTTCTTTCGGGAAAGAGCACGATATTACCTTAAACTTTCACTTTTTGGTACCCAGTTCCACCTCAAATTTGTCCCAAATAAGCTGCCCAAAAGGGTTATTTTCAGACAATTTCTATAGTGTGAATTAGATCAGTGCATTCCCATTGTAGGGTGAAAACTTTCACTAACAAATAGGCTAAAGTTCGTGAAAATCAAAACTCCCTTAAAAACCTATATATCTTTTCTACAGCTATTTTAAGACCTAACAATGAAAGAATATTAAAATATAAACGGAAGAGTATGTATAAACTAAATTGTTTGTATGATTAGGTTCTTAACATTGCTCCATTATTCTGTTTCTTATATAGCTACAAACTTGATATCTTCAAAGTTTGCTTTGTAGCGTGATTAAATTTTGAGGGTGATCATTATAATTCAGCCCTACTTATTAGGACAAGTCTAAACTTCAATTTCATCAACCTAGATACATCAGTAACAATAACCATAGCAATAAATATACATACATTAAGAAATTGTGTGTTTCTTGTGGTCATAAATTACTTGTTAAGTTTAGTTATTTGTTTTATGTGATTCACTTTTTAGTATTGTATGTATACCCATTATCCATCCTAGTTTCTCAATATATTTAAAAATAAATAAACAAATATGTTAATTATATGTACTATGTCATGTCATGATTTTTCTTTTTTTTTTTTTCCTTAAACGATGTTTTTTTCTTAGGGATGTTTCGACAAGGAGATGTGTCCATCTAAAATGGATATTTATATTGGGATGGAGTGTGATAGGATGTGTACTATAGATTTCAAATAAATAGGTTAGTGAATGATGATTTATATTATTATATTGTGAGAAGTAATAGGTAATGATTAAAAGACCGTTGGAGTTGGTGAATTTATATTATTATATAGTAAAATGTGGTGTAGATAATGATTGGTTAACTATGTAATAAATGAAAAAGTAATTAGAATTTGTGAAGAGGGTTGGGTTTTGATGGAGGATGTGCTACATGCGGATGGAGCACATCCTCCTATATCATAATCCAGACATCCCCTAAACGACGTGTGGATGTACTGCTTGATAAATATAAAACAATTAAATTTGAGCCCCATAGTGTGTTTTAACAGTACCACTAACGTTGTCATTGATGCCCTTGATGCTGCTAATGCTACCCTCGCTACTGCCAATCCGCTTTCTTCCAACATAACCCGCCCCATTGTCCCAACTGCGAACATGCCTCCTACTGTCAACGTTTCAGTGAACCACGTGAATAAGCTGGAGAAGTTCAATGGTTTGAACTTCAAAGGGTGGCTGCAAAGATGTTTTTCTACTTGACTACGTTGAACCTAGCGAGGTTCTTAACGGAAGATCCATCCAAGTTGGACGAAGATGCGGATGTTCAAGCTGTCATGCGCTTGATGGTTGGAACCACTCCAATTTTTGTGGAGAAACTTTGTGATGAATGGTTTGACTGATTCGTTGTACACGTGTATAACTCGATGAAAATGACCAAAGAACTTTGGGATACCCTCGACAATAAATAAAAAATGGAGGGTGTTAGGACCGAAAAGTTAATTGTTGGTCATTTCCTTGACTACAAAATGGTATATTCAAGGGCGTTGATAAGTCAAGTGCAAGTGCTTCAAGTTATCTTGCAAGAAACCATTATGAGGGAATGCAATTGAGCGAGACTTTCCAAGTGGTAGCTATAATAGAGAAACTACCACCTGCATAGAAGAATTTCAAGAATTACTTGGAACACGAATGAAAGGAGATGAACATCGAAGAATTTGTGCTTAGACTTAACATTGAAGAGGATAATAAGGGTTAGGAGAAAAAGTTCACCCCGGAGGTGGCTAAGGTTGACGTTGTTGAGCATTTAAAGGCTCAAGGAGGAACAACAAGAAGAAATCAGGTCCAGTTGAACAGGGAGCTTTAGCACCAAAGAAAGAAACTTCCAAGAGGAAGTTCACAAGAAACTGCTTCAATTATGACAAACCGGGTCATAGTGCCGCCGAATGTATGAAGCTACAGAAGAAACAAAAGGCTAATATGGTGGATGAGATCATTAAGATGTTAACGACATGCATCTTGTTATGGTGGTCTCGAAGGTAAATTTGGTGGGTTAAAACCCATGTTGATGGAGGATTGATATGGGTGCTACTCGTCATGTTTTTTTTCAAATAAGGAGCTCTCCAACTTCCTTGATGAAAGTGTGAACGAGGAGAAACTCTACATAAGGAATTCTTCAACTCTGGACGTGAAAGTTCAAGACAATGTGGTTTTGAAGATGACTTTAGGAAATGAGCTAACCCTTAACAATGTGATATACGTGCCGGAAATTTGCAAGAATTTAGTGTCCAGCTTGATGTTGAACATGTATGACTTTCGCATTGTTTTTAGCTGGATAAGGTTATTTTGTCTAAGAATGGGATGTTTGTAGAAAAGACTATGTTTGTTATGGTTATATAGCTTAATGTAATGGCTATTAGGCCCAAAATGAATTAAAATGTTAACTATTTTGTTTATATGCTTGAGTCTTCCGTTGTGTTGCATGGTAGACTAGGACATGTTGATTTTGATAGCCTGTGTAGATTTGTGAACTTAAAAAGCATACCTATATACCATATTGATACAAAATACAAGTGTAAAACTTGTGTTGAGGCGAAGCTAACAAGATCAACTTTCCAAACGATTGAAAGAGATAGTGACCCACTAAGCCTAATTCATACTAATGTGTGTGAGCTAAAAGCCGTGCAAACACATGGTGAAAATAAATACTTTTGTAGATGATTACACCATATATTGTTATGTGTATCTTTAAAAAGTAAATATGAAGCCATAGAAAATTTCATTTTCTACAAGAATGAAGTTGAGAATCAATTTAATAAAAAGATTAAGATGCTACGAAAAGATAAGGAAGGTGAGTATGGATATCTGTTTGATGATTTTTATGCTCAACACAGAATCAAGGATCAAACCACTATATCTTATTCACCTCAACAAAATGACATTGTCGAACGTAAGAATCGGATTTTAAAAGAAATGATGATGCAATGATGTTGAGTTCTGTTACCCCTGAACATGTGGGGGAAGGGGGGGGGGGGGGGGTGGAAAGCCATGCTGTTAGCTAACTACCTCTTAAATGAGGTCCATCTAAAAAAGTTGGATAAAAGTCCATATGAGTTACGGCCAGTGTTCTAAAAATCGCTAGGCGCTAGTCGGTCGGTTCACTGGGGCCTAGCGTCTAGAGCGCCTAGGCGGCACCATCTTAGACGAATAATTTAATTATTTGATAAATAAATAATTCATTCAAAAAATATTAAAAACAATAAAATAAACACCACCAACTTCAAATTTTAAAAGAGTTAATAGTGGGTGGAGGGAAAATCACTAAATTAAGGGTGTGAAAAGAAATTAAAATTTTAAAAGGGCTCACCTAAAGTTAAACACACTGACAAGATAAAAAAAGTAAAAAAAAATAAAAAATAAAATTATAAAATTATGAAAAAATAGAAAAAAAATAAAAAAATAAAAAAAATTATGCAGTTAGGCGGATTAGGCGGGTTAGGCGGCGCCTAGGCGGATTAGGCGCCGCCTAATGGGGTTAGGCGGCGCCGAACTCGGTGACCGCCTAAAATAACCATTTTTCTTAAAATTCGGATCGGCCTACGGCTGCCTAGGCCGATTTTTAGAACAATGGTTACGGCACGGGTGACCACCATCTTATAAATATTTGAAAGGCAAGGAGGGGTGTCTTGTAAAGGTAGCAATGCCTTTACCTAAGAAGGTGAAAGCCGGACTAAAAAATGTTAATTATGTATTCATTGGATATGCACATACAGTAGTGCATATCGATTTCATTAGATAAAACTCAAATGGAAGTTGCTTCTACGAGTAAAACTATGGAAACAGTGACGAAGAACAAGGTGAAGAGTTTGAGGTTAAGCCTAAACGAAACAAAACGGCAAAGATAATAAAAATATTTGGTCCAGATATCCTCACCTATGTGCTTGAAAATGAATCTCAAAGTTTCTCGGAAGCTGTAAGTTCGTCAGAAGGACCTCTTTGGAAAGAGGTAATTCAAAGTGAGATTGACTCTATTATGCAAAATCATACTTGGGAGCTAGTGAAACTTCCTCTGTGAAGTAAACACATTAGGATATACATGGATTTTCAAAAGGAAAATGAAAACAAATGGATCAATTGATAAGTAAAAGGCTAGGCTTGTGATCAAAGGTTACAAGCAAAGAGAAGACATTGATTACTTTGACACTTATTCTCCTGTGACGAAAATAACCTCAATAAAATGATTTGGCAATTGCAACTTTGAGAAACTTGAAGTGCATCAGATGGATGCTAAGATTGTTTTCCTTACTGGAGATTTAGAGGAAGAGATTTACATAGAATAGCCCGAGGATTTCTCTGCTCACGGACAAGAGAATAAAGTTTGTAAAGTGGCGAAGTCATTATATGGCTTGAAACAAGCACCAACGCAATGGTATGAAAAGTTCGATAATATCACGATAAGTTGTGGGTTTAAAATCAATGAGTGTGATAAGATATGTTTATGTGAAGAACAAGGAAAATGGGTATGTCATTCTATGCATTTACGTAGATGACATGCTTATCATTGGTAGCAACACCAAGATGATCAAATCCACAAAAGATATGTTGAATGCACGATTCAACATGAAATGATATGGGTCTAACCGATGTGATTCTTGGGATTAAAATCCGTAGATCACCTGAATAGTGCTGAGTCAATGTCACTATATTGATAAGATCCTTGAGAAGTTCAACAAGGATGATTCGTATTGTGCTAGAATCCTGATAGATACGAGCCAACATCTATAAAAAAATAGAGCAAAAAGTGTGTCTCAAGTCGAGTACTCGAGAATAATTTGGAGTCTAATGTACTTAATGAGTTGTACAAGACCTGACATAGCATTTGTTGTGAGCAAGTTAAGTAGGTACACAAGCAATCTAGGTGATGATCATTGGAGAACAATTGTGAGAGTGCTGAGATACTTGAGATATACTTGTAATTTTGGACTGCACTACACTAGGTATCTTGTTGAAGTTGAAGACTAAAGTGATGCAAACTGAATTGAATATCATATATGAAGGACTCAAAGTCAACAAGTAGATGCATGTTCACTTTAGGTGGTCAACATATCATGGAAGTCTTATAAGCAAACGATAATTGCAAGGTCCACAATAGAATCAGAGTTTATCACTCAAGACAAATATGGAGAAGAAGCAAAAATGCTTCGATATTTCTTATAAGATATTCCAATGTAGCCTAAGCACGTGCTCGCAATCTGCATATATTGCGATAGTCAATCGGCTATATGGAGAGCACAAAACAACATGTACAATGGTAAGTCTAGCCACATACGACGTAGACAATATTATTAGACAAACATTCTCAACTAGCGTAATCTCTATTGATTATGTAAAATCTAAAAATAATCTACCATATCCATTAAGCAAAGAGTTAAATAATCATCAAAGGGAATAAGACTAAAGCCTTTGGAAGAAAGAGTTAAGGCAATAGAAACTCAACCTAGTTGACTTGAGATCCCAAGATCTAGGTTCAATGGGACAACCTAATTGTTAAAATTCTGAGATCACTATAGAGATCAGTCTCGAGCCCACCCCTAGGATGAAACAGAGATGCTCGTGCAGATAAAGTTAAGCATGAAGTTATGCGTTAGTCTAAGCGGAGCAATGCGGGTTACTCTTAGTTAAGAATCGCCTATGTGAGAGAGAGTTGGCCGCTTCAAAGGGAATTGTGAAAGCCTCAATTCCTAGAAACTCTTGCAGAACCAGGTAGATATTCATGGCCAAGACAAACATAGCCATGAGAATATAAATGTGTTAGGAGAATCATATGTGAAACACATCATCATTTACACAAATGACAAATCAGTTAACGGACATCATGTATTCTGTTAGCTAGTAAAGTAAATGTGTTTTTACAAGGGATGGTTCAAATGGTAACACTCTACCTATTTTATTCAGGTTTCAATTGTTTATTTGTGTCACCAAGCATTACAAGCATGAGTCAATTTCCATTCATGTAGGGAAGTGTTGGATTATAGCCCTTTTGGGCAGCCCGGTTTTGGGCAAAATATAGGTGGTACCCGGTAATGAATATTGAAAGTTTGAGGTAGCATGGTGTTCTCCTTTGGGAGAGGTTCAAGACGGTATATCATCTGCCCAAATTGCTAACTGGGTGAATAAGAAATTAAAGTCTCAAAGGTGAGAGTTGAAAGTTAATTTGAGATTATATCCCACTTGGAAATATGAAAAAAAGTTAGGTAGTATATATTTATAATTTCAGTCTTAGGGTCAGTTTACTATGAGGGATAACATGATATTTTGGTAAATAATCCTGAATCGTCTCATGTTTACAGTTCTTGTCTTTGAAATTGCAATAAACCCACTAACCCGAGAGCCCAGTACTATAGCACACAAAACCTCATTATTTGGTCTCCACCTCCCTCCCTAGGACCAATATAATCTCACTTGTCTCTGAAATTGCAATAAACCCATCAATCCCCCTCCCTAGGACCAATATAATCTCACTTGTCTCTAAAATTGCAATAAACCCATCAACCTGAGTTAGCCTGGTACTATAGCACACAAAACCTCATTATTTGGTCTCCACCTCCCTCCCTTGGACCAATATAATCCCACTAAATTTATCGTATACCATGGATTAGGATCAAAACTTGGTCTTTGAAGTAAACTAACCCTTAAAGAATGTAAGAACTTATAGCAACCACACACCGACGCATGAATTGCAAATAAAGGATCGATTCGAGGCTCGAAGCAGATGATATTTATCATGCATTTACTCGGGGCCGAACAAAGGTTAAAAAGTAGACTCACCTTTAGCATTTTGTTTCACAACAATAGAATGCAAAGGAGCGAAGAACAGAGTGAAGTAGTAGTACATAGCTCTCATTGTGTTGTACCTTCCCCAATCATTGAGACCCATACACATCAATTAGGCAATTTTCCAAAGCTGGAGCTGACCCCACCAATGACTAACAGTACAAACCGTAGGGACGTTACAAAAGCGCGACCGAACCGTAGGGAAGCCGCCTTCCACAAACCCTGCACGTAAGGAAAATGTTAAAATAATATAATAAAGTGGAAAAGAATATCACGATCTCTAAATTCTATTTTCACTCCCACACACCTGAACGGCTCTTCTAGGCCAATATCTCATTACTCTCTCACGTAATTCAATTATCTCCTCTCTCTAACAATGGCCGAAACCCCATCAGACCAGTCCCCGCCCCGAGCCCGCACCGACTCGGAGTACTGGTGCTACCACTGCGACAAGCGCGTGGCGATCGAAACCCTCGCCGATCTCCCCGACGTCGTTTGCTTCGAGTGCAAAAATGGCTTTGTCGAATGCATCTCCGCCGCCGCCGTCGCCAGAACCACCGGCGTGCCGGACCCCATGGAAGACCCTACTCTGGGGAACCAGTTCATCCAGGTTCTCCGCCTCATCGCGCAGGCTGCGCGGGAGGACGACGCGCCGCCTCCTGCACCCTCCGATCCGTCGGACGACGATTATCTCCGAATTGAGCTGGATGGATGGGATAACGACAACGATGATGAAGATGATGACGACGATGATGATGACGAGCACTCTGTGGAAGTCGTCCATGAGGAGGAGGAGGAGGAGGAGGCTGATAATCGCGAGCGCTACTCTGAAAACAACAGATCCGATGAGGATGAAGAAGGAATTGAGGTGGTTGAGCCTCGTGGCGATGATGAAGAGGAGGAGCGAAGAAGGCGGCGCGATGTGATTAGGCTTCGGCTTAGGAATTTAGCCTCGCGAGACGCGAGCAGACGCAACAGGATCCTTGATTGGGCTGAAATCCTAATGGGTCTTGAGGACCATTCAATCGAGCTGAGATTACAGGTTCCAGATTCAGACACCTATATTGGGAATCCGGGGGATTATGTTGATGCTGCTGAATATGAAGCTTTACTGCAAAACTTAGCTGAGAGTGATAGCGGGGGCAGACGGGGGGCGCCCCCTGCTGCAAAATCGGCTGTGGAGGGATTGGAGAATGTTGTGATTGAGAAGGAAGAGGAGACAATGGTTTGTGCTATATGTAAAGATATGGTGAATATTGGAGAAATTTCAAAAAACTTGCCTTGTGGCCATGGGTATCATGGTGACTGTATTGTTCCTTGGTTGGGTTCGAGGAATACGTGCCCCGTTTGTAGGTTCGAGTTGCCTACAGATGATCCCGAGTATGAAGAGGAGAGGAAGAAGAGAGTGGTAGTGGCCGGTTTAAGGGCAGCTCCGTCGAGTTCTTCCCCTTCCAGTGGTGTTGACAATCATGATCCCACCTTGGAGTGAACTGTAACGGTATGCAACAAAAATTCTGCAACTTTGCCTTCATTTGTGCTGTTTAGATTGTAGCTTTGTGGTTCGGCAGTGGGTTTTAGTTTTGCAATTGGTTATGTTCTAGCTTGCTGTGGAATAGGTGATGGATTAATATGTGGTTTCTTATTTGTAAATAACAAACTTCCAAGTTGAGATTTTAATAAGTTTCAGATGATAAAGCACTGTCATCATCTTCTTAATTGTGTTATATTTGTTTGGTTTTGTTTCTTGTAAATATACGGTGTCATGCTATGGTTTTTTGTTTTAAAAAATGATATAAACTAAGAAGGGCCATTGTAGTTTACTGCAATTGATGGTGCAGTGCAATACAGGAACTAATAGTAGGAATTTCAGGGACTCTACCTTAAGAAGCTTAGGAGGGTTATGTTTTACTTGACATAGCTCTGATTGTAGTCAAAGCCTTTGTACTCGGATTTTAATTTTATACTATGATACTTGGAGAAAATAGCTTGACTTCGCTAGAATGAATGAACCATTCAAATGCCATAGGCATGGATATGTTAAAGTTTGAGGTTTGGAATGATCATAACAATGGGGTCTTGATACATCTGAAGATTGATTGTAGGCAATAAAATTCACATCATATTCAAGCCCCTATGTTGATAAAAAGGGTAATTTGCCTCTCTTTATAAGACCAAACAAGAAAAAAGTAGCCACTCTGGGCTGAAAAAAGTATGGATCTGATTGAATCTTGATATTCAGGATCGGAAAGTTGAAATAAAGATTCGAAGATATTGCCTGACCATGTTCCATCAATAAGTGCATAGCTACCATATAATAGAATGTGTAACGTCTTCTCTTTATGGGAGCTTAGCATTATTCTGGGAACTAATACGGACTCTTGCCAAGTGCCAACTCTTGTTGGAAGAGATGGTACTTAACTTAGGCCCCTCTCTTAGGTAGGAACATGGCTTCAAACCCTTCCCCTGGCCAAACCTAATTTCCAAATTTGTAGAAAGGTCGAGGAGGGAGAGAGAGGGAGAAGATGACAGATTCTTGTTGCAATTGGTTCTTGTGCTGCCATGGAACTTGCAATTTTCATTATTGTAGTGGGCATATCCGAGCCATTGCGGTGAGGCAGTGATGTTGAACAGGAAGGCATGTGGAAGTGCTAATCTGCATATCTGCATTCTGCAGTTGAAATTCGAATAGATAGCCCCATAAACATAAAATATTTGAGGTCCTTTTCATAATATGTTCATACCAGTTGATCTTGTGGTGTAATATAAGTGAAGTTAGGTGTGGTTTCCTTTCATTATACTTGTGTGTGAAAATTTTTACAATTTTCTTGAAAGGGGACTCAACAACCAAAGTTTGATTTGACACTAGAGTGTTAGAAGTCCAAGTAGGTATCTCCCTATTTTAGCCATGTTTGCAGTAGCTTAGAGCATCTCCAATGTACCACATGTTACACATCCAAAGCTGGAATAGTACCGCAGCTGGAAGGCCCTAGTTTATTTTATTTACTTTTGGAAGTTTTAGGTCTGTGTACTTCCAATTCTTTTGTTCTATAATTAACCTCTAATTTTATTTTTTCCTGTAATTTTTTTTCAGAATTAGGTAGAACCCTTCTTTTCTTTTTTCTTTTTTGGAGTGGGTGGTTTCAATGGAAATAGGAGTATAAAGATCCAATTTTGACAAATAAAAGTGAACGTGGATTCGAAGCAAAAGAAAGTAGAGGGGGTCAAATGTTTAGAAACGAAAAAATAAGAATTTATTTAGACAAATTTTCGAAGTACATGTGATTGAGTGATGAATGTCAATGATAGGTTTTAGCAATGATTGATCAAATGTTAGGCAATCCTACTTTATCCTTGGAAACACGTGCACTTATCAGTGGTGTTTGCTTTTCCTGTTTTTCTTTTCTTTCTTTCTTTTTTAAATTAAGTTCTTGAAATTTTATTTACACATTCTCAGAAAAAAATGATCGTTATGTTAGACATTATTTTCACCATAAATTGATCGTTATGTTAGGCATTATTATCTTTTTGAAAGGATTATGTTAGTCAAATTGGAGGACTCATCAACGTTCACATAAAAAAGAAAGAGTTTGAATATTAGAAAAAAAAAAAATGTACGGCAAAGAAACCCTGATGAACAAAATTAAATGGTTTTGTGGCTTCAGACCGGACCAAGCATCGGTTTTCAACTTGACCGATTGAATTGGGGAATCCAATCTGATCCTGACAACAGTAGTTGTTACTAATGTAATTTTTGCGTCTGTTCATAAGATAATCTATGGTATAATAAAAGCCCATGTTTTGAGCGAGAAAGGATGCAAATATGGGCATAAGTAGAAATAGGGAACTTAATTTATGAAAATATAGGTGGATAAATCGAAATTAATATTAATATTGGTAAAACACTGAAAAATATGAAAATTTACTCTAGTTCTTCAGAAAAACATATATATACATCATGTAACTGTAACCCAACGTTACAACAAGAACTCAAATTAGGTTTTTGTAAATTTACAACACACTTATGAGATCGATGTAGATAATATTTTTTTGCAACAATAGAATTATTGTTAATGTATATATAATAATTTTTTTATTTTTCACTTTTTAGCAAATTAAATAATAAAACTCACTGAACCAATGCTCGGTACTTTCTGATAATTACCTCGATATTTTTCAATACTTACCAATATTTCTCGGTATTTCACCAACTTCTAAATAGTTTAACATGTAATCTAACAATTTTTGCTAATATTAAATTTGACATTTTCGTTCTTTCGCATGTTAAAAATCGACATATGAAAATACCAATTATTCCCCATATCTATATCGAACATGTTGAAAAAACCATAAATTTCAAGAAAATATCGTGAACATCAGGAACTTGTTCATACTAGATAATGATAGAAGTTCCCTCTATTAATATATATAAAAGACTTTAGTATTATATTCCCTAACTACCAGATAAGCCAATGTTTGAACTTTATGGAATTGTAACTACCGAACGACAATTTGCCCTTTAATATACGGAGTGTTTGTAAATAATTGTAATATTTTAGAAAATGACTTGAATCATTTTTTATGGAAAAATTATAAGTTGATAGTGTATGAAAATAAAGTAATTTTAAAGCTAAAATTTTATAGAAATTGAGTTTAACAACTTCTCAGAATTAGCTTTTAAGTACTTTTAAAAAGCAAATTTTTGTTTCCTAATATTGGGAACACGCTAAAATTACTTTTGTTTGAAAAATAAGAGGTGTTTGCAATTGATTATGCTTTTGAAGAAGTGACTTGAATTGATTTTTATGGGTAAATTAGAATTAGGTAGTGTTTAAGGTTATAAGTGATTTTGGCCTAAAATCTGCTTGAAGTTGGGTGATAATAGCTTCTTACAATCAGCTTTTAAGTAATTCTGAAAATCTGTTTTAAGTGTTTACAAACACTCCACAATTACTTCTTTGCAAACAAAAGTAATTTTGAGTACCAAAAAGAAAATGATTTTAAACAATGAAAGTTGTTTGTTTTCATTTGCTTAACTTTGAAGAACTGATTAAAAATAGAGATTGTGGTAAAATATAAGAGAGGTAGTGTTAATAAAATTGATTTTGGTCAAATAAAAACTTTATAATGTTTGATACTTAAGCAGTTTTTTAGATTACGCGTGAGATAACTTCTACTTATCTACCAAAATACTTGAAAGTTGGAAAAGAATAACTCTTATCTATTTTTTACTTTTGAATTAAATTTATTTTATTAAAGTTGAAACTGTTTCTTCGAACATTCCGGAACAATTTTTCTTAAGTTATAAATTGACAAGCCACTAAAAAGAGCTTTGGCAAACACCCCCTTAGAAAGGGCTAGATCAGTATTCTTCCTATTTTTGAGTTGATATTCATCCACCTTTAATACTAAAAGAAGGTTGCATAAAAATAGGGGAAAACGCGCGTCGATCCCACAAATTTTCGCCGAATTTTTGTTTTGTTTTAATTTTTTTAAATTAATCTGAAATACATGGAGAGCCTCTAAAAAGGAGGAGGGGGGATATGTGTCTCATCCATTTTTTTTTGTGGATTCTCCTTCATTTTTTTTTCTTTTTCTTTTATATTTTCTTTTTTTATCTTTTGCCTTCGAAATTTCAAGGTCTTTTAACTTTTTTCATTTCAACTCAATTTTTCATACGAAATATGTCAAATTATTCTTCTTTTGACGGTCTTCGATTTAACATTCAGAATGCATATATTATAATTAAAATATTATTTTTTAAGTGTAAAACACTTTTTTAGGATGTAAATGATATATTTTGATTTTCTAAAAAAGTGATATTTTTTTGAACGAATTGAATTTTTTTAGAAGATTAGAATTATTTAATTTAATTTTACCTTAATAATTGTTGGATAGTTTAAATTATATGATTTTAAAAAAATTCATAAAAAGATATAAATTTGTTAGATTTATATTTTAAAATAATATAAAACTTAGATATATTTGTTAAAGTGATTTGTTGATTGAATTAGTTTGCTTATTATTTTATTCTTTTTCTTTAAAAGAAAAATTATGTTACCTACAAAAATAGTAAGTCAATTATTTTTTATTTGAATATGAAATGATAATATAGTGTACCATTCATATACTTAAGTAACTAATATGAACAAACTGAAATTCCTCCTCGTGCAATGCACGACTTAAAATATCACAGATTTCGTGAGATATAGTTTCAGATATTCTTTTGGAAGGTTGCGTGAGCGTCTTCTTTTATAGAGTTGGACAAATTAAGCTGATTGTGGAGATTTACTATTGAATTGAGATCATGGTGCCTAAGTATATTTTAGACAAATATATGTAGAACTATACCAAAAATATCTTTTTTTTACCAAATAACGTAAAATGCCTGATTGGTAAATGAGTTATACCAAAAATAATGTTTTCCAAAAAGGCAATAGGATTTGGGCGGGAGAATTCATAAATTACTATTTTGGGATGGTTTATTTTTATGTTATAATATATTATTTAATATATGTGGGTTTCAAATGATAATTATCAAAATATTTAACATTGTTTTATCCTTATATGCAAATGTAATTATTACAACTTGCGTAATACATATTGAAATAATATGGAGAGAAACGAATCAAATTTCAAATTTGTATTTAAATTTTTACTTAAAAGATTCAACATCATCAGATCATGCATGAAATACCACAAGCTTTCAAATCACGACATTGGCAATGCATATATTCACTTCGTCTCAAAACAAACTCATATTTCAAAAGTTTTATACATTCGCTGTAAAATTCAAAGTTTTTAACAAAATGAAAAAAAAAAAAAATTGGTAACCAAATTTTGTATAATGAAATGCAAATCAAGGGGGGGAAAAAAGAAGAAAAAAGTATACTCTTAGTACCGAGGAGATAATTGAATACTCAATTTTCAAAATTTTGTCCTTTAATTTTAGATAGTTTAATCTCATACATAAATATGAGGCCCAACTCAGCAAAGTTGAGTTATTTTGTACTGCATCCCTTGATACTTCCAGTTTTGTTTGAATAAAATCTCTATATTTTCACACGCGCACACATCACCCACCAAGTCCAATTAAAGTACCGCATCCTTAAATCTATAACCATTTTCTAATTTTCAGGATTATATTCAATATTTGTCTGAATGTAATCCTTTTACCTTTATTTACGAGAAACAAGTCGATGTTACTCCAAACCACCAAGAAAAAAGGAAAGTACTATAAATAAATCGATAGCTTCATTTATTGTGAAAAAGAAAATGAAAAATAACCAGGCTACAATAAATATATGATGAGTAACTGTGTAACACCACCCTGCAAAGGAACTTCATCTCATAACTATATTCAAAAAAAAAAAAAAAAGAAAGAAAAAAAAAAAAAATTCCCCAGATTAAAAACAATTTTCATCAGCAATGAACCAAGTAAAAAAGGATAACTAAAATTCAATCTCATTGTTAGCAAAAAGAACCATTATGCAGTGTGTTAAACTATAAATAGTCCATATCTAATGCTTCGTAAGACTCAAATCGAGAAAGAGAAAAGGCAGCGACATAGTCACAAACCAGTAACTAACTAAACCTCCTCAACAATTGATTCCTATAATATCTACAATGGAATTTCCCCTGAGATTTGCTTCACATCACTTTAAAACAATCAAAACTAGCTGGCTATGTTTCTCTAGTCAACAGTGAATCTGAAACACAGTTCCCCATTATTTAGTTTCTATCCATCCTCATGTATGTCAATATGTGTCTCTATGAGGTTACAACTAAAGCAATAAAAAGCAGTACCTGTTTCGGTTGGTCCTCTAATCTGACGTTATGAATGCCAGAAAACTAGGAACTATTTCCATGGAGGTGTATAACGTTGAAGATGGTACTGGTCCCACCCATTCTCGGGCTCTTTACGCTTCCCACTTATAACTGATCCAGAGCTGAGATCAAAACTGCTCTGTGAAGGCACAACAGCTCCGACTCCATTTGTGGGGCCAGTCATGTTTATGAGAAAGGGTGTTTGGGAGAAACCAATCATCTGATGAGTAACAGGCACACCTCTAGGATCCATCATGTAAGGGAAAGGCCCACTAGATCCGTACATGGTGGAGGAGAAAGGCAAAGCAGGCCCTGGTGCAATATTGTTATAACCATAGACGGAAGGATGGGCATATGGAAGCACAGATTCTATCCCCAGAAAGTTTCCTGTTCTTGCCAAATTGACATCAAATGCAAGTTCTGAAGTTTGAGCGCTTGGTAAGGCCAGGAATGGGGGAACAAGATCTTTGCGGTTGACCTCAACTCGTGTGCCCATTATGGATATGGTGGAGTCATCTGATTTTGTGCCTCCAAAAATATTGAAATTCAGAGCTGGCTTATTTAAGTAGGAATTATCAGAAGAATCGTTGAGACAGGATGGTTGATCATTCAGATCAATATTCTTGAAAGAAGGCTGCTTTGATGACGATGAACAAGAATAAGACTGATCTTGCTGGCCATTTGCTTGAGGGAAAAACACTCCTATTCTAGACTCTGATGGGCCCACACAATCTTCACTTGCAAGATTCAGGTCCAAGTTGAGATGCTCGGATCTTCTTGCATTTATTTCTGCAGATGATTCCCCAGAAAGAAGGCCCGTACTCAACGGAATTTCGGCCACATTCAGATCTATGTCAAGACATCTTTGCTGCTGTCTTGAATTGCTGCTGCTTCCCCCAGTGCAAAGATCCTGTTCAATTTCTGGAAGTTTCCGAGGTGAAGCAGGGCGGAAAGCACTTGTTGCAGCTGAACCTTTCCATCCAAGATTCCCCTCAAATTGCAATGGAGCAACGGGCAGTCCAGGTGGAGCTGCAGCTCTTGAAGCAGAAACAATCGAGACTGACCCATGGTTCACAGAACGATCAGCTGCTTCTGAACAAAATTCTTGATTCAGATCAAAATTACACGGTTCTCTTTCTCCATTGTCTTCTTCTTGAGCAGCCTCGGTTACTTGAGAAGTTTCCATATCTCGTGTGTTGTTTGTCTGATTGTCATCTAGATCTTCAGTGGTGGTTGCAGATTCTTCCTGCATTGGCGATGCTTGAGCTGAAAAATTGGGGTCATTTGGAACATCCTCTGGTGAGCCCTCGCTAGCATCAGATCGCTTTCCACTCACAGAGACCGGGCTACTTGGCTGCTGTTCATTACTTTCGGGTAGTTTCTCAGAAGAACTGTAGCTTTGTTCTCTGTAACCCTCATCTCTCTCCACTTCCATGGCGACTTGCCGAGCAACTTCCAATGGATCTATAAGTCCATAGAGTTCAACATCAGGCTTCTTACGAGCCCCATTAGGTTTTCTATGCATTTCCTTTTCAGCAAACTTACAATCATTTGCCAGACTGTCAGCACTTAGATGCAGGTCAAGATTTTTAATCTTTCCATGGTCTTCAATCACTGATGGTAGTGCCGGCACCTCTTTAGCATTTTTCCAACTTTTCTCAGTGCTAGAGGATTTGCATAATTTATGATATTTACCCCCTTCTTCAGTGACGAATGTGTTAGAATTTCTGTATTCATCCACAGAACCACGGTCATGCATGGAACATTTCCCATCAGACTCACATTTGCTTGAATCGCTACATAAAGAACCGTCATCACTCGAGCTTTTATTTCCGGCCACATAATGTTTTTGTGAACTGGATTCTGTTACTGATTTCATTGCATCTCCAGAATCAGAACTTGCAGGAGAAGTTCTGTCTTCGGATGTGTTCTGTTCTTTAATAGATTCTGATTTGTCTGGTGAAATTCCAGTTTTTGGGGTGTCCTTTAAGTTACTAGCTGACTCCAACTCATGAAATTCCATATGGACATCAAGAGTATCTTCTCTAGAAATAGCTGGATTACATGATTCAACTGAAGAATGACATAACGGAAGCTCCATTGCAGGCTTCGGTGAGGAAGGTGAGCTTGCACGAGCAGAGGGTTCATCGTCCCTGACAGAGGGGTCCGAAACTTCCTCGGAATTATATGTCCTTTCAACCTGGCCAGGATGCAAAACATCAGAACTAGCAGATACCTTAGGAACTTCTCTTGTTGGTCCATGGCCTATTTCTTTACAAGAAGTTTCTCTGGAGAGAGAGTCATCTTTCTGACAAGATTCTTGATGCCTTCCAATACTAGGACTTTTTCCCGCGTTATTATCAGTCAAAGCTCCAAATTTCTCAGTATCTGAAATAAATTCATCACCATCTCTCTTCTTTTTCCAGGTTTCAAATAGCAACTGAGCTTTATGCTTCACCTTCAAACTCTCGTGAACAAGGAGATCCTCTACGGTTGTCCGTATTTCAGCAGCAAACGGTTTTTCATCATCCACATGCAGTTTCCAAAGTGCCTGCAGCAAATGAATAATAGACTCTTCCAGAAAGCTGTCATTTGATTCATTGCTGAATTTCTGGGCATCCTTTAACCACTTACTAATAAATTGAAGACCATCTAAATGAATAAAATGATCAAGACAATCTCGATTTTCAGTGGCAGCTATAGTAGTTGCAACTGCAGACCATTGCCGTATAGCTTCACTAACATTCTTGACAGCAGAATCCCCATCTTTCATAATCACAGCCACAAGTTCCTTGACTCGAGAAGGGACTGTAAGCCCGTTATTTATCTCAGTCAAGGTGAAGAAGTCGTCGAGCACCATAATTTCTCACAAGTTAGGACTGCAATAAGTTATTTCATTTCTGTGCATCGGCTCAGCCCCTGCAGTATGTTAACCAGAAGATGGTTAAGGCACACATTCAATATTCTTGATTGTAATGTTCCAATCCATGAACATAAATAAAGATAACAGAGAACAAAAATCAATCAGATTCATGCAATGGATGTAGGTTGAGTTCCCTTATTGGCTATAGATTGCTTTGGTATTTACTAGATAAATCTGGTAAGATGGTCCAATGGAAATAGAACGCAAAGATCATTTCTTAATCCCCTCCCCCGCCCCCAAAACTTCTTAATCATCTACTATGCCCCCAACTTGTATGTTATTACCGCATAAGCTGATCATTGATTTGATAAAGTCAAGTATATGCACTAGTGCTATAGGAAGAAACTAGAAGTAAAAGGAGGAAATAAACAACTAAACAGGCCAAAAACTTAAAACACAGTCATATATAAGACCGTATCCAACTCAGGATATGAAGAAACAACATTGAAGAAGAAAATATGGAATAGGGCAAGAGATAAGAGGTCATTGCTAGTGAATCGATCAAGGAACAAACTATTGGGCTTTAACGAACACACACACACACACACAGAGTAAGAGAGAACCAATCATGGAACTGGTACATGCACTTAGGCATCGTAATAATAGCAACAAAAAAAAAAACCAAAAACAAACTTCTCTGAAACAATCAGCAGCACTGCACAAGAACTGATATCTGGACCAAAAAGATTGATCTGAACACTGGGACATAATAAATCCACTTCTACTAGTAATTAATTTGGCATTTAAACAGTCTAAAGGAACACGAAAATCATGCAAACCAAGTTTTTCTGTTCTATTTTTTTACCGTCAGTATCTAATACATTAGAAGTATAAATTCCATAACATCTGACATATATTTCCCAACATAAAGGATTTTATTTGGTTAGAAGTTCAAAGAGCATCATGGTATGCATGTTCATAGGAATTATAACATGTTTCAGGCAATCTAAGTTTACCACTTCATAAATGTGCTCGTCAAGTTCGAAACAGAAGAACAAATTGAAAGTAGTCTAAAATAAATCACCAACTGGAGCACGACTTGAATCTTGAGAAGCAAAAGAAATGCAGAAGAAATGGTAATTAGTGAATGATCATGAATTCAACACATTTCTCACATCACAAGAGCTACGGTCAAAGAAACTACAAATCGAAGAAATTAAATAACTCATATAAAATTTCGACATCCAAAACGCCTCAAGAAGGTAACCACAATTTTATTCTGCAGGGACAAACCCCAACCAACAAAATTACACCGACCAGAAACCACGTCTAGGGTTTTGTGAAAGTAAAACTAAATTACTACCCGAGAGAACTAAACAGAATTAATTTATGAAAAAAATTATATCAAAATAAAACGCAGGCCACAGTCTAACCAATTGAAACCCTAGATGAACAATTGTTGACTCAGAATTAAGAAAGTCAATACAAATTGGTAAATTGCAAAATGAACAATAGGAGATATACGCTAGAAAATTCCTAAATTATTTATTGAGATTAATCCGGCAAGATAGCAAATCAAAAAGGGTTTAATCCAGCAATAGACCTAAATTATGGGAAGAAAACATGGCTGTGTACCTCTTTCAAAGAATGAGAAAAAAGCTTATAATTTGAAGCTCCAACTCGGGAATCAAAGTCTCATAACTTCTTAAAAAACTCAAATCTCTCAAGTTCTTCAATCAGCAGATAAGAATTAACGGAAAATTGAACAATAAATGGTTTTTGTGCAGTTTTGGCATGTTTGTTTTGAAGCCCAAGGTTTTGTTGTTGTTGTTGTGCGGAAGCATTTAAAGTAATACAAGGTTTAAAAGTAATACCTTAGCAGTTTAAAGTAATACCTGGATCGCCGAATTGATGTCTCTCTCAAAGGGAAAACATATGTCTGTTCTGAGATTATCTCAGAGAAAAACGTATGTATTTTTTTTTTGTGGATAGACAATGTGAAAAAGTCCTATTCTAAAAAGGATTTTAATGTTTATCAGGACTCATTAGTTTCCTCAATATTCATGAGATAACTTTTTCCTTTTTTAGGTAATTATTACGATTTTTTTAAGAAGAAGTTTCATGTGCATCATGTATTCGATACAATTTATACTTTTTGTTTGAAAGTCAGGTATTATAATTGGTACTTATTGTAAGTATTATTCTTTTCGTCTCGTCTTATTTTACATATTTTTCATTTTTTGTCGTCATAACTTATTTTGCACACTTCTAAAATGAAAACTAATTCTTACAATATTCACTCTCAAAATCTCAACCCTCAATCTCTACCTTTAAAAAAATCAAAGAAAAAATAAAATCTATTTTTTCTTAACATCCGTGCCCAGTCAACTATGCAAAATAAGCCGAGACGGAGGGAGTACTTGATTTGGGTACCAGAACCAACAGGCAACAACTTGCTACCTTATCCAGAACATTCAATACCTTAGGCATAAATATTAATACATTTTTATCCATGATTCGAATAGCACGGACCTAACTGGTGTACAATAGATATATCATCTTTTAATGCTACTAGTTCATCTTAATCTATAGACTATAGATATTTTTTAATGAAATACAGAGAAACATAAATACAAAAATTTAAGTCATAAAAGCAGCCTAAATTCAAACGTGGGGGAAGAGGAGGGCAAAAGAGAACTAATAAAAGCTACTGCAAATTTTTTGGGTGGAACCAACCGCTTAAAGCACTTTCTATACCATGATTGTTTGCACGCCGAAGAAAGTATACAAAAAGATCTAGAAATACACCAAGCAATGTACATAGTAGTCAGGGAAGCAGTATGGATCCACAATAACATCAAACACTATCAAAATATACTAGAGACTATGAGGGTGTTTGGCTGAGCTTATAACCTCTTGAAAAGTGTGTGGCAAAAAAAGATGTATAGGAGCTTCTAAGACACAAAAATAAGCTCTAAGAGCTTATAAGATCTAAAAAAATAAGTTGCTATACCCCAACTTATTTCAATCTTAGGCTCTGTTTGTTTATGGCTGTGAGTGGCTGGAGTACTGTAGGCTGTGGGGAATAAAGTGAAATATGAGGTTGGGGTAAATAAGTGAGTGTTTGTTTATGTTGGTTGGAGATTGGATTGTGGGGTGATTATAATATAAAAGGTGGTAAAGGTGATTTGATATGTGTAAGAGGTAGTTAGTGAATGATTGGTTATTGATTAAAGTTGTATTGAGAATTGGGTTTGATTGATAATGTGTGTAAGAGGTAGTTAATAAATGATTGGTAATTGATTAAAGTTGTATTGGGAATTGAGTTTGATTGATGATGTGTGTAAGAGGTAGTTAGTGGATTGATGTTTGATGTTTTGTTGTTTGGTGTTTAAAATAATTTATTGGGGGATTTTAGAGTTGGGCACAATATATTGTGCACAACCTAGAACCAAACACATGTGGACTGTGCTAAATCCTGAACGGCTGTGTCAATCCATAAACAAACAGGCCCTTAGTTTTTAAGATCTTAATTATTACACTCAAATTTCACACACAATTCACACTTACACATACTACACACGTTTCACACACTACACACACTATACACATTTCACACACTACACATTACACACACTTCACACACTACACACACTACACACATTTCAGACACTAATCAAAATGTGTGTTTAATATTAATTTTTAAATTAGACCCCAAATTTATAGCTAAATATATTCAATTGCAAGCTTATAAGCTCTTTTATCCAAACACTTTGTTAACTTATAAGCTCAATGTTTAAAATAAGTTTAGTCAAACACCCTCTATATCGGAGATCGCACAAGGCGTGGAGGCCCTAAAAGGCGTGGAAGTCGCTCAAGACATAGAAGCCACGCCAAAGAGAATAAACTTACAAATGCACAAACCTATGGAGATGAAAAACAAACAAACAAAACAAATTGAAATTGAAATTGAAATCAAATAAATAATAAATAACATATTAAAAGAAGTATTCTCTCATCCTACGATCAGAGAAATGGGAAAACAATTTAAGGTTTTAAGAATCGTAGAGGATGGGGATTTAGGGTTTCATGTCACGTAGACATTTAATTATAGGCGGTGATTATTGGCAACAAATATAACATAATTGGCTAACATATCATCTTTTATAATATTTTATAAATTAAATATAAAACTATTCTCATCCCTCTTTTTTTTTCTTCGCTACCACACCCAATATTAAAAATGCTGAACGTGAAAAAAAAGCAGCCTGCTAAGATGTTAAGTTTCAAACATTGAATCGCGTAATGTAGAATTCAGAATTTAATTAAAGGTCGTGATAAAAGGATTTATATTTTTATATTTTCCATAAAAAGTTAAAACAGAAAATCTATAAGCTTTTGAAAATTTGAATGGGAAAGAAAAAGAACAAAGAAGAGACAAAAAATTGATTAGTCTATGTTACAGTGTGCGTGCATTATGTGCAAATACGGTGCATGCTATCATGCGTCGGCCACTCAATTTTATACTTTTTTTCAGGTAGATCAAACTCGCTTTACTTAAAGTTTGTTTCTTTTAATTCTCTGCTAAATCTGCTAAAATGGGAAGGAAACTTCCTCTTGTGTGTAGAGAAAGTGTGGTGTTTAAATAATTTTTTGTGTTGCTACTCGCCGCGGCCTTAATTTATCATTTTTCTTCAGAAATTTGATATTATTTTCTTATTTGCCTTAATTATTTCTTCTGAAAACGTTTGCTTGTTTGGGCTTGTTATGGGTAAAGATGTTAAATGGATCAGAATCAGATGGGCTGACTTCTTGGCCCAAAAATAAAATATCCAACCTTATTATTAGTCCTTTTTTAATACTTTATTTATTCAACCAAACATTTTAACAGCAAGATCGAGGGCTAATTTATTATCTAGTTTTTTTAATTAAAAAATCGAGACAATAACACACAACATAGAAATTAATTTTCGTGGAGCATAGGTTTTAGTAGATTTGAAATTATAACTGAATTTAATTACTCAAAGATTCTAAATCCATAATTTCAATGTTTAAAAAATCGCTAGTCGCTAGTCGATCGGTCGATTGGGGCCTAGCGCCTAGGCGGCACCACCTTAAACGAATAATTTAATTATTTATAAATATTCAATAAGTAAATAATATATAAAAAATTTGAAAAAAATAGCAATCTATCCTAAACAAACTATATTTTGCCTGTTAGCTAACATAATCAAGGATAGTGCAATATTTACATGTACAAAAAACAAAGAATACTGCAAAATTCAATAGTCGATACTGAATAAAGCAATACGTGAAGCATTAGCCCATAAGTAAAAATTCAAAATATGTCATTCAAATCAATTAAGTGATTCAAAAAAAAAAAAAATATATATATATATATATATATATATATATATATATATATAACTTAAAATAAAAAAAAAATTGGCTAGGCGGCGCCAAACTTGCCCAGCGCCGAAAACAACCGAATAGCTAAAAAACGGGTCGGGCTGGGGCCGCCTAACCCGTTTTTTAGAACACTGCATAATTTAACGTTACAAAAACATAATATTGGAACTTGAGTTTCCACCCTAAAAAAAGAACTTGAGTTTCCATATTATAACAGAAATGCACTGTAAGTTTATTGTGAATATATTTTGAATTTCTTAGAATTTGAATTTAGGGTATTGTTAGTGATAAACATTATTTTTTCTTCAACCAAGTGAAAATACATTACTTCAATCTTTGAAATTATTATAGTAAATATAAATGTTATAAACCCTACAATGATCTGCTTAGCGTGGTTCAAATAGGGTTACAGTTTATGTTCATTATATTATCAGTCTGTTTTAAATAATTAATTTCGGTCAAGGCTCGATTAGCACAAAATCCCTTAGGTTAGCTTGCAAAATTACTAGGGCGAGCTTATTTAACATTCCTGTGGTGGGTATAAATTGGGTAAATTTACATTTTACCATTTTCATTGTTTATGAAGTCATTTAGCTAAGAAATAGGAGCGGCCCCACATTTTCGGGGGCCTAAGCAAAATAAAAAAATGAAAAAATGGATTTTTTTATTTGAAAAGAAATTAATGAATTATGAATAAATTTTTATAAAATCATAATTTCTTTCTAGATCTTTTAGACACAAAAATTTAACTATTGCGAGCAGTTTAAATAGTAAATTTATTTCAATAGATGAAATTGCAAATATTGATAAGGACAGGAATAAAATATTTCAACAATTTGGAAACCCAAAAGTCAGAATAAAACTTGAGAAGTAAAATTTATGGTGGATCTGAATAGATTGATAACTGAAAAGTGTGGTAGGTTTGAATAAAAGCTACGGCGGTTTTGGAATGGTTGATTGTGATTAAAAAAAAATTAAGGTACTTGAAACTAACTAAATATGTTAATCATGAAAAAAGAATTTATGGTGCACCCATTTTTATGTTAATGAACATAATTAAACTTTCATTCATTGTTATTAGTTGATATAAATACATCGTAGGGCCCGCTTGGTTGGAGGTTTAGGAATAAGGAATGGGAATGAATGATGACTCATTCCCATTTATGGTGTTTAATACATAATAAATAAGTTAATCATTATCCCCATTTTATTAACAATTCTCCCCATTTCATTCCATAGTATGATTAACTACTCATTCATACTCATTACCATTGTCATAGATTATACGCAACTGATAATGCGCAATCCGGAACCCAAGAAACTCAACGAAAACCTATGCAGGAAATATGGAAAAACACAAGATATACGTGGTTCGATCCGGAGATCTACGTCCACGGGCTCAAAATAGCACCTGCCGAGGTGTTTCTTTCACTATCTTTTTGAGTTTACACGTAATAATTTCAGAATACAAAATGCGAACCCTAATTCCGAGTTCTCTTTTCATATTTATACTATCCCCTACTAAACCCTAACTAACTCCCTATTATCGCGCCTATTTTCCGCTGCATGGTGGTTGGGAGTAGGGATGCAAGTCAAATCAAATTATACTGATTCGATTCGTGATTCGAATTCGTTTAAGATGATTCGATTCGGTAAAATTCGAATTCGAATTCGAATTCGAATTCAAATCATGTTTTATATTCGTTTATATTTCGAATCGAATTCGAATATATATGTATTCGATTCGTCAAATTCGATGATTCGATTCGATTCGATATATATATATATAATATTAAATATATAATATAATTATAATAAATAAAAATATATTTAATAGAAAATATATACAAATTCCCTTAGTAAAACATATGGTTTCTAATTTTCGAATCTAGACAAATTTGACTTCGAATCGAATATTTTCTAAATAACAATTTTTTTTTTGTTGAAAATTTTAAATTTACGAATCACGAATCGAATCGAATATATTTGGGAAAAAAAATCGAATCGAATTCGAATCATATTTAAAATTCGATCGACGAATCGAATCGAATCCGAATCGAAGTCAAATTTCACAAATTCGAATCGAATCTCTTAATATTCGCTTCGATTCGGTTCGTTTGCATCCCTAGTTGGGAGCGGATCGTGGGCCTTGAATCGCGGAATACGCCATAGGTTGGGCCGTGCCACAGTATCTGGGACGCGTACTTCTGGGCCGGTTAGTGGGCCGAGGTATTAACCCGACCCGAAGTGACTGGGCCATACCTATCAGATGCCCCCCCCCAGCCGGAGCGAGAAAGGAGCTTCGGTTATGACCGAGGTGGAGCTGTAGGCAAGATGAGCCGTGGTCGCTGGTGAGCCGAAGTGTTTTTGGGTGGCCAAGATTGTTCCGCGTCTAAGGTACTCCGTAGCATAGGCCGCGGAGGCTGAATCGAACTAGGCCGAATTACCCCGAGGTGATAGCGAGATACCGAGTCCCCCAAAAGCAAGAAATTGTAACGGAAGAAGATAATAATCTGGCCAAGGTGAAAGGAGCACCGGAGTGTAGTAGTCTGGCCGAGGTGAAGGGAGCACCGGAGTGTAATAGTCTAAAACTTCCTGGTTACGAGTGGAGGTGATGTGATTGGCGGCGCCATCATGAGAGAGAGGGATGTGAAGTGACACGCTCTGTGATTTCCAAGGAACTTGTTCCCCACGCGCCTTGGGAACCGTAAGGCGCGTAATGAGCACGTCCAAATCTGAAACGCTGAATTTGAATAGGCCGTATCAGGGCCGTTGGTTCTTGGAGTATATATTTGGAATAATGGCACAGTATACTTCATCTTCCTCATTGCGATTTGCCAGTTTTAGAAAGCGGGAAAAAAGGAGAATTCTGCGCGCCTGTGATTCATCTCAAATTCACAAACTTCTCAAACTCAAACCAAGTAAGTATGCCTTCTTCATCTTCTTCTTCTTCTGTTCAAGAAGTAGGGACTCAGAGTTCTCCGTTAGATGTGCCACCTCTTCGATTCGTTATTCCAGAGAGGAATGAGATTAGGACCGTTGAACGAGCCGACGGCAGGGAAACCAACATCAAGATGGTCGGTTTTTATGAGTGTATGGAGAATGATTTCGAAGTGTCCACAATAGCGCCGCGGATGGCACGGGTGCAGATTGAGAGAGAAATCCCCTCATTTTACCTTCCTTTTGACTTAGAATATATAGTACCGGACCCCAGTGATAGGGCTTGTTGCCCGCCGCAGGGTTTCATTAGTGTGTATATAGATCCCTTGAGAATAGGTTTGAGGTTGCCGCTGTGGGACATAGTGGTCCGGTTACTGAGATACTATAACATTGCCTTAAGCCAACTAGCGCCAAACGCAGTTAGACAGGTAGTCGGATTCACCGTAGTGTGCAAGAACGCCGGGGGTAGAACCAACCGTAGAGCTTTTTAGGTATTTTTACCAACTAAAAGACTTCGGGAAATTCAAGGGGTGGTACTCCTTCAGTCCCCGAGCACGAGGTGGGTTTAAGGTGCAAAACCCGAGTAAGGTGGAAGGGTGGAAGGAGAGGTTTTTCTTTGTGAAAACCGGAGTGGCCCTCCCGAGGTGGAGAAGGGATGAGGTACTAGATACTGCCCCGGTGGAGAATCCGGAGGCCGAGATTGTACATTCATTCCGGGCTATAGGGACCTTCAAGACCCTCTGTACTGAGGAGGAACTGGAGGGGGCCGGACTGAGCCCGTATTATTCGGGCGATGCGGTCGCCGAGGAGGGTAGGAGTTCTTCTATCTTGTTTTTAAAACTGTTGTGTTGTACAGGACTAACTTCAAATTCGGTATGCAGTGGGACGCTTCGGAAAAGAGCCAGCCGGAAGCCCCGCAGTGGCTGCAGCAGCCAAGAAGAAGGGCAAAACTACTGAGGTGTCTCCCCGGGGGAAGATGTCACCCAGTCCACGACCTTCTGTGGGGCCGGAGGAACGAATTGTGGCTGCGGGGTCAACCCCCGGAGCGAAGAGGAGGTCAGAACCGTCCGGGACACCTCCGGCACCATCCAAAAGACTTCGAACAGGGGAAAGCGTTGAGGTAAATCTGAAATGCCTTGTTAGTTATTTTTTACGCAAATGAAGTGTGTACTACCAGTACTGATTTCTGTTTTCTGTCTTGTGCGATATTCTGAAGGAGCAAGTGGCCCCCGGTCTGCTGGGGTTGGAGGGCGCGGACGCCGAGGAACTTCTGCGGTTAGCTCGGGGAATCATGGAGCTTGGCCGGAAGAATGAGATAGAAGCCAAAGAAGAGCTGGCCGCGGTGGTAAGGGATCTTCGCGTGCGCAATGACAGGCTAACTCAGGATCTAACCGAAGCGCGGAAGAGAGCGGTTTTGGTAGAGACTGAAGTAGCGCGTCTGCGCGAGGTGGAGGCGGAGGCCGGAGCCCTTCGTGGAGAAACGGCCCAGCTGCGGGCAGAAATGAAGGCCCAGGAAGCGGCGATTGTCGAAGGTCAGGAGGCAATGCTGAAAGCATTTGCCGAGAAATTACTCCAGACGACCACATTCCTGGACTTTCAGACTGACTTCGTCGCTATCGGGGACACGGCCACGCGCTCGTTGTTACTGGAGCAAATCAAAGAAGTCTACCCGAATGTGGACGTATACCGTCCAGAGTTCGGGTATGACTATAATGCTGTGGCCGGGGTGGAGGAGGCCTACTACAAAGCTCTAACGCACCTCCCGGAGTGGCCCCTTGTAAAAGCTCTGGCAGAGAAGAAGGTGATATTAAGGGCCGAGGAGGTTGCAAGCTGTGAGGCGGACCAAGACCAGGAATTCCTGGCATTCCGTCACGGTGAGTTCACCTCTGGATCACCTCTGGACTCCGAAACAAAGAGCCACCCCCCCCCCCCCATATAGAGGCTGCTGCTGTTGCCGTAGTGGAAGAGGCAGGAACGGCTGAGGGCCGACAGGAGGAAGTGCCCGAAGAGGCAGAGGGGACCGAGAAGGAGGTCAGTCGTTCCCCTTAAATTTGATGTAGTAAATAATAGGAGTAAATGTAAATCCCCTGTACGGGACCATGGATAATGTACTCTGATTGTATTGAATATAAATGTTGTTTTTGAACTGAGTTCCCTCTTATTGTATGCTTGAGATTGATCTTTCTTGTTGATTCCGTTGCCTGTTCAGAATACCGCGGAATTGCATGACACGATAAAGAAGCTCATTCAATCATTGGAGTGGTTCCGCGGAGAGAAGAATAACTTGCAAATGCAAGTAGTGCCGAAGCTAGAAAAGCGGGCGGCCGCTGCGGAGAGAAAGGCGAAGGAGGCCGAGGAGAAAGCCTTTGACCAGGAGTTGAAGTATCTGGCAAAAGTTGCTGAACTGGACCGAGTCCTCATCCATCAAAGGGAGTATGGCCGGATATTGACCGAGTTCGGCTTACTGACATTTGAGGAAGTTGAGGCGCGGGTCGTAGAGATTCAGAACGAAATTTCAGCACTTATGGCGAAGAGCCCAGCCGAGTCCTCGGAGCTCGTAAGAAAGCGAGAAGTGTTGGAGTTACTCCTCAACATGTACGAAGGATTGAAAGCCCGTGGCAGGTGGCGGCCCTCTGCCGAGGAGTACATTGCGAGTTCAAGCCGGAGCCAAGGTACTTCAAAAACCCCCCGGAAGGGTAAAAAGAAGCCAGCGGGAAAGAGCAAAGGCATTATTATTCGGGAGCCAGTTCCAGTGACTACGGTTGAAGAAGAGCCCGCTGTTGTCGCCGAAGAGGTAGTCGAAGAACTGGCCAAAGAAATTGAAGTAATGGCCCCCGAGGAATGGGATCCTGTGCAATGGGCCCAAACTCTGAGGTCTGCCCCGCAGCCAAGCAGTCGGGCTCGTACAAGAGACGAAATCCCCAGACAAGCGCCAAGGACGAGTCCGCGACATCGTGGGCCCCGAGGAGGGGAAGGAGCCAGAGCTCAAGGCCGAGGAACGACAAGATCCCGGAGGACACGGCGTAGGTCCAGGAGTAGACCTCAACGCCGGAGCGCTGAATACTGGCTCGGAGGCCGTAGATAATTGTTTGTTTGTTTGTTGTTTTTTTGTTTTTTTTTTTTTTTTTTGAAGGCTTATGTAAAAAACCTTTTGGCATTTAATCGAAAAAATGTAATAAACCGTTTTGGTGTGCATAGTTGTGTTAAGGAAAACAACGAGTTATTAACCAGAAGTAATAATTGCATAATGGGTGTTCGGGAACACGATATGGACAATGCCAATTTAAATCTCCCCGGACGGATTGGGCGGGAGTAAAATCTCCCCGGACGGATCGGACGGGAGTAAACACCTCTCCGGTTAAACAGGCGAGAGAGTGATACGAGTCCGGGGACGAAACGTGAATCTCCTCGGACGGACCGAGAGAGAGATTTAATTGTCCGGAGACGAATAATAATAATACGACTGCATTAGGGCGTCCCCGTAACGTAGAAGAAAACACAGCAAGATGCATAAACAAAGAGTATTTATTCAATGATGAGTGCCGGAGCAAATTAAAGGATACAAAGAGAGATAACAACGTAAAAGAAGTGTACAACGAGTATAAAGATAAGGATGATACTTGTCATTTGGCATTCACAGATAGAAGCGTCTCAAGTTGGTAACATGCCAGCTTCGGGGAATTGGGGTTCCATCGAGATACTCTAACTGGTAGGATCCGGAATCGTGTGCGGCAACGATGCGATAAGGACCTTCCCAAGAAGCATGTAATTTCCCCTCGGGGGCAGCTTTGCTGGCTGAATTGAGTCGAAGTACTAGGTCCCCGACATTGAACTGAGTGCCTCGAACCCGGAGGTGATGATACTGAGCTGCACGTTGTTTACACTTGGCCTGCTGGATGAACGATTGATCGCGACGATATTCGAGCTCATCGAGATTTGTACGAAGAGCTTCGTCATTGTCCTCGGGAGTCAAAGTTACGAGTCGGGGGCTCGGTATGCTGATTTCCGCCGGAATCACAGCTTCGGAGCCGTAAGTGAGGCTGTAGGGGGTCTCCCCGGTAGAGGTATGCGGCGTTGTACGATAAGCCCATAGAACTTGCGGAAGATTTTCGGCCCAAAGACCTTTAGCATTATCCAAGCGTTTCTTTATACCCGCAAGCAGCGTACGATTAGTGACTTCAACCTGACCATTGGCTTGAGGGTGAGCAACCGAGGTAAAAATTTGTTTGATATGGAGCTCCTCGCACCATGACCGGAAGGGATCGTTGGCAAACTTTTTGCCGTTATCCGAAATAATAGTGCTCGGTATGCCAAAGCGACATATAATATTTCGCCAGACAAACTTCAAGATGTTTTGGCCAGTGATGGCAGTAAGAGGTTCGGCTTCGACCCACTTAGTGAAGTAATCTACGGCGACGACCAGAAATTTCAATCCCCCCGGAGCGACTGGGAACGGGCCGACAATGTTGATTCCCCATTGGATAAATGGCCACGCACTCTGAATTCCAGTGAGCTCGGTTTGCGGCAGATGCTTCACACGAGAGTGTAGTTGACACTTGCTGCACTTGGTTACCAAATCGTGGGCATCGTTGAATAAGGTTGGCCAATAATACCCCCATCGAAGAATTTTCTTTGCCAACGTCCGTGATCCGATGTGACTGGCACAAGCCCCTTCATGAACCTCCTGGAGAACCTGATCGGCCTGGGCAGGAGCAAGGCACCGGAGATTTGGTTGTAAGTACGACCGTCGATACAAAATCCCATCATGGAATGAGTACTTGGGTGCCTTTAGAACTATCTGCCGAGCCCGCAGCTTGTCATTAGGCAAAGTTCCATCCCGGAGATACTGAACAATAGGAGTCATCCAATTCTGATCACTATCCACCAATGCCGAGACCGTTGCCTCACAAATCACCGGATGAAATATATCTTCGACCAGAATATCCGAAGACACATTAGTGCGGACCGCGGAGGCTAATTTACTGAGCGCGTCTGCTTTGACATTCTGTGTACGTGGTACCTTCTGGACAACAACCGTATCAAAAGTTGACATAAGTCGGAGTGTTAAAGCGAGATACCTGATCATCGTTTCACCCTTAGCGGCGTAAGTACCCCGGATTTGATTGGATACAATCTCGGAGTCCGTAAATAGCTCAAGATGGTGGATAGCTAAGGATCGAGCGAGACGGAGCCCAGCGAGAACTGCCTCGTATTCTGCTTCATTATTGGTCACCTTAAATTTGAATCGGATGACGTACTTAACTTCAACTCCCTCGGGGTCAATGAGAAGCACCCCGGCACCACTTCCGCGAGTTGTGGATGCATCATCCACATATAATTGCCACTTACGAGGTGTGGGTTCAAGGGTAGCAGGGTGATGAGTACCATTGTCTGCAGAAGATTCATGATTATCCCCTGGGGTTTCAGCCAAAAAGTCTGCAAGTGCTTGACCCTTGATAGCTCGGCGGGGAAGAAATTGAATATCATACTCCCCTAATTCGACGGCCCACTTGGCGAGGCGCCCTGACACCTCGGGCTTGACAAGAATCTGATGGATGGGATGATTGGTCAGGACTCGTATTTCGCGCCCTTGGAAGTAGGGCCGCAAACGCCGAGCTGCCATGACAAGTGCGAGTACTGTTTTTTCCAACATGGAGTACCGTGTCTCTGCCCCGTGAAGTACTCGGCTTGCAAAATACACCGGATGCTGAACACCATTGACTTCTCGCACTAGAGCGGCGCTAATGGCTTCCTCAGCGGAAGCCAAATATACATAGAGCGGCTCTCCGGAGAGAGGAACTGATAGAGTGGGCAGTTGCTATATATGACTCTTTTGTCCGAGGCTTGTCATCAGTTCGCGCAATATATTGTCGCAAGAGACCTTTCCTTAAACAATCCTCAATTTCCTTGCTGAGCTCTCGACACTCTTCCGTCTCGTGTCCATGATCGCGGTGGTACGCACACCACTTTCCGCGGTTTCGCTTTTCAGGCGGAGCAGTCATCCGCGGACAGGGCCGTAAATCGTTCTTGTGAACAGAAAGAATTTCAGCTCGCGATTTTGTCAGCGAGGTGAATTGTGGAATATCACCCCGAGGTTCTGAACGCCCCGGGTTCAGACGAGAAAAGGCACTAGGTCGTGTGCTGGGCCCAACCTGCGCCCTGTCGGACTGCCGCTTGCTAGCATGTTTCTCACGTTTCCGACGAGTCTGCTCCTCGGCCTTAGCATATCTGCACACAGTATTAAACAGTGCCCGAGTTGTGACCGGTGGATTACGAACCAGCTCGGTGTAGAGTGGTCCGGGACGGAGTCCATTCATGAATGCATTGATGATAACATCATCCGAGCAGCTTCCTACCTTAAGACTCTCCGCGGTAAAGCGGTCAAGAAATTGGGTAACGGTTTCGCCGTCCCGTTGTTCCATATTCATGAGGTCAGCCAGGGTGGCCATGGGCTTCGCACGTGCTTCAAAACGCGCCCAAAAGTGCTCGGCAAGTTCTCTAAAAGAGGATATGCTATTGCGAGGGAGAGAATCAAACCAAACCCGAGCTTCATCCTGAAGATACTCGGGGAAAATCTTACAGTAATGGAGGGATGTAGTATGATCGCGGCTGAGCATGTTGTGCCTAAAAGCTCCAAGAAAATTGGCTGGATCCCCCGTGCCGTCGTAAGGGGGTATGGCAAGCCTTTTGAACCCTTCGGGAAGGGAGGTGGCCATGATTTCTTGAGAGAACGGTGTGATAATGTCCCCATTGGCATCAAGGCCTAGGATTCTGTCTAGTTCGACATTGCGTTGGACTCGCTCATACTCCTGAAGATCTAGAGTATGAGGATTGGCATAACGAACTCTTTTAGCCGCGTTAAGTGGACGGCGGCGATCGACATCTGCAGGTTCGTCGTTGCGCTGTCTTGAACCATTAGAACTCCCATGGTCCTCGGGAGAACCAGGACGCTCCCGTCGCCGATCCTGACGCCCGCGGTGCACCGGGTCTTGTCGATCGTGCGAGTGCTGACGATGTGGAGGCACTGCGGGATTGGTAGCGAGTCCGGCAGGTCCATCAGGATTCAGGCGATTGGCCGCCCAGTCTTGAAGAACATGAGCATGCTCTTGTAGGAAAGCCTGGAGTAATTCTGGAGTTATTTGAATATTAACCTGCGGCCGGGCGGCAGCGGGATTAGGGTTTTGCATGTCTTGCGGGGGCTGAGGTAAGAATTGGTTTCCCGGATTCATAATCGGGCCTTGGTTGCCCTGCTGATGAGATGTATCCCGCATCGGCGATTGCCTCGGCGGCAAAATTTGATCCACGGGTGGATCTTGGTTGACCTGATCACCTTGGCGAGACTGATTTAAGCGAGTAGTCACCATAGTTTATCAAATACAATGCTAATATCACAATCACTTACGGTTCCCACAGACGACGCCAATTGATAATGCACAATCCGGAACCCAAGAAACTCAACGAAAACCTATGCAGGAAATATGGAAAAACACAAGATATACGTGGTTCGATCCGGAGATCTACGTCCACGGGCTCAAAATAGCACCTGCCGAGGTGTTTCTTTCACTATCTTTTTGAGTTTACACGTAATAATTTCAGAATACAAAATGCGAACCCTAATTCCGAGTTCTCTTTTCATATTTATACTATCCCCTACTAAACCCTAACTAACTCCCTATTATCGCGCCTATTTTCCGCTGCATGGCGGTTGGGAGCGGATCGTGGGCCTTGAATCGCGGAATACGCCACAGGTTGGGCCGTGCCACAGTATCTGGGACGCGTACTTCTGGGCCGGTTAGTGGGCCGAGGTATTAACCCGACCCGAAGTGACTGGGTCATACCTATCAGACCAAGCGGGCCCCTATTTTCAAGAGCTTATTCAAGTTTTAAGTTCTAAACAGATATGATATATATTGAATTAGATAACCTTACTTCATGTAAAATAAACCATCTATAGCGTGGACATTTTTCTGTTCAAAATACCTTGCTAATTCTATATATATATATATATATATATATATATATATATATTTTCTTTTAAGTGTGATGATAAAAACACATTTTCGACTTTGTAGTTGATCGTAATCTTCGCTACAAAAGATAAAGTATCTTTTATTCAATTTGATATGGCGATTGGGGCTTGCAAGGGAGAAGGTGCCTCAAGTGTTTCCTCGGTGAAGTGGTTACCACCCCCATTGAGTACTCTTCGATTGGATGTGGATGTTGCTTTTGATGATGAGAAGGGTCATCATGAGGTTGGGTTCATTGTGCCGGATCATTTGGGTAAGGTTGTTGTGGCAACCTCACATAAAACTAGAAGACCTATGTCGGTTAAGGCTGTAGAATTGGAGGCCCTTTTGAGTGGGATACATTTTTGTATTGAATGTGGTTATGAACAAATTGTGGTTTACTCAGATTTTATGCTCGCTGTGCATCAGTCACGGAGCATGAGATTTCTATGGATTATTGTGACATTATATTGGACGAGATCCGAAAAAACTTACAAGGAGGCCAGATTGTTAGCGTGTTGCATATGAAGAGGAGTGCTAATAAAGTGGCGCATAGTTTGTCCCGTGTTTCTTTCTCATCTCCCATCTCGCTTGTTTGGATGGATAATGATGTTTCTTTTTTGGCTTGAAAAATTGTACTTAAGGACTCTTTTTAAGTAATAAGATTTTCTTTTTTTAACTGACTGTTGCTATAAAAGATACTTTATTTGAAGGCTTGATAACATTAAATTTTCTAGTAAGAAGTATTAATATACTTTTGCATTATTTTTTGTTTGAGAAGTACAATATCAAGGATCAAAACTAATAATTACAAGCAATACCTCTAGTATAAATAAGTAATACTTTTTAGTTAAAGAAGGACTATTATATATAAGAATAAACTATGCCAAAAAAATAAAGTAACTAAAAAATAAAATGAAATAAATAAATAAATCATTGAAAATAGGATAACAAAAATTTAAAAAATTAAAAGAAATGGAAGAATAAAAAATGTAATTAACAAATTTTTATTATTGGTTCATTTTTATTCTTAATATTTAATGGGTTAATTATCATAAAAATCACGATCTTTGGTCATATTTTCAATTACAACATGACTTTTAAAATCTATCAATGTTAGTCACCAACTATAATTCTTTTTCAATTACAACATCGGTTAATTTTTTTGACACTTGATTGTGTCTCCATCACCACCATTAGATGCGTCTGGACACGACCTTCATTTGCCCTCAATCAATTTCTCAATCCGTTAATTCTCATGTCGTTAATTGAGAGTCGAAGAAGTGACATCATAACTTCAATCACCGATGAACGACAATGAAATGACGGATTGTGAAATTGATGAATGGTAAATGACGGTTGATAAAGCGCGATCCATTATCAAGAAAATTCAAACCAAAGAAAAACCGATTGGAAAGATTATCCTACACAAAGAGAACACAGAACACAAGATATATGTGGTTCGATCCGGAGATCTACGTCCACGGGGAGAATAATGTCCCTTCCGAGGTCTTTTCTTTTCCTCTCTCGTTAGTCTTACAAGCTATCGTTTTAGAGTACAAGAGTCCGAACCCTCAAAACGTCCTTAATTCTACTATTTATATCATACAAATCACAACCCTAACTACATCCCTATAATTTCGGCCATCAAATTTGTCTTCGTGATTGAGAGAAGATCGTGGGGGGAATCTCCACTCCCCAATGCGTCGCTGCCGCAATCTCAATTACCAAATCTTCATGGTGATTGGGTAGGCCGTAATTGGGCCGATTGAACTGTTGGGCTTGTACTTCTGGACTGGTTAAGACTGATTGAACTGTTAGTGAGTCACACCTACCAGATGCCTCCCCCCCAAAGCCAAAGCGAGAAGCTTCGGCTTGAAGAGTAAATGAAGGTAGGGGGGAGCTGGTGTGAAGGAAAACCCGTTAGGATTCCGAGATGAAACAACAAGAAACCCCCGGGGTTAAGCAACCGGAGTTGAGAAAATGCGAAACCCCCGGGTCAATCAACCGGAGTTGAGAAACTGCGAAACCCCCGGGGTCAATCAACCGGAGTTGAGAAACTTCCACAACACGAGTGCTGAAGAAAATTGGGGCGCGTGACTGGTAGATGTGCACAGAATTCGAGTAGGCGCGTATGAAAACGGCGCATATTTTGAGTTTCGAGGCGCGTGCATTTCACGCGAGTATCAGAATCGTTAATTTTAAACCATTGAATCAGAACCGTTGCTGGAATTATAAGAAAAAGAGGGAAATCAAAACCCTTCACCTTCTTCACTTGCGGATAACTGAACCACGCATCAGGGAGATCAAAGATCTTGCAAACTTTGAAGATTATCACCTCTTCGACCAGAGAAAATAAGTAAGTATGTCTATCTCATCTTCATCTTCGTCTAGGGTTGAGGAAGTGGGCAAAGAAGGGGAGCCTTTTAGAGCGGCCCCTATACGGGTGATTTTCCCAGAAAATAGTGAGACTAGGAAGATCTACCGGGGCGATCAGGGAGAAATTAGAATGGAGGCAGTTAGTTTCCCCTATTGTGAGGAGGAGGTAGAAGAGTTCGAAGTAGCAGGAGTGGTGCCCAGTGTGACTGAGGCCCAAATCAGAAAATGGATTCCAAATTTCTTCTTGCCTTTCGACCTAGAATACATAATTCCCCAACACAAGGATAAGGCGTGTTGCCCTCCTAAAGGATTTATATCTATATATATAGACCAGCTGGCGGTAGGGTTGAGGTTTCCCCTATGGGATTTTTTGGTAAATTTGTTGGAGTTTTATGGAATAGCCCTGAGGCAGTTGGGACCCAATGCCATGAGGCAGGTGGTAGGATTTTTAGTTGAATGTAGTAAGGGAGGAGTGAAGCCCAGTGTTAGTTTATTTAGGTATTTCTTTCAGCTTAAAACGATGGGGAGGAATAAGGGTTGGTATTACCTTAACCCAAGGCCAGGTAAAAAATTCAAAGTAAAAAACCCTAGCAAAATAGAGGGGTGGAGAGGTAAATTTATATATGTTATGCAGGGCAGAGTACTGCCGAAGTGGCAGAGGTTAGAGGTAGTAGATAGTGCGCCGGCGGGGGACCCCAAAGGTGTAGATGTATTGAGGAAAGCAGGTGTCCTGGGGTTAAAATTTTCAGAAGAAGTCCTGGACGAGGCTGGGTTGAGCCCGTATTATTCCAAATGGACAGCTGGGACTTCGGAATCCCAGAAGGAGGATACCTCAGCTGAAACTAACTCAGAGGAGTCTCCAAGCGTAGCTGAGGTAGAAGAGTCTCAAGTCGGGGCAGAAATAGAGGGTAGGGCCTTTCTTTTTCGTATAAGTTGTGTAATAGTGAGTTGTAATATCTCTCAATGCATCCTGTGTCATGTGCAGTGGGCAAGTTCAAGAGTTCCGCAAAAAGGGGAGCCGGAACCAGCTCCGGTGGGCGAGGTGATAGATCCAGGACACCCGAGCTACAGAAAACCACGTCGGGGGGTGGTCTTGGAGACGACCACGAGGACAATGTTCCTCTATCGGGGCTGACCCCGAGCTCCAAGAAGAGAATGACATCGCCACCAACACCGCCACCTCCCAAGAAACCGCATGTGGTCCCTTCCCACGAGGTATGTGCGTTAATTATGCTGTGTTATTCGTCTTGTTGGCCCAAGATGACAATAAGAGAATGCAGGGACAAGGGAGAGCAACAACTTCGGCCGGAGCCGAATTGGAACAACTACTGGATCCAATCCGCGGGTTGGTGGGGAGACTTGAAAAAGAATCCCCAGAAATAGAGTGGCCGAACTGGAGGTCGAGGTCACCAAACTACGGGCCGGGTTTGCGGAGGCCCAAAAGAATGCCAAGGTGGCCCGAGACAGAGCGATGCTAGCTGAGAGAGCAGCGGCAAGACTGCGAGAGCAAGCTGTGGAGGTCGCCGTTGTCCAGAGTGACCTCGTGGCAGCTCAGGAAGAGCTGAAGAGAGCAGTCGAGGGCCAGGGAGTAATGTTAGAGGCTTTTACCGAAAAGTTATTGCAGACAGAAACTTTCCTGAAGTTTCTGAGCACATTTGTGGCGGCAGGCGACACGGCCACAAAGAGTGAGTTGCTGGAGGCTGTATATGACAAATACCCGGAGGTCGATGTATATGATGAAGACTTCGGGTATAACTATGATGTAGTGGGGAATGAAGACGGGGCATACTTTGAAGCGTTGACACAAGCACCAAAGTGGCCGCTGATTGAGGCCCTGGCCAAGAAGAACGTACTTTTGACTGCCGAGGTGATAAAACGCTGCAACGAAGACCAGGATAAGGATTTCTTGGGATTTTGCAATGGCTTTCACGTGCGGGAGTTAAGAAACAGAGCCCCCATCCCGCACAAAGGGGTCATAGTGCCAACGGTGACCTCTGGGGAGGAGAACCCGGCTGGAGGCTCCGAGAAAGCAATAGAGGCAACCGGGGACCCCGCAGTGCTCCCAGGTGTACCAGGGAACACCTCTACCCCTGGAGAGGTCAGTGACCCTCCGACTCATGACAAGCATATAGAATAGGCTATTTGTAAACAGATGTAGAATCCTTTGTAATATCTTGTTTTGTAATGAATCAGTTGTACTCTGAAGGAATGAATGACCATGAATTGGTTTTGTAATCTTCATGTGTCGCAACGCATGTTATCTTTAGCAATGTTTATGTGTCTGTGCGTACTTGATACGAAGATGTCCCCTCTGCTAGGGAAACGCCGAAAACCCATACGAGGTGATAAAGCAACTCAGGTCTTCGATAGCTTGGTTACAGAAAGACAGAGACGTCTGGATGTTGCAAGAGGTCCCCAGGCTATCGAAGAGGTTAGTATCAATAGAAAAGGAATGTGTGGAGGCAGAAGATTCTTGGACGAAAACTACGAAACAGATACGTCAGTATAAAGCAGAGTGTGTGCTGAAAGATATGGAATTGGAACAACTCCGCATAAACCAACAAGAATGCGAACACTGGCTTGTCGACAGCGGGCGGTTATCAGTCGACGAGGTTCGCGCCCGGAGAGCAGAAGTTCGGGGAGACGTCGAGCAACTGAGCAAGCAAGGCGATATCAATAACCCCGAACTAATCAGAAACCGGTTGGTGTTAGGATTTCTCTTGGAGCTGCAGAAGAAAATAGAGGCTCGCAACGATGCTTTCTACGTGGCGGAGCAGGAGAAACAAGGACGCAGCGATGTGAAGGGATCCCGGAGTAAGAAAGCAGGGACTGCTGTACGGAAGAAGGCTGGGTCCGGGGCCACCCTGTGGCTCCAAGAAACCCAGAGAAAACTCGCGAATCGAGGTCGGGTCTTCCCAAAGAACTCAAGAAGGTATGTGCGGAAGAGCTGGAGCCTAGTGGAACAACAGTTTCAGCCTTGGCGAAGGAGATTGACGAGATGTCGGGAGAGGGGTGGGATGCTGTGGAGTGGGCGAACACCCCGGGGGGTACGCGGAGAGCAAACCCGGTATCGCAAAAGACAAAGGAGCATCATCGGCGTAAAACTGGGGCATGCGTTACACAAACCTCAGAGAAAATGGACCCTCTGGCGCCGTTGGAGTGGGACCACACAGAGTGGGACAACATGTCGGGCCCGAGTAGGAGATCAAGTCAACCACGAACAAGCCATGGTCCGCAAGGGACGGTTGACACGCCCAGGACCGGGGTCCTCGACCGAGGCAATGCAGGATTGCAATGTAGTACTCAGGAGGCTTCCCGAAGGACTAGAAGTAGTCGATCGAAAACGAAACGACGAGGCTTTGCATTCTGGTTCAGAGAGGACTAAAAAAAGTAACAATAGGACGTGGTGTAGGGGAATGCTTGATGAAATAATGCATTGAAAAATGTTTATTATTTACTTTATTCATTATTGTGATCCTTTGTGTAGAAAAAATGTATGATGTATACTATTGGGAAATAATTTTTTTTTTTAAATGACCATATGAAGGGTATACATATATTCTTTGTGTTCGATATAAAGCAGACAAAATCTTGTTTGGAAACAAAGTAACTGACCACATCGAATGGGACGAAAGAGTGAAATGAGATTAAGTCCGGAGATAAATTAATGACGCCTCGGAAGGATCAGTAAGTGACTTGTATCCTTCGGTCGGATTAGGGAAGAGTGAACCAAAGTCCTAAGACTTGGACATTTACCCCGGACGGATCAGGCAGGGAAGTAATTGAGTCCGGGGACTTGTTCTATACTCCTAACTGGTCAGAAGATAGAAAACAAATGTTCGGAAACATTTGATATAATGACACCGGGGTGTCCCCGCGGTATCGTAAACAAGCAATATAAAGGTAAAACAGGAGATTTTATTAAGTAAAAATTGTCGGAACAATGTCAAATTGCAAACTGATATTTAAGAGATAGGGAGCAAAAATAAAACTAACAGTTTTAGAGAAAAAAAATTCGAAGGTTTGTCACATGCCAAGTACGAGGCACTGGGGTGCCATCTATGCGTTCGAGCTGGTAACTCCCGAGAGAATGAACGGCAACCACACGATAGGGTCCTTCCCAAGCCGCATGGAGTTTGCCTTCGGGAGCGATTTTGCTGGCAGAATTGCGTCGGAGCACGAGGTCGCCGACTTGAAACTGTGTCCCACGAACTCGAGCATTGTAGTATTTTGTTGTTTGCTGTTTATACCTGGCTTGTCGAATAAGTGCCTGTTCCCTGCGATATTCCACTTCGTCGAGGTTAGTACGGATTGCTTCTTCATTAGTTTCCGGGTCGATAGTCAATAACCTAGGGCTGGGTACCCCAATTTCTACCGGGATGACAACCTCAGAGCCGTAGGTTAGGCTGAAAGGAGTCTCGCCTGTAGAAGAGTGAGGCGTAGTACGATAAGCCCATAATACTTGAGGTAGGGTATCAGCCCAAAGCCCTTTAGATTCGCCCAAGCGCTTTTTGATGCCGTCAACAAGTGTTCTATTCGTCACCTCTACTTGACCATTAGCCTGGGGGTGAGCCACAGAAGTGAATGCCTGTTTAATGTGTAACTCTTCACACCAAGAGCGGAAAGGGTCGTTTGCAAACTGTTTTTCATTGTCGGAAACAATGGTGCTAGGAATACCGAATCGGCAGACAATATTTTTCCACACGAAATTAAGAATTTCCCTACCAGTGATGGTGGTAAGCGGTTCGGCTTCGACCCACTTGGTAAAGTAATCCACAGCGACCACTAAAAGTTTAAAACCTCCTGGAGCCACAGGGAAAGGACCCACGATGTCTATGCCCCATTAAATGAAAGGCCATGCAATCTGTATGCCTACCAGCTCGGTTTGAGGTAAGTGCTTTATCCGTGAGTGCCGCTGACACTTTTCACATTTTGACACTAAGTCATGTGCATCGTTAAAAAGAGTAGGCCAGTAATACCCCCACCGTAATGCCTTCTTAGCTAGAGTTCGGGAACCAATATGGCTCGCACAGGAGCCCTTGTGTAATTCCCGGAGGATATAATCAGCTTGGACGGGGTCAAGGCATCGAAGACTGGGCTGGAGGTAGGATTGTCTGTATCCCCATCATGGAGTGTATACTTCGGTGCTTTCAAGATGATCTGGCGAGCCCGTGCCTTGTCATCGGGTAGAGTCCCATCCTGGAGGTATTGGACAATGGGTGTCATCCAAGTGGGTTCAGCATCAGTGATCACCGAGATAATCTGTTCATTGATGGACGGATGGGATGCCTCTTCTACAAGTATGTCCGGAGATATGCTAGAAGGGGCCGCGGAGGCCAGCTTACTGAGAGTATCAGCCTTTGTGTTCTCTCCTCGGGGAATCTTGTGGATATCAGCGAAGGAAAATGTGAGCAAGAGTTTTTTGGTTAAAGCTAAGTACATTTTCATGGTTTCCTCCTTTGCCGCATATGAGCCATTGATTTGGCTAGAGACTACCTCCGAGTCAGTATATATTCGGATGTGTGAGGCTCCTAGAGTCTTTGCGAGGCGAAGGCCAGCAAGAACCGCCTCATATTCGGCTTCATTATTCGTGACTTTGAATTTGAAGTGCAGAACATACTTGACTTCTACATCGTCGGGCCCATTGACAATGACCCCAGCACCACTTCCCCGGGTGGCGGATGCGTCATCTACATGTATATGCCATCGCTTGGCCTCGATGTCAAGATCAGTAGGTAGGATGACCTCAGGATGCGGGTTGGACTCAGAGTCATCAAAGGGAGCCTCACAAGAAAATCGGCTAGGGAAGAAATTGGATATCATGCTCTCCCAGCTCAATTGCCCATTTAACTAGTCGGCCGGAATGATCGGGCTTACTTAAGATCTGACGGATTGGTTGGTTCGTGAGGACGTTAATAACATGCCCCTGAAAATAGGGACGGAGGCGGCGAGCTGCCATAACCAGTGCTAATACCGTCTTCTCGGCTATGGAGTACCGAGTTTCCGCTCCTTGTAAGGCTCGGCTAGCAAAATATACGACCTTCTGAGTCCCTCGGTCTTCACAGACAAGGGCTGCACTGATGGCTTCATCGGATGTGGATAAATATATATATAGGGGTTCCCCGGCAATTGGTGCAGAGACAGTAGGGAGCTGGCTGATGTGCTGCTTTAGGGCCACCAAAGCTTCTTCACATTGGGGAGTCCATTCGAATCTTTTAGCCTGCCTCAGAATTTTAAAGAAAGAAAGTTGTCGCTCGGCTGCTTTAGACAAAAACCGATTCAGTGCAGCTAGTCGCCCAGTAAGGCGTTGAACATCTTTTTCCTTTTCAGGTGTTTTGAGATTAAGTATATCTCGAATTTTGGAGGGATTTGCCTGAAGCCCCTGAGGGGAAACCATGTATCCCAAGAATTTCCCGGAACCGACCCCAAAGGTGCACTTGGCCGGATTTAATCGGAGATTGTGACGTCTGAGCACGTCCAATGTTTCAGCGATATCCCGAGCACATGTATCAAAAGTACGACTTTTGATAACGAGGTCATCAACATAAACCTCTATATTTCAGCCAATCTGGTCCCGGAAGACGTGATCCATCAATCGTTGATAAGTGGCCCCGGCATTCTTAAGCCCGAAGGGCATTTTCTTATACGCAAAAATGCCGAAGTCTGTTATGAAGGCCGTTTTAATTGCATCCTTCCGGTCCATGTAAATCTGGTGGTATCCTTTATAGAGGTCCAAAAAGCAAAGTGCGGGGTGTCCAGTAATGGCCTCGGCCTTTTGGTCAATCGAAGGTAGTGGATAGCAGTCCTTCGGGCAGTATTTGTTTAGGTCAGTAAAGTCCACACACATCCTCCACGTATTATCAATCTTTTGAACCAAGACAGGATTTGCTAGCCAGGTTGGATAATGAACTTCAAAGAGGATATCTGCCTTCACAAGCTCTTCAACCTCTACGCGGGTAGCAGTTTTCCTGTCCGCAGCAAACTGTCTACGTTTCTGCTGTACTGGTTTGACTGTTGGATCAATATTCAGTTTGTGGGTGATTAAGTCTGGCGAGACACCTGGCATGTCCAAGGGTGACCAGGCGAAGACCTCGGAATATTCGCGCAATGTCTGAATAATGGCGCTGTGAAGTAGAGGTAAATGCACTGCACCGACCTTAACGGTCTGCTCGGGCTTGGTCGGATCGAGTGGTACCTCAACTACCTCGTTGCTAAGAGGCTGAGTCGAGGTCGAAATGAGTCCCGGGGTATCTATTTGAAACTGAGGACTGGCAGCAGGCGTAGTCCACTGTTTGAGTGCAATGTGCATACACTGTTTAGCCATCTTTTGGTTGCCACGGACGGCAATTGCTCCGTAGGGTGAAGGACACTTCATCGTCAAGTGATACGTGGAACAGATAGCTTGTGCAGGGGTAAGCCAATCTCGCCCAAGGATCATATTATAAGGTGATGCAGATGACACCACATAAAAATCAACAAAAATAGTTTTGATGGCAGGATGAGTACCTACCGAGGCTGCGAGATTAATGATCCCTTCCGCCTTGACTTCTCCCTGTGTAAATGTCTGTAGAGGTCCTGGTGCAGGTCGGAGCAGATTACGAGATATACCCATTTTTTGGAAACAATCTGAGAAAATAACACTCACAGCGGCACCATTATCAACATATACCCGTTTGATGATAATATTTGCAATGATGATAGCGTCAGTGTGAGGTGTGCGCTCGGGTACTGGGTCGTCTTCGGTGAAGCTAACTACTTCGGTTTTGTGGAAACGTTTGTGGCAGGGCTCCTCGGGAGGAGGCCTACGAGCTTCTGCAATAAGAGCTTTGCGAGAAGTTCCTGCTGGCTGCGCGCCATAAATCATATGAATGACGCTATTAACAACACGATTTGAAGGATTGTTCCCTTCCTCTTGAGGGGGGGGGGGGGCTGGCAATAAGCGAGGTTGTTGCTGCTGAGTATTCTGCCTATTTCCCTGATCATGCTTAGGGTAGTTGTTGTTCCTGGATCGATTATTCTGCCATTGTGACCGACCTTGTTGTTGGCCTCGATTATTATAGCCACCCCGATTTTGTTGCTGGTTGCCACCTCTGTGCTGTTGCCGATTATCGAGTTGAGCAATGTACTGGCGAAAATAGCCCTGTTTTATACACTCTTCAATTTCTTTGCTGAGTTCTCGACATTCTTCCGTATCGTGCCCGTGGTCATGGTGATAATCGCACCACTTGGTGCTATTTCGTTTGTCTGCCGGCGCAGTCATACGAGGGCAAGATCTCAGGTCAGCCTTGTGGATGGCATGTATCTCGGTTCGGGACCGATTCAAAGGTGTGAGCTGAGGTAGATCGTTACGGGGTTCTAATCGCCCTCTGCTTAGCCGGTTAAAGGCGCTGGTGCGAGTGTTAAACCCGGATTGTCCTTTATCTGTCTGTCTCTTAGCAATAGACTTTTCCCTCTTGCGCCGGGTTTGCTCGTCTGCCTTGGCGAACTTACCAACCACATGATAAAGAGCTCGGGTAGTGGCTGGAGTATTACAGGCAAGCTCGGTATACAGTGGTCCAGCGCGTAATCCATTCATGAAGGCCGTGACAATAATGCTGTCAGGCTGACTTCCCACTTTCAAGCTTTCAGTTGTAAAGCGTTCCAGGAACTGAGAGATGGTTTCTCCTTTTTGTTCAACATTCATCAGATCGGCCAAGGTGGACATGGGCTTTGCTCGTGCTTCAAAACGCGCCCAAAAGTGTTCGGCAAGCTCTCTAAAAGAGGATATACTATTGCGGGGAAGGGAGTCAAACCAAACCTGGGCCTCGTCCTGAAGATATTCAGGGAAAATCTTACAGTAGTGAAGAGACACGGTATGATCTCGACTGAGCATATTGTGTCTAAAGGCCCCTAGGAAGTTGGCCGAGTCTCTAGTTCCATCATAAGGTGATATAGCAGGTCGCTTGAACTCTTCGGGAAGGGGTGTAGCAAGTATTTCTTGGGAGAATGGGGTGATAATGTCTCCGTTGACATCAAGACCTAGAATCCTGTCTAGTTCAACATTACGTTATACCCGCTCATACTCCTGGAGATCTAAGGTACGGGGATGGTCGTGGCGAGCTCTTTTAGCCGCGATAAGGAGACGGTGTCGATCGGCATCGGCAAGTTCTTCATTGTGTTGCCTTGACCCATTAGAACTCCCATGGTCCTCAGGGGAACCAGGTCGCTCTCTACATCGATCTTGTCTCACATTATGTATAGGATCTTGTTGGTTAGGCGGGTTTCGACTAGGTGGATATGCTGCGGGATTGACGGCATTTCCAGCAGGCCCATCGAGGTTCGAGCGATTGGCTGCCCAGTCCTGGAAGATATGAGCATGTTCTTGGATAAAGGCCTGGAGCAATTCCGGGGTCATTTGAATATTAATTTGCGGCTGTGTAGCGACGAGATTAGGATTTTGTACACCTCGTTGGGGCAAGGGTAGGATTTGGTCGTCCGGATTCACGAGTAGATCTTGATTGCCCTGATTGTGAGGTTGATTTCTCATCAGCTGTTGCCTCGGCGGCAAAGTTTGGTCCACGGGTGGATCTTGGTTGGCTTGATCACCTTGGCGAGATTGAGTTTGGCGTGTGGTCACCATGGTGTAACAAGTGCAGTATCAATATTTTGTTCGTTTTCCACAGACGGCGCCAATTGATAAAGCGCGATCCGTTATCAAGAAAATTCAAACCAAAGAAAAACCAATTGGAAAGATTATCCTACGCAAAGAGAACACATAACACAAGATATACGTGGTTCGATCCGGAGATCTACGTCCACGGGGAGAATAATGTCCCTTCCGGGGTCTTTTCTTTTCCTCTCTCGTTAGTCTTACAAGCTATCGTTTCAGAGTACAAGAGTCCGAACCCTCAAAACGTCCTTAATTCTACTATTTATATCATACAAATCACAACCCTGACTACATCCCTATAATTTCGGCCATCAAATCTGCCTTCGTGATTGAGAGAAGATCGTGGGGGGAATCTCCACTCCCCAATGCGTCGCTGCCGCAATCTCAATTACCAAATCTTCATGGTGATTGGGTAGGCCGTAATTGGGCCGATTGAACTGTTGGGCTTGTACTTTTGGACTGGTTAAGACCGATTGAACTGTTAGTGGGTCACACCTACCAACAGTCTTGTCCATGTGCATCTAATGGTGGTGATGTCGACACAATCAGGTGTTAAAAAAATTAGTCAATGTTATAATTGAAAAAAAGTTATAGTTGGTGATCAGATAAGTTTTAAAAGTCATGTTGCAATTGAAAATTGGACCAAAGGTAGTGATTTTTTTTTTTTTTTTTTTTTTTTTTGTAATTAACCCATATATAATTAACAATAGAGGTTTTAAGTAATTAGTATAAATTAGTAATAATTATGAACATTAACTAATTTATCTAATAGATAATTATTCATATAACTAATTTATTTGGTTTAATAAATAAAATATGAAATCAATTTGTGGAGCGGGTGAGGATTAAGCACGCAACCTCGTCACTCTCATTCAAGGAGCTCGCCATCTAGACAAGGAATATTTATTGTTCATGTTCTCGCTACTTTGTCTCTATGTTAAACATTTCACAACAAAAAGAATAATATAGAAAAACAAAAAAAGTCGACTTCATCAATGGTATTTATATGTAATTTTTGGACATAAAATTATGGCAAGAATAGTATAAATGTATGTAATATGCTTATTTGCCCTATATATTGTGTGCATTTAACGTGTTCTTTTATTTTATAGTTTTTTTTTACGTAATTTTCGGTCCAAATTCAGTTTTCTCCAAACTTAACTTAGTCCATGCACTTCAAAAATTACCTTAAGACGCTATATATTGATGCATTCAGTTACATTCCATTACATCATAAATACATACTCATATACCTTCAAATTTAGGGATTTAAAAAGGTCGAGTAGGATAGGGGTATGCTTCTTTCATACCTTCCCCTATTAGATTCGGATACCCTCTACGTGGCCAGTCTGTACTGTTACCTCCACCAGCTCCTTCGTCGCCTGCCTCCTGCATCCGGCCTCGACCTTCAGGCACCGCCCTTTGACAACACTTTTTGGCGGTGCCCCCAAATTCAAATAGTACAAATTATCGGTCGGGGACCAACTCTCGGTCAATGCTCAACAACAAATGCAAAACTGCCTTGGCTCCGAAACAACATTGCAACCTTTGAACAAGACATGATTGCCCTGGTCGCTAACGAGACGGCTGCTGTGCACTCCCAGCTGTGAGTTTTGAATATATACTAGTACTAGATTGCAAAAACTTAAAAACAAATTAAAACAAAAAGAAATTTCATGAATTAAAAAAGATTGTATTCGGGAGATCTTTGAAATGCAGCATCATCTTTTTGCTATTCAATACCATCGTTTTGCAGAAATTTAGTATCATAAATTCACCAACATCTAATTTTGAAGTCGATATTCAACATCTAATTTTGATATATAGAAAAAAAATTAAGATACCGATACCATAATTTCATAAAAATTAACATCTAATACACAAATTTATTGACTCTCAATAAGAAATCAATCGCAAAAAACTAAATAAGAAAAATAAATCTGAGGAAAGAAAAACAAAAAGTTCTTACATTTTTCGTCGCTGCCTTAGAGTGTTGTCAAAGGACGGCGCCTGAAGGTCGAGGCCGGAGGCGGGCGGCGGAGGAGTTGGTGGGGTAACAGTACAGACTGACCATGCAGAGGAACTGTTCTTCTAAAGTTAATTTTTCTTTTTATTTTCCAGCCTTAAGGAAAAGGCTGCCACGTGGAAACTTTTTATTGGACTCGAAGAAGAGTCGCTGACGGCCGCGGATAGAAGGTAGCGGACCTGATCAAAACTGTATCTTTGACTACGCTTGTTTATTAATTCTGAAATTTATGACTTTATAATAACTTTAATATTTACATTCAGTCCATAAATTGTTCAATCTATTTTCAGTTTACAATTTGCTTTTAATTGTTTAATTTGCTTAGTCCAGTTTAAATTTGATTAATTAAGAACATCAAATAAACACCATCAATATCCTAGATAAATTAGTACTGAAACCATTGTAGTATTTTGATTAGGGCATCTTCACTAATCTCTATCCTAGCTAGATAAATCAGTACTAAGAAGATGGCTGACTAATTCTTATTTTAAGCATCTTATAAGCTCCTACATCTTACAAGTTGTTTCAAGAGCTTATAATATATAATTTTTCAAGAGCTTATAAGTAAATAACGTGTTTGGGTATAAGAGTTCATAAGCTTGCAATTGAATGAAGCGATTTGACTATGAATTTGGGAGACTAATTTAACTATCAAACATACATTTTGATTAGTGTTAGAATTGTGTGTATTATGTGTCGTGTGTCAAAAGTGTGGTGTGTGTGTGTGTGAAGTTTTTGTATAATGTGTGTGTTGTGTAGTACGAGTGTGTGTATTGTGTATGAAGTGTGTGTAGTGTGCGTGAAGTGTGTGCAGTGTGAGTAGTGTGAGTGTTGTGTAAAATGGTGTAGTATGTGTGTTGTGTGTGAAGTTTGTACAATGTGTGAAGTGTGTGTGATGTATGTGCAATATGTGTGTAGTGTGTGTGAAGTCCGTGCAGTGTGTGAATTGTGTGCGAAGTGTGTGTAGTGTGTGAAATGTGTGCATTGTGTGAAGTATGTGCAGAGCGTGTGTATTGTGTGCAGCGCGTGAAATTTGAGTTAACTATTACGCTTTAAAAAAAACAAAAAAGATGAACTAGAGGAACTTATTTATTTTGGAGATTATAAGCTCTAAGAGCTTATTTTTACGTCTTATAAATTGGTTAACATCTTATTTTGCCAAATACATTTCAAGAGGTTATAAGCTCCCAAACATCTTATAAAATGTTTTGAGGAGCCCATAAACTTAGCCAAAGACTCTCTACACCCACTGTAGTATTTTGATTAAGGCGTCTTCATTGATCTTGCTAGAATACAACATTGCTCACTGTCTACGCCATGCACTTATGGTTTAAGTTGTTAAAGATGTAGGCAATTACAATGCAGACTTGATATTGTTGTCTTTAATTTATTTTTATTCCATACAATATTATTTATTGTGTTAGAATATGATTGTTTTGCTAGATTAGATTGATCACTTAATATTAGCAATTTAGCATACACGAATTCGTGTACAGAACTTGGGAGATGAGTACATGATGGTCAAATAAAGCGTAACACAATCATTCAACTGACAGGGAGGTTGATAAAGATTATATATGAGGGTATTTCTTAGGCACTATTTAGGAGTTGTATACACGTGCTTAAGCGGAAGATTGGTCTGTTGTATATAATCAACAATTCAATCGCACGGTGAAGGGAATTGAGATACACCTAGCGAAACATCATAATAATAAGAATGGATAAACTTGATGATTATCTTTCATTACACTTGTTAATTGATTCTGAAATTTATGACTCTATCGTAACGTTAATATTTACTTTCATTCTATAACTTCAATCTGCTTTGATTTACTATTTGTCTTTGACTATTTAATTTGTTTAGTCCATGTTTAAATTAGATTAAATAAGAACTCCAAATCAAAGCCATTAGTATTCTGGATAAATCAGTACTAAATGCAATGTAGTATTTTGATTAAGGCATCTTCAGTGATCTTTATCTTAGATAAATCAGTACTAAGTGGGTATTTGACTAAGCTTATTTTAAATATTTTTTAAGTTATTATATCTTATAAGTTGTTTCAAGAGCTTATAAGATGTAATTTTCAAGAGTTTATAAGTGAATAAAGCATTTAGTTATAAGAGCTTATAAGCTTGCAATTGAATGAAGTGATTTAACTATGATTTGGGGAACCAATTACAAAACTACTATCAAACACACATTTTTATTACTGTGGGAAGTATGTATAATGTGTGGTGTGTGTGTGTGTTTTGATTGGACTTCATTAATTAATTACTTATGGATTATTATTAATTAATGGGTGGGGTGAGTCCACTTAAGCCATCCAAATATTATATAGGAGAGCCTATTAAGAATATCCGAATGAAAATTTAATGGAGAATATATAAGAAGGACTTATTTTAGGAACTGTGATTTTCCTAATCCCTTTGATTGAGTAACATACTCAATCAAGGGATAAGTCAACCTTTACGTACCCTCTTTGAGAATGAAAATAACTCATTCCCAATACAGGTTCTTCACTCTCAATGCAATCTCATCATACATACACTCTTGGCAATATTGGATTATGGAAAAAGAAACAAAGTCCAAATGGCTTAGAGGGTGTTTGGCTAAATTTATTTTAAACATCTTATAAGCTCCAACATCTTATAAGTTGTTTCAAGAGCTTATAAGATGTGATTTTTAAGGAGCTTATAAGTTAACAAAGTGTTTGGATAAAAGAGTTTATAAGCTTGCAATTGAATATAATGATTTAGCTATAAATTTGGGGTCTAATTTAAAATTAATATTAAACGCACATTTTGATTAGTGTGTGAGATGTGTGTAGTGTGTGAAGTGTGTGTAAGTGTGAATTGTGTGTGAAATTTGAGTGTAATAATTAAGATTTTAAAAAATAAGATGGAAATAAGTTGGGGTATAACAACTTATTTTTTTTAGAGCTTATAAGTTCTTAGAGCTTATTTTTGTGTCTTATAAGCTCTTGAACATCTTATTTTGCCAAACACTTTGCAAGAGCTTATAAGCTCCTAAACATCTTATAAGATGTTTTTAGGAGCTTATAAGCTCAGCCAAACACCCTCTTAGTCTTGATCAAGGATATCACAACGTGTAGATCTCAACAAGGTTAAGAGAAAAACTACGCTTCACATATAAGTATTAATCTTGGATTTATGTTTATGGAATTGCATATATGTTCGTAGGATTCCAATAGTGTGCATTGTGTGTGTGTTGTGTGTGTATTGTGTGTAGAGGTGTCAAAACGGGTCGAGCCCATTGGGCCAGCCCGCCCCGCTATACATAATAGGTGGATTGGGTTGGATATTTAGAGGCCCGTTGAAAAGCGGGCCCAAACGGGCTGGGCCGCGGGCTAGGCGGGTTGGGGGCGGGCTAGCCCGCTTAAAAAAAAAAAAAAATTAATGAAATTTAGTACTACTACTAGGGTTCAAATGGGTTAGCCCACTTTAAAAAAATTAAAAAATAATGATGGAGATGGAGAAGAAGAAAATGAAGATGATTTTGATGATGTAATGGTTAATGAACTCTACTATACTTTCACTTTGTGAACTTTTTATTTTTATATGTTGGATTTCGAATTATTGATTATGGACCTATCACCTATGATGGATGTGATGAATGTTTGTGAACACTTTACATTATTTAATAGCTATTATATAATAAAAATGGTTAAAAAAAAAAGTCAAAAAAAGGTGGGTTGGGTTGGGATTTGAAGGCCCGCCATATAAACGGCCCGCCCCGCCAAATGGTGGGTTAAGGTGGGTTGTAGGCCGGTCCGCCCCGCCAACCCGTTTTGACATCTCTAATTGTGTGTAAAGTGTGTGCAAAGTATGTGCATTTTTTGAAGTGTGTGCAAAGTATTTGCAATGTGTGTATAGCATGTGAAATTTTTGTGTACCTATTAAATTTTAAAAAATACAATGAATTATAGAAACTTATTTAGAGGGTGTTTGACAGCGCTTATAAGATCTTTAAAAGAACTTATAAGATGTTTAAGAGCTTATAATGTTGAAGAGATTTTATAAGTTATTTGATCCAAACACTTCTATAACTTATTTTAAAATAAGACCATACAACTTATAAACTCTAAAAACATCTCATAAGATGTGAGAGTTTATAAGATGTTTTAAATAAAATTAACCAAACACCCTCTTATGTTGGAGTTTATAAGCTCTAAGTGCTTATTTTTACGTCTTATAAGTTATTTAATATCTTTGTCAAACACATTTCAAGAACTTATAAACTCTCAAACATCTTATAACATGCTTTAAGGAACTTATAAGTTTAACCAAACATCCCCTAAACCCACTATAATATTTTGATTAAGGCGTCTTGACTGATTTCTTTAGAATATGACATTATTGTTCCACTAACAACTACCCCATGCATTTATAGTTTAAGTTGTTAGACATGTGGGCGATTATGAATCGTGAACTGGAATCAGTCGGGCTAAGTGAAACTTGTTCTATTTTACAATTGAGCAAAAACTTGGAGTTCATATTAGTAGAAATATAATTAAATGTTAAAGTACTTTATATTTAAGTTATTAAATAATTTTTAATTGTTATTTTATTAAATTCTTGATTTTTTAAATATATTTTTGTACCCATATAAGTATTTATGTAAATGAAAAACAGTTTAAAATCTAGTTAAAACTCGGTGTAGAAATTTAGACGCTAGTTTGTATATTTTCCCCAACTTATTTTAACAATTTAAAAGTTTGTAAGGGTCTGCTTGGTTGAGGGATTTAGGAGTAAAAAATGAGAATGAATGATGACTCATTTTCATTTATGATATTTGGTACATAAAAAATAAGATTAACCCCTCATTCATACCCATTATCATTATTATTGATAATTTACAACCCAGAAGATCCTAAATAAGTTGGTAGGATAAAAAGTGGAGTACAAATAAATCCCGGCAGTGAAATCAGCTGGATTTGTTCCCACTTTATAACAAGAGACAAACAAGAATTATGAAGTCATAAAGAATAGGCCTAAATGATTGGTAAAAGACGATCACACCCCACCGCTCAAACAAAACTATAAGTTGACTTTCAACTCATTTCCAAAATAGAGTCAGAGAGGGTACATTTGTCCTTTTGCAAAAGGACGTATCGGAAAAGCACAAAAGTCGCATTGAGACGACGCCGTTAAGCGGCCACGTCGTGAGACAACTGACGAGGATCCACATATGGACACTAATCATAAACGCAGGACGGGTCACCCTTGGATTCATTGGAGTGGACATTGAGTTGTGCCACATCCATACTTAATCTGGTTTTTGCACATTCAAGCTAGGAAACTCCTTTTTTTTCTTCTTTTTATTCAATGTATTCCTGGTAGTGGTTATTGGGCTCTATAACTTTTTGTATAAACTGATCCCACTTCCGGATTGGTTGTAATCATTCTCTTGTAATTCTTGTATTTGTATTATGATCAATTCATTAATAAAATCAAAATAAATATATTCCTTATAGTGGTGAGGTCGGTAGAAATTGAACCATAATTAATTGATTGAATTACAAGATGCTCTACTAATTAAATACAATCAATTCTCTGTTCATTTTAGAAGAGATTAAACTATTAGATAATTAGGGTGTGTTTACTTAACGTTGAGAAATGTTGAGTCAAACTTAAAAGAGGAAGCCAATGAATCTATTTTATTTAGATTTATTCTCCTCAATTAACCATAAATAAACATACCCTTAATTATTGTTGGCCCAGGTCAAAACAAAAAGGTCCGTTATAGACCAGTCTCAATGAAATCGTAGTTGCATACCATTGATGACTATAATGTGTCTTAGTTAAAAATTTATATATATCCAATTTAACTAGAGAAATCTAAGTTTAACAATACTACACTAAATCTTATCTACTTATGATATTTTGTCTAATTAAATCGAAATTGATTTGAGAGTTGGAGTCCCCGCATAGGAATACTCTCCATGTGGTCTTTGCAAGTCCAACAAATTAAGTTCGCGCAATCTAGAACGAAGAAGATAAAAATCTTGCAGGCCCAATATATTGAGTTCACACAATTCAGAACAAAAAAGATAAAGATCTGATTACGGATATTTTGTTACGCGTCACGCATATCTTAAGAAATGATTAATTAAATACGAATAAATTAATATACCCTTAAGTGATATATTAATGATTAGTGACAAACATTATTTTGAAAAGGTGATCTCATATACCTTTCTCTTGTTTCCTTAATCTTTTCTTCTTTTCTCTCTATTGTGCAAGTAGTTTTCTTTTTCTTTTCCTATCGTGTAAGTCTTATTTTGAAAGAACTTACACAATTGGGAAGAGGCGTTCCATAGGTAACTTGCATGATCATGAAAGAACTTATACGATAGAAGAAAAAGCTTAGAAGATTAAAAAAAAAAATACACGGAAAAAAAGCTTACACCGAAAAATAAAAAAATTTACAAGATTTTAGTGTTTGTGTATCGTTTTTTTCTTCCTGTAAGCCTTAGTTGAATGTGTGACCTACTTTATTAAGGTTGCGTTTACTTAAGGCCGAAGAAGATTGGTATACTGTAGATTGTAGAAAATAAAGTGAAAAAACAAGGTTGTGTTAAATAAATGGGTGTTTGATGTTTTTGGTTAAAGATTGAGTTGAGGTTTGTTCTTAGTGTAAAATATAATAAAAATGTGATATATTGTGTGTAAATATATTGTCAGCAACCCCAGAAGAAACATGACCCGTTTGGCTTAATCTTCAATAAATTGAGTCAAGTGATAAGGAAACATGCCCTAAAAATAAACTTTGTAAAACGGATATAAATGAATTTTTTTATACTTGTGAACAAAAAAGATTTTTTGCAACCCCCATCCCCAGATGTCCTTGTAATTTCAGTTCTACAATCGAGTATCAAGCAATCAATTTAACAACTTGTGTAAAAAATAATGCAGTATTTAAACTTTTTCGAGAAAACACACATGATTCAAGCTGTATCAACACGTTAATACTCTAAAATCATGATACTGTGTAACTGGATCAGTTATAAATTACACACGAACTCACTATTTGATTTGAAACAAAATCTTATTCTTTTCTTTTTTAGAAGTAGAACACACGATTCAGAAACTAACATCTAATACTATAAAACTATGATAATTTTGGGTATAATAAAACTAGTTATACAATATCATAATGAAACTGAAATAAGAACTTGCAATCATCTTATGAGATTCTTTGCTCTAAAATTTTCTAAAGCTACAATTATTTGAGATAATTAAGAGCATGCTTGTTATATATCTCTAGCTATATATAAACAAATTATGTCATAGAAATTAAATATTAGGAATGGATGACATAACCGATTTGAATAGAGATGCCACTTATTTTTTATCATTTGATACCACCAAGCTGTCATTACCTGACTACAACAATTGTTATATATTATATTTTTTGTGTTCATTATTTTAAATTTGTTGTTATATTATAAATACTTAATGCATGGAATATGTTTTTGGTAGGTATATTAGTTAAAGCACAAGTTCCTTATGAATAGAAAATCCGGCGTACAAAACGACTTCTCTTCTTAATCAGTCCTATATACAGCAGCTTCTGTTATTCATCCAAACAGTACCTTAAAGACATGAGCAGACAATCGTCTCTTATCTTCATCGTCATCTTCATCTTCTGTCCAACCCTGCACCTTCTTGCAATATCAGACCTTGATATTCTACTAATGCTCAAATCATCCCTCATCGGGCCCTCGGGTTCGGGCCTCCAGGACTGGGTTGCGCCGCCGCCGCCCTCTCCCTCCGCTCACTGTTCATTTTCCGGCGTCACGTGCGACGCAGACTCCCGCGTCGTTTCACTCAATGTCACCGCCGTCCCACTCTTCGGCACTCTTCCAAGGGAGATTGGGCTTCTCGACAAGCTTGTAAACCTAACGCTCGCCGCCAGTAATCTCACCAGCTCTTTACCTAGAGAATTATCCAGGTTAGCTTCGTTGAAGTATCTGAATCTCAGCTTCAACGCATTCGACGGAAATTTCCCGGATAAAATGGTGCTGAAGCTCACTGAGCTCGAAGTATTCGACGTGTATAATAACAATTTCGTCGGAGAACTCCCCGTGGGGTTTGTGAAGTTGGAGAAATTGAGGGTTCTTAATCTCGCCGGAAATTACTTCTCCGGCGAAATTCCGGAGATTTACTCAGAGTTCAAAAGCTTAACGTATTTAGCTTTGCAAGGAAACAGCTTGACAGGAAAAATTCCGGCGAGTTTGGCCATGATTCCGAATCTTCAGGAGCTTTATCTTGGGTACTTCAATACGTATTCCGGTGGTATACCGCCGGAATTCGGGTCCATATCCAACCTTCGATTGCTTGACCTGGTAATGTGCAACCTGACCGGTGAAATTCCGGCGAGTCTGGGGAGTCTGAAGCATTTACACAGTTTGTTTCTTCAGGAGAACAATCTCACGGGGGAGATTCCGGCTGAACTTTCTGGTTTGGTGAGCTTGATGTCGTTAGACCTGTCCGTCAACAATCTCGGCGGAGTAATACCGGAGAGTTTCGCTAAACTGAAGAATCTGACGCTGATTAATCTGTTCCAGAACAAATTCCAGGGGCCGTTTCCAGGTTTCATCGGCGACCTTCCGAATCTCGAAGTTTTACAGATTTGGCACAACAATTTCACCCTTGGATTGCCGGAAAATCTGGGCCGGAATGGTAGATTGACGCAGCTCGACGTGTCCAGAAATCATCTCACCGGAACTATCCCGAGAGGTTTATGTGAAGGAGGGAGGCTAAAAACTTTGATTCTGATGAATAACTATTTCTACGGCCCGATTCCGGAAGAGCTTGGAAATTGCAAGTCGTTGATTCGTGTTCGAATGAAGAAGAATTTCTTGAACGGCACCATTCCGGCGGGGGTTTTCCAGTTGCCGGCGTTGGATATGCTTGAACTCAAGGATAACTATCTCGCCGGAGAGCTGCCGGAGATAATCTCCGCACCAATGCTCGGTAATCTAGCTCTGTCCAACAATTGGCTCACCGGGAAAATCCCTGAATCCATCGGAAATTCGATAAATCTTCAAATTCTATCACTTGATCAGAACAAATTCTCCGGCGAAATTCCGGGAGAAATTTTTGGTCTGAAGAAACTGTCCATGTTGAACCTGAGTGGCAACAGTTTGATGGGTGAAATTCCGGCGACTATTGGTAGTTGCTTCCATTTAATGTTCATTGATCTTAGTCGGAACATTCTAGAAAGTTCGATCCCAAGAAGTATTTCTAGCCTCCAGAATTTGAATGTGCTCAATCTGTCAAGAAATCAGCTTGATGGATCAATTCCAGGTGAAATTGGGCTTATGAAAAGCTTAACAATATTAGACCTTTCTTACAATGATTTCTCAGGAGTAAGGCCTATAACAGGCCTTTTAAAAGATCTCGACGACCGTTTTTTGGCCGGAAATCCTAAGCTCTGCCCGCCTCGTACAGGCAGCTGCCCGTCGTCCTCATCTCCACCACAAGGCTCTCATGCATCAAACATGATCATCGTAACAATTTCATTGATCATTTTTTTAATATTTCTACCTGGAATATGGCTTATAATCCGTAAAAAGAGGCTCGACAGCGCAAGTGCTTGGAAACTCACCGCATTCCAGAAGCTCGATTTTCGGGCAGAGGATGTGTTGGAATGCCTAAAAGACGAGAACATAATAGGCAAAGGCGGAGCAGGGATCGTCTACATAGGGTCCATGCCTAACGGCATGAACATCGCGATAAAAAGGATCAGCAACCACGGGAAGGATAGTGCAAATGATCACGGTTTCATGGCTGAAATTCGGACACTAGGAAGAATCAGACACCGGAACATTGTGAAGCTGCTAGGATACGTGTCGAATAAGGATGCAAACTTATTGTTGTACGAGTACATGTCGAATGGGAGCTTGGGAGAGATGCTGAGGGGCGCAAAGGGGGCTCGACTGCAGTGGGAGACGCGGTACAAGATTGCGTTGGATGCGGCTAAAGGGTTGAGTTACTTGCACCATGACTGCTCGCCTTCGATCATTCATAGGGATGTGAAGTCGAATAATATTTTGCTTGATGGTGATTGTGAGGCTCATGTTGCTGATTTTGGTTTGGCTAAGTTGTGGGATGATGGTGGCTCTGTCTACATGTCCTCCATTGCTGGATCATATGGTTACATTGCTCCTGGTGAGTTTTTTTTCACTTAATCTGGTTCTTGAATGGATTATTTGTTTCAATTGTTTGTAATTGATTTTGCTTTTGATAAATTGGTTTTTGTAAGAAAAATAGAAGTATTTTGAAGTACAAAAATGATTTTGGACAAATTGGAAGGTGAGTGTTTACTAAACAATCACTTTTTAGTTTATTAACATAATAGCTTAGAATCACTTTTTAATTAGTTTGAAGCAAGCATTATCAGCTTCTTCAAAGATAATTTTGATTGGTATTAAAATTCGAATATAAAGTTTTCAAACGCTCAAAAATCACTTTTTCTTTACAAGAAGTGATTTTAATTTGATTTAGGCATTGGTTGTCATTGATTCTTTGAAGTACTTTTGTACTCTTTGCCTAAAATAATCAGTTTCAAGTATTTACAGTGATAATGTTTTTACTCAAATAATCAATTTGAAGCTAAAATAACGCTATTACTTTTATTCTCCACAACTTGGATTTTTGACAAACACAAAACTACAAAAAATACTTACAAAATGAACCTTTTGACAAAAAAAAGTCTTTGTTTGGGGACATTTATTAATTTTGAAACGAAACTTTTATTTTACGATAGAGAGAGTATCAGGTACTAATATAAAACTATCAAGCCTGATCTAAACATTGTGCTCCAGAATATCACTTATCTAGTACTTTAGAGGACTCAAATCCGTACTCCAATATCTTTTACTACAATGATGTCAGAAATCTAACACAAAAAGATGTGCTTAAAACTACAAACAATCTCTAGCCATAGCACAAAGAGTCATGCATGTTAGTTAGCGTGAACTGGATCTTTCAAATATGCATAACTCCGTTTCTTATGTAACAGAATATGCCTACACTCTAAAAGTCGACCAGAAGAGCGATGTATACAGCTTTGGAGTGGTGCTGTTGGAGCTTATCACCGGGCGGAAACCGGTGGGGGAGTTCGGAGACGGGGTGGACATTGTAAGGTGGGTTAGAAAAACTACGTGCGAGATGTTGGCCCCGACGGAGTCAGCGGCGGTGGTGGCGGTGGTGGACCCCAGGCTCACGGGATACCCAATACCAGAGGTGGTGGAATTGTTCAAGATTGCAATGGCGTGTGTGGAGGATGAGAGCTCTGCTCGCCCAACCATGAGGGAAGTTGTTCAAATGCTCACAACTCCCAACCAGTGTACGCCTAAAGTCAACGGCCTTTGACAAGAATCTTTTGTGTATTTGATTCTATTTTCCTAATTGTAAGAAAGAAAAAATAAAGTTTATGGCTCACTTTTGAAATTTAGCAATATAAATCAACACTTATTCATATTTGTAAATCGAATAGCTATATTTTTCACTAATTAACCAAAGTCCACATGTTCAGAAAACTGACATGTTATATGCTACATCATTTAACAGAAAAATAAAGGGTTGATTGCATAAAAGATTAAGACATTTTGCACATTTTGCATATTAATCACCATCTTTTTTATATTTGCAATTTTAAACAGGGAAAAATTCGTTTTAGTCCTCTAAGTTAGGGCGAGTGCAAAACTGGTCCACTAATTATATAATTATCATTTTTGGTTCAGTAACTCAGGACCGAGTCTAATTTGAGGATAAAATTCGCCCGAATTCATTAAGTCGGCCGGAATTGCCCACGTGCAGGTTACGTGTTTGTTTAAATTGGGGATTTCCGTTTCTGTTGCTGAGTTGGATAATTAAATTGACAAGTGGATTTATTTTTTTCTTTTGGTTGTAAACGTGGAAATTCAACTCAGCTCATATAATTTATATAAAAAAAAACATTACATTACTTAAAAATTAAATAACAAAAAAGGGGAGATTAATCCCTAAATGAAACCCCCAATCCTCGAACACCCTCTATTCACTCACCCCAAATCGCAAACACCCACTCTTCACTCACCCTAAATCACAAGGACTCAGGCTTCACTTACCCCAAATCGCGAACCGCAGTCGCGAGAAATCATGTAATCTTCAACTCACACTTCACTCAGCCCTAATCGCAAACCCTAGTCGGATTTATTGATTCGTCACTGTTGCGTTTCAGATTTGCAAAATGGTGCAAATACGAGCTAGTTCGATCTGGGCTGTGAGGAAAAACGGGTCAAAAACTAGAGATAAAGGGGAGAGAGAGACACTACCTGCAACTAGGGCTTGTCTTGCAAAGAAGAAGACGATGAGCAGCCTATTTGAGTGGAGTTTTATAAATAGTATAATTAATGTAAAATCTTTGTTTTTATTCCCTTTTATTTTTTAATCAGATGAGGTGTAGAATCCACTTGTCAATTTAATTATCCAACTAGCAGCAGAAATGGAAATCCCAATTTAAACGAACACGTGACTTGCACATGGCAATTCCGGCCGACTTAATGAATTTCGGCGAATTTTGTCCTCAAATTGAACTCAACTCTAAGTTACTGGACCAAAATTGATACTTATGTAGTTAGTAGATCAGTTTTGGACTCATCCTAACTTAGAGGACAAAAATGAATTTTTCAATAATAAAAAAAAAATAACTACTTGTTGACTCACCCTACGTGGCACAACCCCCCGACTCCAACATGCACTTCACCTCAAATTCATTGGAAAATGGTTACATACTTTGAAGTGCAAAATTGAAAAGATGATGTTTAAAATTACAAAAATTAAAAAGGACTGTGATTATAATGCACAATGTGCAAAACCTCGTAATTTTTTTTTTTTCTTTTATGTAATTAACCTAAAATAAATGAATTGGTGCAAAAAGGAAAATACCAACCTTTCAAAAACGTTCAATTTAAGCCTAAAAGTATTGAAATTTACACAACAAATTATAACCCTCTATGAAATTCCCATTTAAACCCGAGTTTTGAGAAAAAAACGATTAATAATTATGATATTAAATTGAAATTTTCAAAATTTGCAGAACACTGAGGAGCTCATGAAAATACTAACTTATATTAAAATATATTATATTACTGTTGTACTTAATATGGATATTGTCTATGATGATTATGTTTTTGTTCGGCGGACTTCACTTTCATGAACTTATGATCTAAGTCGACTCAACTATAATAGAATTTAAACTATTATAGGGTATATTATCCAAAAAAATTTGATATAGTTTTTAATTGTAACACGAATTTTAACACTTATTAACGCTGATTGTTTTATATTCGCACCTACGTTACTGTTCATCATAAAAGATAGGGGGTTCAAATATGCTCAATATTGTAATGAAAAAGATCATAATAATTGGGGAAACATTAAAAGTTTTAAACGCCATGTTATAAGTGAAATCGGATCAAATGTCATGATTTTTCTATAGCTAATCCTTCATTATATAATTAAGTTGTCTTTAGTCAATATCTAATTGTATGTTTTTTTATTAGATAAAATAAAAATCATTTATATAATTGTATGATTTTTTTTTATTAGATAAAAAAAAAAATTGTATGAGTTTCACTTAAAGATAGTACACGAAAAATAAAAATTATTTAAGTTGCAAATTAGGAAAATGTGGTGTTTACTGCGATTATGACTTTTTAGATATATATAATATGTTTTTCTTTAATTGGGCCACGTTAAAACTTAGATAATTGTAGTTGGGAACCTAGGTTTAACAAATTCCAAGAATGAAAAGTAAGAACTTATGTTATTTATAGTTATTTATTGATGATGCAATTATATTTAATTATTTAGTTATTTATTGATGATGCAATCATCTAGAGTATAAAATTAAGTTATTTATTGATTGATGAAGCAATTATATTTAATTATTTATGAAGTAGGTCACCAGAGCAACATTTTTTAAAGATAAGACAATTGACTGTTATATTAAACCTGCATATTCCATCACTAATCAACTGACAAGAGTCAACTAAAATAATTACCAACAAAACAAGTACTATATAAATCCAAAACCAATATTTAATCAGCCTTTTATCATCTTGTTTTATCCATATTAAATCCGATATATATTGAAGCGTCTACAAATATTTATCATATTCTGACCTTGTTTTTATGTTATCTGCTAGTTAATTGTTTTTACTATATTAAGCACACGACCACATACAATTCGGTGAGCTAGATATTCAATAAATTTGCTCAAAATCTTATGTTTGAGGATCACTAAGCTTTCCTCACACGTAGGGATAAAAATAGGTCAGGTTTCACATTGGACAGACTATGCCTGGAATAATGAAATCATGTACTTTAATCACCATATCATCTATTATTCCCTATGGATAGCTTACTGATCTATTAGCCATTTGTAAAGATGTGGTCGTTGGTCGCATGGTCTCCATTTCTAGTTTCTTAAAGATGGACCACGGAATCAGATTTATGTTGGCTCCCAAATCGCATAGAGCCCTCTAGAAGACTTCTCCCAGTGATACATGTGATTTGTGAAACTTCATGGATCTGATGGTTTCCTTGGAATTCTTCTTTGCAACATAACACTGCATTCTTCGGTCAGATTGACAATTTCATAATTCCCCTGTTTCATTTTCTCAGCAATAACTTCTCCCAAAAACTTTAGCATAATTTGACATTTGCTGCAGGGCCTTTACGAATGGTATATTTATGTTAACTTTTCGGAATATCTCCAACAATCTATTAAAAGATTAATTTTAGAATGAAACTTGAACTATTAGCCATTTTTCAGTTTTTAGTCTTAACAAAAAAATTCTGATTCCAACCTACATAATGCGTTTTTGTTGCATTTTGAAACCCGGCCATATTTCAAGCTATGTAGGTCATGAGCCATGCACATGACCCCACGGGCTAATAATATGGGGACACATGTTCACTAATAAAAAAAAATATCGAAAATACGTATAAATTAGGGTTAATTTCATAATGCAACCTAAACTATGCAGGTTTTTTTCACTTTCAAACCTAAACCTTTTTTTAATGATTGCAACTTTATAATGTGACTTTTTACACTTTGCAACTCCGACCATATTTTCCGACTATATAGGACATGTGCCCCTCACATGACTCCTTTCTCTGCTTTCATTTTATTTTAATCACTTAATGCCATATTATACATCTCAGGTTTATTCTTATTTTCATTTATTTAAAAAAAAAATTGCTAAAAATAATTTTCTAAGAATATCATAAAATAATTTATTCTAAAATTCTAAATAATATTATATAAAAAAAAGATCAGAAATATCAAAAGATTTATGTCTGAAATTCATTTTAAAATTTCTAAAATTTATTTAAATTACAAAATAAAAAAATATTTTAAAAATTCTAGAATTCGTTTGAAATCACAAAATCTAAACAAAATTATATCTAAAAATTATTTTAAAAATCTAAAATTCATGTAAATTCTAGAAAAATAGAACATTATTTCTGAAAATTATTTTTAAAATTCTAAAATTTGATTAAAAATTCAGAAAAAAACATTATTTCTGAAAATTATTTGGAAATTATTAAAATTTACTTAAAATCCAGAAAATAAATAAAATAATTTTGAAATAAATTTTAGAATTTTAAAAATAATTTTCTAAATATTATATTTTTTATATTTCTAATCTTTTTGTTATGTCATTATTTAAAATTTTAAATAGATATTAAAAAAAAAAAGTCAATGCATACTCTTTCCCCAGGCCTTAATATTCTTTCTACCCTTTTTTTTTTTTTTTTTTTTTTCCTTTTTCCTAGTTAGGGTTTTCTTGTATCGTGGCCAATCATGGCTAACCACTTGTTGTTGAGCCATCGAGAAGACTATTGCCGACGGCGCATGATATTTAGGTGCGACTAATATTGCCAGCGTGATTGTAAATAAAGATGCACACCTCATCGCCGGTGACACTGCCAGAATAATTTTGAGAGATGTGAGGAAAATCCCGGACCAAATCCAAGCGAAGAAGTATGGCCTTGCCCGAAATTCAAGGAATCCATTCTGCCTGACTGTCCTGAGCATTCTCACTAAGAATTTAGCGTCAGTGGTGGTTCTATTGGGGTTTGTGCAGATGCTGCGGTGGATGGCGCTGAATTCCGACCTTGATGGTTGGAATTTTTGGATAATTTCTGGAGATTTTGATGGGAAAATTGTCTTGAGAAATTTGGTTAGAAGACAAAGGCATTGCAAGTTCAGGTGAAGGCAATAGATCCGAAAATGAAAAAGAAGAGGGACGAAGCTGATTTGAAGTTGAAGGCTCTTAAAATTATCTCTAAAATTTTAAAATACAGAAAATTAAAAAAATTAATTCTGAAATATTTTCATTAATTTCCTGAATTTTTAATAAAATTTAAAAATAATTTTCAGAAATTATTTTTTTTTCTAAATTTTACATGAATTTTTAATTTTAAAATAATTTTCAGAAATTATTTTTTTAATTTTCTCAATTTTAATAAACTTTTTGATTTTGCAAAATAATTTTCAGAAATACTTTTAAATTTTTCTGAATTTTAAATAATTTTTAAAATTTTAAAATAATTTTTCAGATTTTTTTTTTTTGAATTTTAAAGTAATTTTGTGAATTTTATATTTATTTTCTAATTTTTTATATTTAAGATATTATTTTATAAAATTATTTTTAATATTATTTTAAAAAATTTAAATAAGATGGCCACGTGTCACCATCTTATTGAGCCTTTTGGCATGTGCTAAGGACACGACCTACGAAAAAATTACGTTTTTGGCCCTATTAATTAGCACGAGTCCAGAAATAGTCCATGTAGATGGCAGTTCAATATCATTAAGTGTTCATGAAATATAGTAGATGTTTTGAGGATTCCAGAATCAGATTTGGAATGCGGAGAACCGGGTCAGAGAACCGGATTTTAACCAGATCAGTGAAAGAGGTTAAAATGGGAACCGGGTCCAAGTTTGTTATAACTGTCGTTTGCAACAGATTTAAACCGTTGCATGAAAAAACCGTTGTGGAAAGCTCGCAGCAGCAGTTTTGAGCAGTTGAGTCAAAATTGGTTACAACTTCTTCAACTCTCTGATTCGAGCTCCAGCCTTTATATACATTGTAAACACTTGAAGTTGCGAGTTGATTCACGATTCTTTCCCTCTGTAAACATTACTCAATCAAGAGAATTAGATTGCTAGGGTTTTATGCTCAATTCAAGCTGTGAATTGGGATTTCTGGTTTTCTGGATGTATTCTTGAAATTGATTGATTAGTGTAGTGAATTGAGGTGTATAGAACCTTCGTGGAAGTAGATCACATTGATCGAACCACGTAAAATCCTTGTGTTCATCATTTTTCTTTCCTGTTCTTGGTTCGGTTTCTAGTGGCCGAATTCTTTGTTGTTTTTCATTCAATATTGGTTGTGTGTTGTTTGTGTGTGAGTGTGACTTGATCATAACAGTCCACTAACTACAGAAATATCAATTTTAGTCAAGAATTCGCCGGAATTCACAAAGTTGGCCGGAATTACCCAAGTGCAAGGCACAATTTCGTTTAATTTGGGGCTTTTCGTTTAGCTGCTGAGTTGGAGGATGTAAATTGACACGTTGCAGTCCACCTCATTTTAGTAAAAAAAAAAAAAAAATTAAAACGCAATTAATACACATAAACTCTACTAACTATAAAAGTCGAAGATAAAAGCTCCTCTCCCCGTCATTTCATTGCTAACATCTTCAATCATGTGATAGTTATAGGGAAAATATTTAGTTCTAAGGAGTGTAAGAGAGCTATTGAGTCACTAGATATTTTAGATCAAAGGAGTCTGATGTTCCATAAACCTGACAAGATAAGATTGTATGCTAAATGTGAAGACTCTAAGTGTAATTGGGAGATACATGGTTTAAAAATGGGAGGATGTTCTTTCTTCCGGATTAGGAGGTATGTCACTGACCACACATGTCCAACTAGCTATGAGGTTAGAAGTCTAAGTTCAACCTGGTTAGCTGGTAAGTATGGTTATCAATTCAAGACTAGTAAGACCATGACAATATTTGAGGGTTTCAGGCAGGATATGAAATAGCTTCTTAGATGCCATTCTACATATATCCAAGCATACATAACAAGAAAACTGAGTGTGAAGAAGAATGAGGTGAACCCAGATGACCAGTACAAGTTAATCTGGGACCACATCAAGGAGGTATATATCATTGGCTGCTACCTGTCTCATTCTACTATATTTAATGTTTATTGAATACATACAAGACTCATATGGCTGCCTTATGTTGTTTATTCTTTAGGGAAGTCATACACAGAGCTCAAAATATAACTATGTTGAATTTGAGCAAATAACTTCATCATGTGGGGTTGGAGATTTGTCTAATGAAGGGTTGTTAAGTATCTTTTAAATGATGATGATGATAATGATACTCAACTTGGACAGGAGAGTCAGGCAGGCAGGTTATAGACACACAGTCATCCTACACAACAACAAGAGGAAAGGTAAGAAAAATACTCCCTCCGTCCCGAATGAACTTGTATAGGGGAGTCGGCGCGCATATTAAGAAAAAATTATTTTTTGGGATTTTGTTGACTTTTCAAAGGTTGATTGAGGGTGGAGATTGAGAGTGGAGATTTTGAGGGTGGAGATTGTGTTAGAACTTTTCTTTTTAAGGGTGTGCAAGTTTATTTGGGACGGACGAAAACAGAAAGTGTGCAAGTTCATTCGGGACGGAGGAAGTAACATACTAAATAAGTTGTCACAATATCCTTCTTGAGAGGTAGTTAAATATCCACTTATTTCGACATTGGACCAGGGGAAAGAAGGACCTACTATGTATAAGTTGTAGCAACAAGGACAAGTAATTGATACACGTATTGTATGCATGCATTTAGATCGATTTATACAAGTGTTTTGGTAGTTTTTGCATACAAATTTGGTGGTTTTGTTTTATATTTAATTATCTTGAGCCGAATGACGTGATTGCTCGTTTTATAGCAACAAATATGAATTTAAGGTTAAAATTCCATTATGATGAAGTTTGAAGAAGAAACAACGAAAAGAGTGGAATGCAACATCAAATCTTATCCTGACACATCTTTAGTATTTTACCCATATCTTAAGATCTACAAATCCGATTGAGGTGAAATTGATGGCATTAGAAATATAATTCAAAGGGCTACAACTTTGTCAGAAGGAGACAAAGTCCAATTCAGAATGGAAGACCCTCAAAAACCTCTTTGAAGTTGGAAAATCAGTGCAGATTCAGCCCATTACTTGGCCTCCAAGTCCATAAACGCATTTTTGGCGAGATTTTCCGATCCCACATCGTATTTTTTTCCTCTTTGTCCTAGGGACTATAGATAAGTTGGAGGCAACAATTCATACTATCATCATTGAAGAATACTTTGGAGGCGAGATCGAAGAGCAAGGAGTGACGAGACGAAGATCAAGTTTCAAGATTCCAGATTTTGTTTACTTCCTTTTTAGTAGTTATTTTACCAATCATGTTTGTTTATGAATTGAATTGGTTTTTAACTCTTATTATGAGTAGCTAAACACCTTTGTGTTATAAGGTTAGAGAGTAGTTTATTTACCAATTATGTTTTGATTACTTTTGCTTAATTCTAGACATCATTCTTATTTGATTATCTATATGTTTTATTCTTACTTTATGAATTTTTTAATTTGGTCAATTGATTAATTCTACTTGCTTAACAATTCGGTTTCGAGAGAAGAGGATTGTTAATAGGCATATGAACATACAGCGTAGATACCAATAATCATCCGAGAGGAGTGAGGACTTGCGTAGGCATCAGCTTAGGGAACCCTTGGGAGTCTTTTATGTGATAGGTGGCTCGAGAGGGTGACTATCCTTAATTGATCTACATGTTAGCATTATCCGATAGAAGGGCTAATTTAGAGTAGCTTCACCTAATAACAATAAGAATCGGTTTAGAAGTCTAGAATAATAGAGTAATTGTGCATATGCCGTAATAACTGAAATCGAATCCCTAGAATACGTCTTAATCTATCTGAGTTTCCCTTGTTATTTGATTCCATATTTTCCAAGTAATTCTTCATTAATTAGTTAATTTATGCAAATTAAATTTTAGATTATAAAATACAATTCTTTTTCGAGAGTTTTGATAGGGAAGAACTATTAGGATTATGGTATAAAATTGAACATAGGAAACAGTCTCCGTGGGATCGACCTTGCCACTAGCTATAGTAGCACCGTGTACTTGCGGTAACACTAGGATTAGAATTTAGTGCATCATCTATATATATAAAAGCTAAATGAAGAATTTTGATGTCATTTTACTTTTAGAATTTTCACAATAATTTAGTAAGATTTTGTCAATTTTGGTAAGTTCATAATTTTCTTTTAATTTTTTATAATTGTCTATATATAGAAAACCTAAATGGAGGATTTTTTATGTCATTTTATTTTTTCCGCTTAAAATTTTAACAATATTTTAGTAAGGTTTTGTCAATTTTCGTTTCATAATTTTCTTTTATTTTTTTATAATGCAAATAACTTTTTTATTTCTAATTTGTTTTCTATACATAATATATCAAATTATTCGTCTTTTCATGATCTTTAATTTGACATTCATATCACATATATTATAACGTAAATATTTAATTTAAAAATTAAATTATTTATTGATTAATTATTTTAGTTAGATTTGGGTTAGTTGAGTTCTTTTAAAACTACAACAAATTAACCTATTTTATTTTTCATGAATTTTTGATATATTTTATTTACTTAAGTTATGCCCGAGATAAATAAATCATTTTTTAAATTATGAAACTCTATTTTAATAAGTTAAAGACAAAAAATTAATATTTTATAAACAATTATGTACATCTACTGATACATATACTTTTTAGGGTTAATTTCAAAACGCAACCTGAACTATTTGAGTTTTTTCCATTTCTTAAATAAACTTTTTATTTTTTTTTCTGATTGCAACCTGTATTATGCGATTTGTTACAATTTACAATTAGGTCCATATTTTCCGGCTATATAGGCCATGTGTCACGCACATGACCCTATTTTTCTGATTTTTTATTTATTTTTAATAATCTAATGTTAAATTATAGAAAAGAATTCTAGAAAATAAAAATAAATTAACAAAGTTAATTAATTCAATTTTAAAGGGTATATATGTAAGACCATAAGCCCAACAAGCAGAAGGTGCGTGTTGATCTGTCTACTGATATCAGGCAGTATGCCAAAATGTAGTAGGAAAGTTAATTATCTATATCCTCATATCATAAAGCAACCAAATTTGTAAAGGGTAAGTTATGCAAGACCATAACCACTGTACCACATTTATGCTTTCCTATATTTCCCTAACAGCCAATGTCATCAAACTTATTAATTTGCAGAAAGGCACATCAACAAACTTCACATGAAAATTTTCACGATCCATGACTATAGTAATGAAGCAAAAGCAATAGAGACTTGGATGCAGCAGAAAAATATCCTTAACATCAATAATCAACGCCCAGCTAGCCTAAGACTGTTCCAACAACGGTAAGGTTGGGCACTATAAAAACACAAGTTTTGGATAATACAAAGACAACAAAGATATCCAAGCTATTGGCTTTTCTCTCTTTCTTGCCTCAATTGTAGTCCATGACAGAAAGCTTGTAATTTAAAGTTGAAAACAAGTTTAAGTATCAAACTAATTCTGGCCTCTTGATATAGAATAATAATCTTAAAAATATATGATGATATGCAGGGCACTATCAACTAACTGTAAAACTGCTTCTTCCGGACTCATGCCCTCTATCTTACAGCTGGCCAACTGCAAAATGTCATCAATATGGCCTGTAGCGCATAGGGCGCCTAAACCTCGGAACCCTCCTGAAAATAAGAATTTTGACATCAGATGATTAAGGAACAAATGTAATAATGCTAACAAAAGAAAAATAAGTCTTTTTTTCTGCAATTTCATCACTAGAAACAAAACTAATGGTTGGTGAGTTGCGAAGACAAAACAGATGAAATTGCAATGGGTTTCATGTAAGCGCGAACTCCTATAATGTAACACAAATAACATCTGTTATCCATTAATCACTACCAGGCATACCCATACACAAATGTACACAGACAAGAGGGAAAGAGAAGATGTCTATCAGATAAAACATCTATAACCATTCATATTTTCCAAGTCCAAAGCAATAGGTTGCTCACCCATAACTATAAGGTGGGAAGACCGGAGGACCAGGCATAAAAGGTCTCCTCGACCCAAAATATGGATTTGGACGCCTTCCTCGATACTGTTTCATCCCAGGAATATTAGTTCTCTTGGCAGAAACCTGCACAATCATAAAGTATAGAATCTGTGAGGACTAGCAAATATTCCCCTTACTGTTTCCAGACCAAGATAAGTACACAAACCTTCAGTTGACGACCATGCAGCTCAGACTCATTTAGGCCCTCCCCAATGGGAGGAATATTGCCAAGGTGGCAAGTGCCAAAAAACCTGAAAAGTGGGTATTTGCCATTGGGGGGGATTTTTGGGGGTTGGGTAGGAGGAGCCGGGTAGCGTTTTCGCTACCCAGGAAGTTCTGGGCCGGGGCGCGCGTGGGAAAGGCAAGGGTGGGAGGGACGCGCGCATTTATTGGCGCAGCGCAGGCGCGTGGGCGCCACGCGCGCGCAATGCGCGTGCAGGCGTGGGCCCCGCGGCCTGCGCCTTTTGTCCCCCACCATCATTATTTTTTTTTTCGTTTTTTTTTGTTTTTTTTTTATTCTGATATTTCTTGTAGGTGATATGTGTGTTCAAAAATTGAGATATGTGTGTAGTAAAAAATAGCCGTTATTGCAACGGCTCTAATTTTTTTTTTTTTTTTTTTTCATTTTCTTTTTACTGAAATTATATAGCTTTTAGAAAATAAATTTTTTTAAAAAAAATTAAATTTGCCCTATAAATATATCTTCCCACTTCATAATTTTCCCCACATTTACCTACTTCTCTCAAATTTCATATTTCAAGATAAATTTCTTCTCTTCTCCTCTTCACACCCAAAAAAAAAAAGTAATGGATAAAAATCCGTGGACGCAATGGTTCAATTCTTCGAATTCCGGAGAAGAAGCATCGCCTCCGAATATCAACTTTCGTCCACCTGTTACCAACTTCAATCCTCAAAATCCTAATTTTCCAACTCATTTTCCTACTCATTTTCCAAATTTTCCGGAAGGTAGCAACAACCAACCCATGCCCTTTACTCCATCTAGACCAGCATTTTACATGCATCCGAATCAAATACCGTACATGCAACCTCCTCAGTCTGGGTTTCGTCCCATGATGGGCATTAATTCAATGAGAAGGGCCGGTAGTGATAGTTCTGATACAGACAGAGACACTCCGACCCCGAACTCTCAGCGTTCGTCTCCTTTCTCGTCTCAGTTCTCCCCAGTCGGACTTGATCGAATAAATCTCGCTTCCGACTTTGATGCTGCTGATCATCCACCCAAGGCTCCAGTTCCAGTTCCACAAAAGAAAACTTACTCTCATGATGAAAACGCACTTCTCTGTAGCTGTTGGCTCGATATCAGCACAGACTCTGTTGTTGGAAACGATCAAAAGCTTGATCAAATGTGGGTTCGGATCGCCGAGGCATACAACAGGAACCGTCCAAGTGGCACGCTACTTAGGACGCATAACCAGTTGAAGACTCATTACTATACCCTGCAGAAACAAGTGAAATGGTTCTGTGGCTGTTACAATATTGAGCAAAAGGCTTGGGGAAGCGGTTGTAGCGATGCAGATATCATAGCGAAGGCGAAGGTCCAATATACTGCAAAACATGGAGGAGAGTTTAGTCATATGAGTTCTTGGTATGTTTTGAAAGATAGTCCGAAGTTTACCAATCTAGGCGATGATGTCCGCGGCTCAAAAAAGACAAAGGTATCGGCATCTGGAGAGTACGTGATATCTTCAAACACCGACTCCAGCGCTGGAGAGGAAGTGAGGACGGAACAAGCTCGTCCAATGGGGCGGAATGCGGCTAGGCGATTGAGCAAGGGCAAGGGAAAAGCAGGCACGTCTAATGCCGGAGAAAGCCTCGACGTTATTGAGCAAAGGCTACAGGCCTTAGAAGAACAAAACAAACAAAAGATCGAAGGATTGAACTCTATTGCAACTGCGAAAGAGTATAAAATAGTGATGAAAGATACCTCGAATATGACGGAGGACCAATTGCGTTTCCACCTCCTTGTGGTGGATAAAATCAAGAAGAAGTGGGGGATGTAGCTTTGGAAAAGTAGTAGTCTATGTTATAAACTAGCCGTTGTATTTCTTTCCATTTTAAGAATTGCCGTTGTATTTCTTTCCGTTATAAACTAGCCGTTGTATTTCTTTCCGTTTTAAGACTAGCCGTTGTATTTCTTTCCGTTATAAACTAGCCGTTGTATTTCTTTCCGTTATAAAACGAGTCGTTGTATTTCTTTCCGTTATAAAATGAGCCGTTACAAAACTAGCTGTTGGTAATATAGCCGTTACAAAACTAGCCGTTACAAAACTAGCCGTTGGTAATATAGCCGTTGCAAAACTAGCCGTTGGTAATATAGCCGTTACAAAACTAGCCGTTGGTAATATAGCCGTTGCAAAACTAGCCGTTGGTAATATAGCCGTTGTAACTCTAGTCTATAAAAGGTCCTGTCCAGGTTGTTGCATATCTCAAACTATAACATTACACTCCTCTATATTCGAAAATGTCTTCATCTTCTGAAGAAAGTGATAGTCTTCTTGAATTCTTAATTGATGATACGACTGAGCAAGAAATACAGTCGTTACTTAAAAAAAAACAAGAGCTACTTGTCAATGCCGGTACTTCTGACGGCAGAGCTAGAAAACGAAGAACGTACGTTCGCCGAGATCGTGAGGCGGGGCATGCAAGACTCTACCTCGACTACTTCTCTGAAGATCCGATATACGGAAGCGATATATTTCGCCGGCGTTTTCGTATGTCGAGAGAGTTATTCTTGCGCATAGTTGATGCATTGGAAGGCCACGATGAATATTTCCGGTTGAGGGTCGATGCAACTGGACAAAAGGGGTTCTCTCCACTCCAGAAGTGTACGGTTGCCATCCGCCAATTGGCGTATGGCGGACCTGCTGATCAATGGGACGAGTACCTACGTGTTGCCGAAACAACCGCTGTGGAATGTCTATTTAAATTTTGCCGCTGTGTGATCGAAGTGTTTGGTGGATACTACTTGAGAAAGCCTAACGCCGATGATTGCCAGCGGCTGTTACAAATGCACGAAGAAAGGCACGGATTTCCCGGAATGCTAGGAAGCCTTGATTGCATGCACTGGGAATGGAGAAACTGTCCGGTAGCTTGGAAGGGCCAATTCACACGAGGTGATCATGGCGTCCCAACAATCATGCTCGAAGCGGTTGCCTCTGCCGATCTATGGATATGGCATGCCTACTTTGGAGTAGCAGGCTCCAACAACGACATAAACGTGCTCAATCAGTCTCCTTTGTTTACGGAAACGTTGCAAGGAGTTGGTCCCTCCATTAATTTCACAATCAATGGTAAGCAATATAATCAAGGATACTATCTCACCGATGGAATCTATCCAGAGTGGGCTTCTTTTGTGAAAAGCTTTCAATGTCCCCAAGATCCGAAGAGACAACATTTCAAGGTACTGCAAGAGGCTGCTAGAAAGGACGTCGAAAGAGCCTTTGGAGTGCTTCAAGCGCGTTTTGCAATGATTCACGGTCCTAGTCGTTTTTGGTATAAGAATAACTTGAAGGATATAATGTCAACTTGCATTATATTGCACAACATGATTATCGAAAATGAAGGAAATGCAGCGATCGATTGGACCGACGATCCCAATTACGCCATACCGCCGCCCCACGTAAGTCAAGGCTCAACTGGAGCATTCGCTGACTACGTTAGAAGAGGTGTCCAACTTCGGGATAAGCATAAACATCTCCAGCTTCGGCAGGATTTAATTGAGCATGTTTGGGCTCGATCCGGAAATAATTAGCTAGAGTTAAAATATGTCGGGACTTCGTAGGCGTTGTTGTTGTCGGGTTTTTTTTACTTTTTTTTTAATTGTACGGTGTGAGCTTTCAATTTGTATTTTTACTATTTACGTAATAAAAAAAATTAATATTATTTTTTTGGCATTTTTTTTTTTCGAAATTATCCTAAAATATTAAAAAGTTAAAATAATCAGAATATTTAATTATTAATTATTTATCCGAAATAAGTTAATTATAATATAGATGATAAATAAAAGTATGAATGGGATAAATAGGAAATTAAGGTGGGTCCCACGGAAATACCTACTTTTTGGGTTTATTGTTGGGGAGGAGTTTTGTTTTGGAGGTAGGGGTATTTTTGCTTTTGAGGTGGCGCTGACGTGGCAGCAAAATACCTGCTTTTTGAGGTTGTGCATTGGGGAAGGCCTTAAGAAGCAGAGCATTTTGAACAGCCTCAACTTCCACAAACTCCACATAAGCAAAACCTTTGGGCTGACCAAACTTGTCTGTCAAGATAGTGACCCTGTTAATTCAAATAAGAAATTTCAATTTTATTTAATATTCAGAAAACTAAATTGCTTCTTCATGTATCCTTGTTCTTGTTCATTCAACCTTTCAAAATTCTTAAGACCAGAAAATTTTCAAGATCTATCATAACCTTGAAGAATCAAAGATCTCCATCAAGCGAAGAAGCTTCGCATCCCTTCACAGATCGAGGAAACTCCAAATTTTAAAGAAAAAATCAACTACCATTGGAGGATTATGAAGAAACTCCAAATTTTAAAATAAATCAAGATCTGCCACATTGAAGGACCTTAAAGAATCGAATACCTTCATCGAGCAAAGAAGCTCCTTCATAGATCGAAGATCGATGTATGGGTTTTCTGTTCTCGAAATTTTTAAGAAGAGGGCAAATGGGTTCGAGATGTCGGTGGTGGGATCAGTGAAGAGGATGGAGCGAAATAGATTCGGCGGATGAGGAGGTGGAGGAGTTCTTCGCCATACTGAAGCACATACAAGTAGCCGTAAAGTATTTTCAACAGCGTAACGATTGCGGTGAGTCGTGGCGGCGTTGTCGAGTCTAAAATTCAAAACCGGAAGATTTTGAAGGAGCAAGGAAAGAGACCGAAAGATCAGGGGGAAGTCATTGCGTGTGTTTTTTTTTTTTTTTACTTTGAAACCATAGTTTATAGTATATAATCATCAATCTCAAACAAGATACAAATCGTAGCCAAATGGCTATGCATTCCTCTCGGTAACAGATGAAATCCAAGAGGGAAAGCCGGAGCACCATTTCAATAAGTATGGGCTCTCTAAAGCATGTAAGGCAAGCTTACAAGATGAGACATTTTTACACCTAGTAATATATCCAAACTTACAAATATCAAAAAGATTACATAATAATGTGATGTCTTCGGCTATTATCAATGAATTTCCCGCAAGTCGAACATGTGAGGAGAGCCGGAAAATAATATCCTCATCATCAAGCATTATGTATATCTTTTTCCATCCCGAGCGAAAAGCTAACACTTGAGCAAAACGGATCGCCTAAAGGGTAATCTCCACTGGATCATCAGAAAACTCCCTAGAGATAGCCCACGCTCTTACGATATTTCCATCTTCCTCTTGTGCGATTCCTCCAAAACTGCCCCCGAAATCTTGAGAAAAAATAGCACTGGTGAAAATTTTGATACACCCTACCATTTGATCCTCCACAATTTCAGATTTAGTCACTTCAATGCTCCAATTATTAAAAGTGCTCTTTTTAAATGGACATACTCTTATACTCCAACCATTCATCCACTGCCCACTTCACAACTTCAATCTCCGTAGTTTTCTTCTTTTCAAAAACCCAAAGATTGCGAGTTTTCCAAAGCCACCAAAGCAAATAAGCACTGAGTTGCACTCTATCCACGAAGTCACGATCACTACGATGACAACATAATTCTCGCCACCAATGCGAAAAAGACTTCTGAATATTTTCAGAGTTGAACCAGTTTACCGGCGCCAATTTCCAGACTGCACTAGCTCTCGGACAAGAAAAGAAAATATGTTCTCTGGTTTCCTTAGCCTCCCCGCACATCGGACATTGAGAATCAATATTTCGAACTTTCATTCGAAGGTTGGCGAGAGTTGGCAAAATATCAAAACAACATCGCCATAGAAAAAATTTCATCTTTTCTTTAATTTTCAAATTCCACATGCTATTCCAGAAATCAGAATTATGAGAAATGCAATCACTGGATTCAGCCAATTTACCTGCCTCTGAATTTTGATCAACAATGGCCAAGTATGCAGATTGAACAGAGAAGATACCATTACCCTCAAGCCTCCAAATAAGTTTATCCCCTTCCCCATGCTGATTAATTGAAATCCCACAAATAGCTTCAGCCTCTACTCCACAAAATAAATCACAAATCAGATTTTTGTTCCACGATTTGCCATCATCAGTCATGAGCTCTCGGACACGAAGCGGGTAAGCTGGAAATTCACTCACTGGATTGGGCCTAAAATTAGGGATATTAGGAACCCAAGCAGCCCCAAAAATTGGAATACTCTTACCATTACCAACTTCGAAAAGAGCCCCAAAAGACAGCACATATCTAGCATTCAACCAACATTTCCAGAGCCAAGATGAATTACCTTTCGATTCCACAGTCATCAAATTACCAGTTGGGAAATACTTAGCTTTTAACGTCTTGCTCATAAGGAGGTTGGGCTTTGTGATGATTCTCCAAAGTTGTTTGGCGAGAAGAGCATCGTTGAATACCTGAATATTATGAAAGCCAAGTCCCCCACTAGCTTTTGGTTTTGCAATACTCTTCTATTTTTTCCAATGGATTTTATGGCTTCCGTTGTCTTTTGATCCCCACCAAAATCGAGCTACTTCCTTACAAATTTCATCACAGATACCAATAGGCAATTTGAAACAAGACATAACATAGACCCGCAAGGCCTCAATTACGGCATTAATTAGAACACTCTTACCAGTCTGGCTAAGAAAATGATTTTTCCAATCTCCAATACGACTCCGTACAGCTTCAAGAACATAATTGAAAACTTCTTTTTTAGACTTACCAATGATCAGTGGTAGTCCAAGGTATTTAGCACTTGAAATTTCAGAAATCCCGCTCAATGCCACACCAACGTCTCTCCTATTGCTCTCTTTTGTGTTATGGCTGAAATAGATTGAAGACTTCTCAATGTTGACAACCTGTCCAGATGCAGCTTCATATCTCCCAAGGATATTCCTAACCATTTGTGCCTGTCTACCATTTGCCTCACAAAATAAAATAGAATCGTCGGCAAAAAACAAATGAGAAATAGTGGGACCTTTTCTACATATTCGCATGCCATGGAGCAAATTAATATCACAAGCTTGTTTAATCAAATTGGAGAATGCTTCCGAAACGATTAAAAAAAGGTATGGTGAGATTGGATCTCCTTGACGAATTCCCCTTGATGGAACAACAAAACCCCTAGCTTGACCATTAAGATTGAAAGAAAAAGACGAAGAACAAATACAAGCAAGAATCCAAGAGATAAACTTATTGTCAAATCCCATTTTGGATAGGACAAGACGAATAAATTTCCACTCTACTCTATCGTAGGCTTTAGCCATATCGAGTTTAATGGCCATAAAGCCTTTTTTCCCAACCCTCAAGCTTTTCAAAAAATGTATACATTCATGGGCAATAACAACGTTATCTAAGATCATTCTACCCGGAATAAAGGCTGCTTGATTCTCACAAATACACGAATTTAAACAAGGTTTCAAACGATTGGCAAGAATTTTTGAGATGATCTTATAAACAACGTTGCAGAGGCTAATAGGGCGGTAATGGCTTATTGAAGTTGGGTTTTTAATCTTAGGTATGAGGGTGACAAGGGTATGGTTCATACTCCGGAGCATTTTTCCTTTGGCAAAGAAGTTGTTAATGGTATTACATAGGTCAGATTTAACCACATTCCAGAAGAATTGAAAGAAGAAAGGAGTCATACCATCCGGCCCCGGAGCTTTGTGAGGATGAAATTCAAAGAGGGCGTTGCCTATTTCTGCCTCTCCCACTTTAAGTGTAAGATTCTGATTCATTGCATTAGAGATCGATCGAGGAATTCCATCTAGGATACAATCATCATCCACTTGGCAAGCTGAAGTAAAAAGATGATTGTAGAACTCAGATATTTCTGTGACAATTTCTCCTTCAGTGTTGCAACAATATCCATCGGTTCTGATAAGCTTTTCAATACTATTTCTCTTTCTCCTCTGATTTGTGTAAGCATGGAAAAACTTTGTATTTTTATCACCCTCTCGCAGCCACGTAATACGGGACTTCTGTTTCCAATAGAGTTCTTCCAGCTTATAGCACTCTTCCAATTTAATTTTCTGAATTTTCCAATCGTTCCAGTTTCGATCTTCTCCTTTAACAGCGAGCTGATCCAAATTGTTTTTTGTTTCAGCAAGCAGCTTGGCCGAGTTAGTTTTGGCACCTCTTTTCCACTTGAGGATGTTGATACGACATAGACGGATTTTTGCTTGGAGTTGGAAAAAGGGAGTTCCAAGAAGGTTCCTACTCCAAACACTTTTAACCACCCACTCAAGGCCTTCCTTGTTAATCCAGCGGGCATCGAAGACAAATCTGCTAGGAGCAGTTCTGACTTTTGGATCAATATCAAGACACATCATCAAGTGGTCGGAGGCATGTCGATGTTCATGAGCAACATTCGCAAGCGGGAACAAGGCCATCCAGGCTGGCGATCCAAAGAACCGATCAAGTCTCTCTTCAACAAAGCCTTCACCTTCTCTGAGATTGGACCAAGTGAATTCATATCCACTGAATGGTATCTCACACATTCCCATAGAGTTGATAAAACTCCTAAATGGGAGCAGACTAGATTCGGATCTACGCCTACCTCCCTTCTTTTCACTATTGTCCTTAACGTCATTAAAATCCCCACCCATACACCAGAGATGCCCCCATCTTTTCTTAGCTTCGATCATGTAATCCCATTGACAATTACGGATGTTAGCGTCCGTACTAGCATACACAAACACAACCCAAAAATCCTTAATATCCTTAAAGCTCTTCACTTTAATCTCGACACAGAAATTATTCGCTAAAATTTCCAACACCTCAATTTTTTCAGACCAACACACAAGCAGTCCACCACCAATGCCAGTAGATGCAACACCATGCCAATTATTCTTAAAGTTTAAATTTTTACAAACCGTAGCAACAAAGGGTAATTTTCGTTTTGTTTCACATAAAAAAAGAAACTCCGGGTGGTGGAGCCTAACAAGCTCCTTGATTTGAGGAATCGTCGAGGGTCCTCCCAAACCTCTACAGTTCCATGCGCATATCTTCATGGGCCACTCCGGGGCCAATCCGGGCTGGCTACCTCCACCACATCGAAAGAAACTCCATTAGCATCGCTCATTTTCAGTTTTTTACTTTTCTCATCAGCTGCTCCACACTCATCCTCTTCAGAATCTACAAAATGTAAACCTCTTTTTCTGCTATTTTTAGTGCTCATGGTTGGGTTTGAGGTATCAGGGTTTAAGGTTTTTTGGGAGCTGAGATTTGGCTTTCGCTTATGGACTTTCCATTTGGCTATTTTGGCCTCACCAATATCCATAGGAGAGCTCAGGCTTGTGTCTCTGGGTATCTCAGATAGTGGTATGCGGGGATTCAAGTGTGGATTAGGTAGGTTTAGCATAGTTATTTGGGCTTGAGTAGTTGGATCAGGTTGGTTCTCTTTGAAGTTTTCTATCTCCATGTCATGCTCATTTTTAGTGGGATAGGATTTGGTTAAAGTGTCTGGAAGGGGATTGATTTTGGAATTTGGTTTGGGGATTTCAGGAGGGATTGGAATGATAGTGGGGTTAATGGTTAGGAAAGGATGTGTAGTAGTGTTTGGGGGATTTTTAGGTTCATGAGCACTCTCATCATGTGGAGCACTAGCACATTCTTTAACCTTGGCTTCACTGAGAGACCAATTCAGTTCTGTTCTTCTAAACGATGGCCTTCCACTCTGATTACCGTCCTTGAAAGGATTATTCATGGTCTCCGCCTTCAACCATTCACCAAACTGACCTTCCTTTAGAGATCCAGAGCTGATGTCGATTTTTCTGGAATTGCATCCTCTATCGGTGTGTCCTACTCTTCCACAATAGTGGCAGAAGTTCAGTAGTCCTTCATATCGAAAATCTACCCAAATTGTGCAGTCTCCAAGTTTAATAAACGTCCCCCTGGGAAGAGGTTTGTCTAGATCCAATGATACAAGAATTTTTATACATCTTCCCCGACTACTGCCTGTCTCCGGAATAGCCACATCCACAACTTTCTTGAACATTTTTCCTGTTTTCAACCCAGTTTCAGCAGAAATCCAATGTATCGGGAGATTCCAAACCTGAACCCAGAAGTTAGCAATATGAAATTTCTCAGTTTTTACATCCATACCCATCTTCCATTCCTTCAGAATAAGATATTGGTTATCAAAATTCCAGAGCTTTCCTTGATAAATTTTGTCCTTATCTTCCTCAGATTCAAAGACAAACTGAAACATGTTAAACCCCATTTCTATCAAGGCAAACGGGTTCTTAATCTCCCAAAGACCATTCATTGTGTTCTTAAGGCCTGTGAAACTAGCCTTCTTCTGACCTATTATTTTCCCAAAGAGACTCCTGAGGCTTTCCTCCTTGCTTAAAACAATATCTTCCTCCACCAACTCTACTCCCTCCTTTTCAGAACTAGACAGCAAAAACTTTTTTAATCTGGCAGTAAGGATATCTTCCATGGTCAGAATTCCGGAAAGATTCTAATGCGATGAAGGAGAGTCTCAACACCTGCAATGAGAAAGTAGGAAAAGCACACAAAGTCTACAACAGGAGTAATTCGGACACCAACTAGTGGCCGAGTTAGAGAGTCAAGGTAAGCGAAAATACAGATAAAGAAGAAAAAGAAGACAAGCAACTACCAGAAAGATAAACTAAATGAGCTGGAAATCAACTACCCACAAACCTGCACAATAAATGCCCATAAATTTGCAGGTGGAAAACATCAAGGAGATTCCATCATAAGTAAAGTACGAAAACTTAGGATTGTAGGGTGATAGTACCATAAACGAGTTAGCGAAGATTGAATGCCAAAGGGAAGGTACCAGAAATGGTGGTGAAAAACTTTGAAATTTGAAAAGATTTCAATAAGCGGGAAGCCAGTCCAAAAAGATGGAACTTGAGTTCTCTAGAGAGAGAAATATTGCACTCTACAAGAGAGACTTTTTTTATCAACAGTCATTGCGTGTGTTTAGATCTAAAATTTGGATCTGGGTTGGGAATTTTACCACTTTAGAACGTGTTAGTTTAGTGTTTAGTTTATTGAATGTTGAATTACCCTTCAAAGAAATGATTTAGTTATTGAACTAAGATTGATTATTTGAAGGTTAAAAAAAAAGATGGAGAGAAATAAATTTTTAATCCTGAACTGAATTTTCTAGAATATAATTCTGGAGTTACATTTATTTTATATTTTATGGAATAAAATAAAATTTTAATTTGTTTCTTGTTCTTTTATATTCTAAATCTTTTATTTAAAAAAAAAATAATTTTCTGAATATTAAATGAATTTTAAATAAAATATATTTTACTAAGCATATATTTTCTTTTGATAATATTTTTATTTTCGGAAAATTTGTCATTTTTTTATTTTCTTAAAAATATATTTTTTATATATTATTTTCAATTTTTCTTATTTTCCTATTTTTTGTTTTCATTTTTAAGAATCTAAAATTAAGTTTGAATTATTTTAAATTTTTAAAATAAATAATAATAAAAATAATTTTGAAATGTATAATTTAACATAAGTGATTAAAAGAAAATAAAAAATCAGAAAAATTGGGTCATGTGCCACGCACATGATCTATATAACCGAAAAATATGACCGGAGTTGTAAAATGTAACAAATCGCATAATACATGTGGCAATAGGAAAAAATAAAAAAGTTTAAGTAAGAAATTGAAAAAACTCGCATAGTTCATGTTGCGTTTTAAATTTAACCCTTATTATAATAAAAATGTTTGTTTGATTAGCCACGGAAGTACGGGAACATTGAGCAAATGTATGTTTATATATCATATTTATCATTGAGATTATTTTTTATTACTAATTCATATTTTCTATATAGTATATTTTGTTAAAAGTACTTTATTAAGTCCGTTTACACTTTGAAACCTAGAATATGACATATGTCACACATTTCAATCTTTTTTAAGAGGAAGCAGAAAAATAAAGAAGAAAGATAGACACGGAATAATTAGGATTCTCTTATTCATAAGATCCCCTTTATATAGGGTGTCAAATACAAGGGTTCACAGTTACATATTATTTAATGAATACCTAAATTGCCCTTCATCAATTACTTTTGACGAAGGCACACTAATTGTGTTTTTCCTTCAACACTCCCCCTTGTACCAAGTCAAAGGGGAATTGGTGCATAAGTTGTTGCCTCGTTAAAAACCTTGCCAAGTAACAAAACCCGGTGGGAAAAATAAACCTTGGTCGAAGGGAAAAAGAGCGGAACGCACCTTTGTTGAGACTCTCCCTGAAGTCTATATCTCTCCCTTGATACGTACATCTATAAAGAGAGTTTCAAAAATCTCTTCATCCTCAATTTTACATGAATCGAAAGGATATTATGTGGTTGTTAGTTATAGAAAAGTGTTGGCGGTACATGCTTGTTCTCGTCACCTTTGATGTGTAGCATAATCCATCTGTTTGTTGCAAATAACTTCATCTTCATAACTTTGCGTAGGCTCTTCGATGGTATAGCTCAAGTCACTAATACTTTGACCATATAGGTTAATAAACTTCTTGAGATATCATCCATGAGTAATTTAATGAGGTAGCCAGAGTAGTTGTGATTGGTTGATCTTCAAGATTTCGTCGTGTGCTCGTGGTAATGCATAACCAATTCGGTAATGACCTTTACCCTGGCCAATAACATAACCAACATATGAACCAAACAAAGTAGTACTTAGTATTTTGTAATAAGGGGGGGGTAACTTCAACATTTATTTAGGAGTTACATATTCTTTTGCAATCCTTGTATCTCTCTATATGAGAGCATTTGATATTTTCTTTAGAGTTTTACAATTTCATTTGTAATCTCTCTTGTCTCTAATATAGGAAGAACAAATATGAGTCAATAGTTTCTTTCATATGTCAAAATACTATTTGATATCAATCAATTGATATTGCGTTATCCCTAGTAAAATATAACCAACATGTTATTTGAGAAAGTAATACATGGTTGAGTGCATTGAGTTTTTTGTACAATAATGCACACATTTCAATTAAGTAGGGAATTTCATCTCCCAACAACTCTTTTGTCATTTCCTTTGGACTCAAATGGATCTTTCCTTATGTCCACACTTCAACCAATCATAAGAGTGCTAACAGATTGCACTTTATCCATGTGAAATCGCCTGATAATCTTTTGGATATATGCAAACTGAGGACTTAATATTCCACAAACTTGGTGAGTTTCCCATGTTCCTTTATCTCAATTTAGATTTCAAATACATCACAGTATCTCTTATTTCTTTAAGAGTACCCATTATGTCCTTAACATCGACATAAGCTGCTATAATTGCAAATATAGAAATCGCTTTCTTTATAAATGCATAGAGGCAATACTACTTGTTCTTTCCCTTCTCAATCAAGTAGTCACTCAGACGGGTATGCCATTTTCGTCCAGATTTATTTCAATCAAAGTAAGCATTTCAATCTAATATTGTAAATTCACTCTGTGGTCTAGAGTTACTTGAGTTGGTCAATGCAAGTCCATCTGACACTTACACATATCTCAATAACAAGATCCCCAAAGAGATATGTTGTAACCACATTAGTATGCTGCATTTTCAATTCTTCGGAAACTTATCAATAAGACGTTATGACGTCCGTTGTGGGAGAATACCTCCTCGTTGTGAGAAAACCTTGTGCTTTAAGGTAAGTTTTGCATCTCAGGACTTATTCTTCTCACTACGCCTACTGACAAAACATATTTTATGTCCTACAGGCTTTACACTTGGTAAGGCTAGCACTACAAACCAAATACCTGTTGTTCTGTCATAGAATCGAGTTCTACCTGGATTGATTCCATATAGGCCAATATCTTCTTTGTTGATATCTTACAATAGAGCGTGGTTCGACATTATTGAGTTCTATAATTCATTGAACAACAATGTATACATCATCAATGCACATGAAAGATTTTTCCATTAACTCACATGCACTCTCATTATCTCTAGAATCATATTAAACTTCGGAGCGTCCTCCAGTGATGATTCATGGACATAATTATTAGAGATAATTTGCGAGTATTTCTTTTCATTGATGATTCAAATTGTGTCACACCTGCCACCTTCCTTGAGCAGGTATTCATCGAACCACGTGGTATCCCTCATTTCCTTTTGGGAGCCACGGCCTCAACCACACTTCCACTAAGTGTGCTTGCAACACCTTCATCTGCGGTGTTGTGCCCTTTACTGGGGACTTTTAACCTTATAAGCACATTTGCAGCTAGTATATATGATCTTGTCACTTTAGGAATTTTATCAAATGCATCAACAATCAAATCTTCCTTACTTTGAAGGTTGATAATCCGTTTCACTTTACATTATGAATTGTGGGGATCCTAATGAGACATATTGGGAAACACTTCATGTCTTTCCTTTAGAAAATTCTTTTTCTTATCTCCCCCTAACGACGGGAAGACTGTCTCATTAAAGTGACAATCCGCCAATCTAGCGGTAAATAGATCTCGCCTGTCAAAGGTTTCAAATAACGGGTAATAGTTGGAAATTCATAACCAACATAAATATTTAATTGTCTTTAAAGACCCATTTTGATGCATTGTGGGGACGCAAATAGGCATATATACTGCGTAACCAAATTTGCGTAAATGTAAAAATATCAGGCTAAATCTAGTTACCAACTGGTACATAAATTATTGGCTAGCAGTGGGTCTGAGACAAATAAAGTAAAGTTGCAACGATATTGCATAACCCCATATCTGATAGGCATTTTAGTACGCATCTCAATGCCTAATCCTCTACCTATATCCTTTTGATAGTGGCATATGTGAAACCATTTTGTGTATGCACATAGGTTAAAGGATGTTATACATTGATCTTGACAGCTATGCAATAATCATCAAGTCCTTATGATGAGAACTCTCTAGAGTTAATAAGTCTTATAGACTCTATGAAGTGAGGGTAGTGAGCCCTTGTATAATATTTTCTAGGAGTGTTTCAAATGCAACATTTCTTGTGGACAATAATGTGATGATCAGTTAGTGTGCCAAAGCATTTACCAGAAACATAGATACTTTAATGGCCCGCTTTCTGGTTTGATAAGTCCACATATAATATATTATGTTCTTTTGTAAGAATGGAATGTATTACTTATATATCAGGCATAGGAAGGCCTCGATCATACTTATTACTAAATAGTAGGCTTGGTAGAATGAGTGATATGCCCTAAAACAGTTAATGAGGCAGAATGAGATGTTGGTCGTGCTTTTAGTACTTTAGAAAGCATTAACTCTGTTATAATAAAATTAGTACTGACATTGTACATCGTATAAGATTTTCATCCCTTTTGTATTTCACTCGAAATAAAGAATGTTCATATAATTTCTTAAATATAGATCATCATGTTATGACTTGGATGTTTAAGAAAGTCGTACCAAAACCTATATGAATTAATGTCCCAAAGTTCATATTGAGTAACATATGATTCTGTCTTTCAAAGTTCATTTTGGTGATAGTGTTTGATCCAGCGATCGATCAGAGTTGAGTTGAGTACATGCTACTAGATTGAGTCATTTATTTCTCTAAGATGTGCTTCCTTTCACATTCATTAGAGGTATCATAAATTATTCAATTCAATTCTCACATGTAGTTTTGAAATGATAATCTTTAACACGATTATCGTTACTTAATAACATTGTAATAACTCTTGGTGCATATTGAGCGTTTTGTGACTATAATTGTTATGTCATTAGGCATCTAGAGAATTCGATGATTCTTCGCCCTTTTAGTACTTGTGATTCAATGATGGTCATTATGAAGTGATGCAGTGAGTCTTTGTTCTTTGGACTTCTTGTATCTCTTATAGTTAACTGCTCTAGCAGTTTTTATACAAACGTATAATATTTCCACACTTATTTAAAAGTTTATTATCAACCCTATCCCTTTTATTTAGAGAGTTTCAAGGTGTTTTTTGCACATGGTTTCCATAACCACCATGTTCATTTAGGGTAGGCACATAGGAAGGCCTCCAGGGCTTCTATGTCCCTTACTTTGTGGTGCATCATCACCACACCTGTAGAGACATACACATTCGTTCCCTTTACTTTGGGATTATTTTTCCTATTTAGTTTACCATAGTTAGGCTAGAGAATTTTCTTTATCCCAGCGCGTGCGTTTGTTACTTTTTAGGAGAAACTGGTCATTCCTGTCAACTACTTGCACTGGTTGATTAGCTAATTGAATATTGTAATTCTTTTATTTCATACTCTAGCCTATACAGGTTCACTACTATAAGCATTAGAGTAGGAAAGTAAAGAGATGTTATGTATCATATCATCTTCTGTGATTTCTTTACACATAAAAAGAGATGTGTTTTTAGGCACAACGTGTCCTTATTGAGGCTATTGACCCTTTTGTAGTCTAGTGAGTGGGTTTCTTTCCACTAGATAGAAAATATCGGAAGTAGAGATGCATCTACATTTTTAATATTTCTTTTATTGCATTCCGCTGCTCATCGGGTATTTTTGAACTAAACAATACTCCTAGTGTAAGCTAGGATTAATGTGTCATCTCAAATTCATTAGAGCATTGACTGTGACTTCTACTATGTCAGACAGTGCTTTGTCATTGGGGTCGGTTGATGATATGATCGTAAGAGAGTTCTTACAGGGCGTAGTTATTTTTCATGGAAATATTTTCGTATTAGGAATATCAATTGTGGTAACTCAATTTCTTCTGAGTCTAATATTCAAATTTGGATCGAGTTGGTTTAATCATTTTCTTTTGAATTAGATTTCGGGACCATATATCACAAGTTTTTTTATACTTTGTGAAAATACTTTATCACGCAGTTGATCTGTATTGATTATATAACTTCTATGGATTTTCTTTATCATGAAAATATACAATAGTACTTAACTAAAGTTCATAGAAAAGCATGATCAAGTACCCAATTTATCAAGCAAATAAACTAATTTACAAAAATCTCTAAGCGCATAATAAACAACAAGTGATAAGCTTATCACAATTTCTAGTTACAGAATCTTAGAGTATAATAATTTGACTACATAACTTTCAATTTCATGAGAAAGTGTCAAAACAGATTGAACACGAGTGTTCCATGAATATCAGTAAAATCAAGCAATATTGCATTATTGCCAAAATTGTACACAATAAAAGTCAAGTGCACATACAAATTCATCAATTCTCGAATTTCACAA